>JANZXP010000002.1:17437640-17456355 GCA_027576715.1 Erythroxylum flavicans
TAAATTATATGTAATTAAATTTTAATAATTATTAATAAATATAATTAAATTTAAAATATATAAATATTCAAATAAAAATTAATTTAATAATTAAAATATATTTCAAATAAATATTAATTTTTAAATAAAATTTTAAAATTTAAATTATTAACATAATTTTAGTAATTATTTGTTAATAAATATTATATAAGAGATTAAATAAATTTATTTAATTATAAATAATTTCTCTTTAAGTTTTATCTAATATGTAATTATTATTAGTGATAAAAATATAACTATATTAACATTAAAAACCAAACAGGTTTTGTTTTTATTTAAAAGAAAAATAGAAGTAGAACTAAACGACCGTTTAGTTAATAGCTTAATAAGGATATTAATAACAGGATTAGATCATCTACAAAACAAAGATTGGTTAGTTTAAATTTTCTGCATTTAGAGTGATATTTGAAATCCTTTGTTCTTTTAACAACCCTCTCAATTATTTTATAGAGTGCTTCCATGACTAGAGTAAAGATGTATGAAGATAATGGATTCCCTTATCTAATGCCTTTGCTACTTTTGAGGATTTTGGTAGGTTGACCATTTTCTAGGAGGCTATATGAAGAGGTCATCATGCATTGCTCAATCCACTGAATGAAACCTTCTAGAAATTCCATAGCTTGCAAGATATGGATGATGAAGCTCCAATCAACATTGTTATATGCCTTTCTAAGATCAATTTTGATGTAGCAGTTGGGATTTGCTTTTCTTCTAGAGTAGGTGTTAATGAGCTCTTGAAGAATAATGACGTTTTCTCCAATTACTCTCCCTAGGATGTAAGATCCTTGGGTGGGATTAATGTGTTTATGGAGAACATGTTTGAGTCTTTAAGCAATGATTTTAGAGATAATCTTGTACATGGAGTTACAACAAGCAATTGGTCGAAAGTTAGGAAAAAAAATTCAATTCTCCATTCTTTGGAACAAGGGTAATGAATGTCTTGTTAATGTCCTTTAAAAGAGAACCTTTGTTAAGAAACTCCAAAACAACCTCTGAGATCAAGTTACCAATGAGTAGCCATGTTTTCCTGAAGAAGTTAACATTGAATCCATCTAGTCTAGGCATCTTATGAGGGTGAAGTGTATTGTTCTTTTGATCTCCTGTACTGTCTGCATAACAAGGCTGCATCTCGAGGAGAGATAGAATTTTTTAGGATCTACTTAAGGAACTGTGTGGTTGAATGTGCTTCTAAAGGCATTTTCATTAGATTGCTAAAGTATTCATAAGACCTTTATACAAGCTAGATTTGAGAATTAAGAAGTGTGTTTTTGTGCTTGTGGGAAATGATTTTGTTCCTAGCTTTTCTTGAGGCAATGGCTTTGTGTAATAGTGAAATGTTTCTGTCTTGATATGTTAAACAATTAACTCTGGCTTTTTGTTTCATTAGGGAATAATCAAAGAGGAGTGCTTGAGTGTAATTGTGCAATGTGTTTTTTTCTTCCTTCACTTGGAGAATTTGATGATTAGGATTGTTATATCTAGCCTGTTGAATAATCTCCAATTCCCTCTTAGCCACGTTGAGTAGGTGATGTGTATTGCCAACATTAGCACTATATAATAGCTTCATTTCTTGCCTTATGAGCTGCATCTTCTTTGAGTAAACAAACTGTTTGGTGCGTCTAATATCAGCTCTCAGTTCTTTCTATATGCTATCCTTGTCCAACTAACTTCAAAAGACAATTATTGAAACTTAAAGGATAATTAGATCCTAAAGCAACTATTATGGTTAAAATAGGGATATGATCAAACAAAAAGCCAATGGAAAACATGGAAAAGTAGCTAGGGAAGATTGTCATTGATCTTAGGTTTCCAACACTTCTGTTTAACTTCTTCTTGATCAAGAGAGGACCAGATTGCTTATTGTCCTAGGTGTAGAGACACCCCTTGGAGGGAACGTTAGTGAATTGTTTTATTTAGACAATTGGCAAGTTCCCTATAAGGATTACATACAGATCTTGGTCCCTCTGATTCCTCTATTTTTAAAATAGATTTAAAATCCCTTAAAAGCATCCAAGGAATGTTGATTGAAGCCTTGATTTGATTCCATAAGAAATTTCTCTTATAAACATTGTTGTGTGCATATATGAATAAATGTACAAATGTAAGTTAAGTTATGCTATAACAATTTATAAGTGCACCATTTGGTCAAAAATGTTAGAAGAAATAACAGGTAAAGCTTTAAAATCATATAAGACAATAACCCTTCCATTGGGATGACAAGAATGGTTATAGATGATTTGCCATTTAGCTAGAAGGTAGTTCAATTACCTACAATACTCCTTTTTTATTCTAGTTTCCAATATTCTAGCAATTGTCACTTTATTTTTGCAAAATGATGTCCCTGATCATCAATTGCTTGTTAGGATTATTAGCCCCTCTTACATTCCAGGTGAGAATGTTCATAAGGCTATCTCCATTTGGGAGAGTTTTTTCTTCCTATTAGATCTTCTAGCAATTGACTCAAATTTTTGTTCTTTCTGTGCTTGCTATTAAGTTTGTTTTCCAGGTATTTCAACAGTGTATTTCTCCACACTGTTAGCATTCTCATTCTCTTTTATAATTCATCAGACCCTTCCATCTGCCTTTTCCTTTGTTATTTCTCCATACTACCTAATTGGTTACTTTGCCTCCTATGCTGAGACATTTAGTTACAGTATTGTCTGCTTTTGGAATATAAGTTGTAACTTTATCTTCTTCAATTGTTAGTTAACTTGTGACCTTGTTTGTAGCACTAGGGATTACATTGCATTCTCGTCATTCAACTGATTGTCTGTAATTAGAGCATCAATTATATCATTGTTTGTTGCATTTAGAGTTTTGCATGTAGTATTGTCAGTAGCATTAGGAATTACAGTTGCATTCTCTACATTTAACCCTTTATGTACATTACTTATCTCCATTAGTTCTTGGTGATTACCTGTTTCGAACACCCTCTTTGTTGGTTTCCATAATTGTTTCTTACCAAGCTGAGGCATCTATGCTTATGTGACCTTCAGTTGGTCCTCTATAGGCTACAGGTCCTCACTTAGCCTAAGATATGGAATAGTATCAGGTAGATCAAATTGTGAGGTAATTAATATGCATACTCTTGCAGAATTGATGAGTTTGGTTTCAGCTATTGGTTGATCCAAAGCTATAGGTCTTCCTATGAAACTAGCAAGATGGTCTAGTCTATTAGTGGTCCAATATTTAAAAGGAACCTCATGTAGACATACCTACACTTAAGTTTGTGGATGTTTTTAAGAAAAATTTAATGGGCAACTAGTTAACCATAAAATTCGTAGAGTGGGACAAGATTTGGTTACAAATTTAACGCAGTAATGATAGTATGATAATTACTTTCAATACTTATATAAATACATTAATTTTATTGGAGAAAAAATTTGCCTGTTCCACCTATTTCATCTGAAAACACCTTTTCTTTTTCAAGAAATTCATTGACGTAGAATTTTTTTAAATTCTTGAAGTTCAATAGATAGTTATAGATTTTGAAAAATGAAATCAAAGACATGCCAGGGCTTGCCATAGTTCATATAAATAAGTGAAACTTATAATATCAAAAAATATTTCTTAGATGATGAAGGATAAAAATTAGTAAAGAAGCACCTAACTTTTTATTTCCAAGAATCTTAAATAAGATTTAGTATTTAATGTGTTAGAAAAGGAGAAATAATTGTTTTTAGTGGTGGCATAAGTAGGTCACCAATAAAACTACTGAAACCTTGATAATTAAGAATATGAATGAGTTGTGTTCTCTATACGGTGTAATTTTTGGTATTAAATTCAATTAAGAAAGATCGGTGAGTAGAAATAGAAATGAAAATATTGGAGGTAATAACAAATTAACCAAGAAAGTTGCTTATTTTATTTTGATGAATCTAATAACGTATTAAGATAAGGTATAAGAAGGATTATTTATATTAATTAATTCACTACATTTACAACAATGATTACTAATATTTATAATTTTAATAACACTTTAGGATGAGAATTAAAAATAAGTTAACATAAGGTCGGATAAAGTCACGATCTCAACTTATGATGAAAATTAGACATAATAGAGAATAAAAAAATCACGACCAGGACATAAAATAGCTTAGAATAGTAGTTACCTAAACAATAGCAATTGATAAGAAAAGAAAGTTATCATTCCTTATCAACTAAGAAAGTTATCATTCCTTATCAACTAAAGTTTGTACTAGATTAATGTAGGATCGTATTACATTGTATTCTAAAAGACGTTTAATTAAGTTATAATACTAGAAAATGGAACAACTTATCCAAACTTTTTATCCTTAATCTTCGTTACAAAGTTTCTTCAAACACGGAAAAATGCATTTAATAAAATTTAACGACATATCCTAGCAAACCTAAGGAATGATCAGTGAAAAATGAGAAAAGAATATTTTTGGGTCAATCTAAAATTATGTTCATGTGTAGGGACAAAACTGAAAATTTAAGAACAATAGGGACAAAACTGAAAAAGACCTTGTTCGAAAAACCCAATGCTTCTTTTTGCCTTCGTTATTCACTGATTTAAGAATGACAAAAGAAAAAAAAGAGTTCAATAATTAAGTACCCATTTTAATTGCAACTTATAAGCAAGTGCATGGTCGTTTACTCCTTGAAGTGATCCTAGCGAACTCCATCTACTTCACTACGTGAAGCAGCAGCTTCAACATTTAAATCTAACTACTCGTCAAGTCTTCAGTGATGAATTTGGTTCTAGGTCAATGCCTTGTGAATTTGGTTCTAGGTCGATGCCTTGCCTTTCTCCACTGCGAGGGCTTAATGCTTGTTTCTTACCGGCTAACGTCTTCAACCACCCGTCCATTCACTAAATTAACCTGCAATCTACAACATATTTTTCCAGCGACCACATCTCCACTAGGTTTTCTATTAACTATATATACCAACTTTAAGCTTCTTATTCTTCCTTCTCGATACTCGACCTTACCTTTCTGGTTGTCAGCAGTGCATGATTCGTTTGAATGTTCCACAATGTCACGACAACTGCCGTAATAAAGTGTACAATAAAATCAAGAAAATATATTACATTAAATGCTGTTGAAATAATGAAAACAAAAATGCATTGATATACTTGCATACTTCCTCAAAACTATTTAAGAGAAGACTAAACAATATTTGAGAAAACCTCTGATAAAGAGGAAAAATAAAAGAATGAGACTGTGCATGTTGCAATTTCATCAAGGGATTATGGGGTTTCATGATGGATACTGCTTTTTCAACTAGGTCACCAAGCTTGTGTCGGTAACGTATATTGTATTGCGACATAAGCGAGGGCAGCTATTTAATGCACAACAAACATGGCATCACATCCCCACCAAAATGGTGAATTGGGAAAAGTAATAGCATCCGTGTGAGTACTTTGTCCACACAAATACCACATTCTTCGTAGCAACCGCATAGAGATTTATGTTTGATAACCACATCTGAACTTTTCTTTCTTTATTTCTACTGTCAGTTTGAAAAAAAAAAGGTAATAAGTGAGAATATCAAGCGCATAGTCTTAATATTTTCAAGGATCAAATCCTCTATACCCACTAGCCTGTATTAACTCTGTTTCACGTGATCTCATTCATATATTTCTCTGGGTCTCACATATTTATGTAAATGAGATCGCGTGGAATAGAGTTAGTACAAATTTGTGGGTACAGAAGATTTCATTCCTGTTTTCAAGAGATTTTCTAGTGTTGAATTTAACTTCAGATTCTTAATCTTTAATGACCAAGATAATGTATCGCTAATACATATTTACATAGTATATGCTAATAACGAAATTATACTTCTTATTTCATTTGTTAAATTTTAAATTGGAATCAGTTAAATGTGATCATTAAATAAAAGCAAAATAATGTCGGCATGCATATGTAACATTCAAACTTATCAAGTTAGTATTTAAAATTTAATATGACCTATGGGAGAAAGAACAAATCTTAGTTCTTAACTATGCCAGGGTCAAATGTCATTATTTAATCCATTTCTGAATTATCTTAATAAAATAATTAAGAATGTTGAATTGGCACTTCAGTCTTAATCAAATAATTTTAGAATAGTATTTACTATTTAGAATCAAACATTGTAAAAACATTTCTCCGTACATAAAAATATTTTTAATACTTTTTGATCAATAGAAATTTAGTTTTCTTAGCTATTCCAATTATTTGCAGATAACATTAATTAGTTCTAAAAATTAGCAAAAAATTTGTCAAATGAATGAAATGGAGATGATTATGTTGGAAAATTGAGACAAGATTCGGGAATGTAACTTTTTTATTTGATTTCTCAAAAGTCAAGATCATTTTAAATTTTGTAATATAATTTATGGGCAAACATAATAAACATAAATATAAATAGTACCTTCTTATATAACTTGATCTTTTTTTTTTCGTTTCCCTTAAACTATTTATGAAATTGGGTCATCACAATCTTTATAACCACACACATGTTCAATCTTTTATTATATACCTTGATCATTTTCTTCGAATTATTTATAAAATTGGCCCATTGTAGTTATCATATTCGCCCACGTATCCAAATTCTATTAGACAAGAATGAGATGAGAGAACTGTATAAGTAGGGTAAAGAGGGTTGGTAAGAAGTGTTAAATCCTTTAGAACCTAAGCCTATTTATAATAAGGTTTGAACCTTTTAGTCATTTAACTAAAATAAAATTTTAAGTTTAATTAAATCTAGTTAAATAAAAATTTGATTTAAATACTAATTTCATTATTTATTAAATATCTCATATTTAATTATAAAATTTCTCAAACATTATAAACAAGTTAAACGTGATAAAATTACCTTTTTATCTCTTTAACTGTTCTTTTTGTGTGACCCATTAGGTTCCTAAATATATTTGTAACGAATATTCCGAAATCATATTTACGATTAGATAAATTAAATTTATTTAATTTTTAATTATATAATTTTTCCATAAATTAAGATTGACGTTGACAATGTATCATGATCACTCAAATATTAGGAACATCAAAGTAGTTTTGACTAACTTCCCATACAGGTTTTTTTTATGTAATTCAATCTTGTTATCACATAATATTCTGATTAGATATATAATATATAATTAATGTCTATTTTATTTGGGTCTAATCAGGTTTCTCCGCTGTTAGGAATCGATTCTATTAATGACATCTGAAAAAAATATTTTCTAATATCATTCCACTTTAGCCAAGGATTTTCCAAATCAATATTAAATGAGAAAATGGAACATTCTTTCTGGTTACTTTTGGGTAATGAATCTTATATCAATCACTAACCTACATATATATAGTTTATGCTATATCCAATGACTACCTATTATGTTACTTTTGACAATAATAGGTTATAAGTAATATCAAAACATAACAATCCCTATATGAAATACTTTCGTAATCCTAAGTTAAAGGATCACTTAAACAGTCCTTATAATGAAAATTTCCATAGTCATACAAATAGTATTCTAAATGGAATTCTCATATTAGGCCAGTTCAATGAACTTATTATCTAACAAGCACTTACGTATTTATTTCAGTATCTCCATACTTTAATCTATGAGATCGACTGCTTCCCTTAGAAAAAATACAATGCATACTAGTGTTTGTACACTCTATTATTGTCCAATCTTAATAAAAATAATGATTAGGAACAATTTAAAGATAAGACAAAAATACAATATGAATCTCATCATTATGATCACATCATTATTTCACTTGTAGTTTGCAATTATCATATAAAATTTATCATAGACATCAGTTAGTTAAATAGATATGCATAAGATAAAGAATTCCTTTAAATAATTACGTCATTAAACATAAAACTTCTTCATTTGATTTCTTGAAAGACAATATTAGTTTAAATTCTATAGTATGATTAATACATAAACATAATAACCATATATAAAAATCATTCGTTATTATGTAGTATAATAATTTTCTTATGGTCTCTCTTAAACTATTTCTAAAATTCACTATTACAACCACTATACTAGCATATATGTTTGTCCTCTTATTAAGTGTCTTGATATTTTCCTTATTGTTTTTTTATCAAATTATGTCTGAAATTGACTCATGATAACTATTATAGCTATACATATGTTCAACTTTAACAATATCCATACGACTAAGTTAAGAGAACTCTACAAATGGTATAGAGAGGGGAGGTAAGAAGTATTAGCTTCTTTAGAGCCTATGCCTATTTATAGTAGCATTTAAAACTTTTAGTAATTTAATTAAAATAAAGTTTTAATTTCAATTAAACTTTAACTAGAATTTACTCTAGTTAAATATTGATTAGATCCAAATAAGATCTAATATATGTTATTGAACCTTATCTATTAAATATCTAATATTTAATCTTAAAATTTCTCAAATTTTACGATCAAATCCAAATTAATTAAACTACCTTTTTCTCTCATCAACAGTTCTTTGTGTGACTGATTGATATAATTTTAAACTAGAAGTGCACGACATAATTGTAGTTAACACTAAGTATGAGTCCATCCTATAAGGACACCAATACTAGTATTGACCTCTTTCCTATTATCTAATAGTTGAATAAGATGATGATTTAATTTAAAACTAAACTAAACTACAATTCAACAAAATAAGACAAATACGGCATAAAGATTAATATAATATCAAATACCTACTACCTAGGTAATGTATCCCTCTAAGATCTCTTAAGTATTAACCTTTATCATGCAATTCAATATTGATAATTGGACCATTGAAATTCCTATCTTCTTCTAATATCTTTCTCAAGTTTATTGATAACTAATCCTTGGTTGATTAAATGAAACTTCTTTCTAGTTAAAACTCCTAAGAT
The DNA here is from genome assembly GCA_027576715.1 of Erythroxylum flavicans. NCBI lineage: Eukaryota > Viridiplantae > Streptophyta > Magnoliopsida > Malpighiales > Erythroxylaceae > Erythroxylum > Erythroxylum flavicans. The sequence goes on from JANZXP010000002.1 coordinate 17,446,524, forward strand.
TAAATTATATCAATTCGTTAATTTCTCTATTAGGTTTGACCTTAATCCAGAGTATTTATGTCGATCTATCTCTAGGTTCACATGTAACTCCTTCCAATTATGGTAGATATATTCATACAAAAGGACTACTCAATCTTAATCATATGACATCAAACATTGAACTAATATGTTGGACATTTTAATTCAAGAATAAAAACAGATAACTGAATCTCAATAAATCTATCAATCAAATTGCATTAAATAAAGGATCAATTCATATTTTCCATCCTAACTTAGGGTTCATCCTATCTAGTTACTAAAAAAAGTTAGTTGCTAAACATAGAAAATAAAGCAAACTTCAAAATTTTAGAGGAAGCATTAAAAAGAAAAGAACCTATAGATATGTACATCTCCCTTCTCTCTAATGAAATCCCTTTGAATACTTTATAAAAGGATGCTTTCAATTGGATCTCTTGAAGCAATCTTCGTGTTTTCCTCATCCTAGGTTCAAAATTATTTTTTACTTTAACTCTGGTCTCTAACTTCGACCTTAACTACCTCTCACTCTTCTCCTCTTTTTAATTGGCTTTTATATTGCAAAATTATGATTTCATGATTGTGTAAGAGATTATATATCTAAAAAATAATTCATAATTATGACTCTACACGTTCACAGGAGCTTAAACGAGTAAGGGACATAGTTGTGTATATTACTTACATAAGCGTGTATCTCCACACAGGAAAAAACAACATCTTCAAAGTTTTACATTTTACAATCTCTTATATGGTCTCTTTAAACGGTCGTGTATGTTACTCACATGGGCGTGTGCCTTTAAAGCAACTCCAGTTCTTCCGTTTTATATTACGATTTCCCCCTAATTCTCCTCCTTTTGATTTGTGAAGAAAATTGAGACTTGAAAACTCACTTAAGACAAAATAAGTACCAAGACAATGTAAAACTCTTAAATAACAAACACACACTCAATATGGGCTTAAAAATATGGTTTGATAGTTTTATACCATACCGTAAGTATATGATTGTATGTTGTAGTACAACTGATATCGCTCCCATGAGGACTGAATATAGTCACCTAACAATTTGAATTTCACTTTGTATAAGGTAATAAAATATTTAATTAATTGAAAATTAAAGTAAACTAACAATGCTTGATGACTGAACAAGTAAAAGATAATAATGAAATTTAAGTTGATGATGGAAACTTAGGGATTATTCTATCCTCGTTTTACCTTCCATTCACCTTGTGAACTCAACTATGCTTGATCCTATATATCCAAAGGTTTTGATTACCTTCTTTAGAGATCTATTCAAGTAATCCCAATTGAAATAGGTAAAACTTAAGTTACAATCTCTCAATTTCTCAAAATTACTCCTAACTACTCAATTGGATTTGAAGCAATCATAGAGATAATTAATTCACAATTAAGATCTTTCTTCAATTGCTTATTAACTTAATATTTATAACTATATTAAAGTACTAGCTCTTGTTGCACAACTTAACAAAAATATCTTGATTTAATCTCTCAATTCAAATCAAGTATGAGCACAACAAATATCACAAAGCAGTAATATATTGAATTCAATGAGGTAAAAGTTATACAAAACAATTCAAGAATAAAACCCTTAATATAGATTTAGCAATCCAAAATCATGTTCAGAACACAATTATTTAGATTTGGCATGCAAGGCAAAGAAATAAAAGAGAAGAGAATGAAATCATCTTCAAGCCTTGATTTGGAAAATTTAGAAAGCTGGGGTTGTTCTTGATTTTTCTAATTTTGATCTTCTTTTTTTGTGAAGTGTAGCCTTTTGTGTTTTTCTTATTTTTTTGGTGTGTATGTGGACTCTAAAATCTACCTCCTTTTCTTTATAGCCTTTATAATATCCTTTCATAGTAAAAATTGAGTTTTCTAGAATATACACGGTCACTTACATGATCGTTTAGTGATCACACATCCTAAAATGCCCTTTAAATTATGGATTTATTGTTGGTTTTGTGAGGGTTAAGGTGGTTAAACAAAATTTTAAAACTAACAAGAACTTAAAAGATCTTGTCTTGTAACCAATTCATAAACCAATATAGCACAAATCAAAGCATATAAACCATTATACCTTGAACTTGATCTCCAAACCAAATGGAAGATCTCATGGTTCCATCTCCTAGCTCACGAATTCAGCTCCTTGCTCACGGTTTCACCTTTGCACCAAATAAGATGCACTCCAAGGTTCCCACTAAAGATCGATTAAAAAGCCTAATGTTTCCCAATGCTAGAACGTACTTCAATAGCTTATCTTTTATCTTAGAAAAATTCCCAAAATAAAAAAAAAGATGGGTAATTGAATGCTCAACACATGAGCTAAATGGCAAAGCCTTTTGGGTCTTGTAAGAAGGATGAAAAAAATCAACAACTTGGAGGAAGACAAAGGAGAAAAGAAAATAAGTTGAAACCGTGGGAAGAAGAAGATGAAAAATAGCAGCTGGAAAAACCCCACCAAAAGGCACAAAAATCCTTCTTACTTTTGGACAAATTAGGTTTAATTAAAAGCTCTTTTAATTGTCCAAAAATCCCTTATGTAAATAAAGCCAAAAACAAAGTGCAAAGGGCAACTTAGTCATAAGGCTTTAAACACATCTTTATGTTAATTTCATGGACAACTCATGTTCTTATAAGGTTGGCCATGTGAATACTCATTTAAAAAGCCACTTTGCCATTTATCTCATTTTTCAAAATAATTTAAACATTTGTCCCAATTGCCATATAATTATACATATAATTATATGCATTATTTTGTTGAGCAATAAATTTATATGATATGTCATACATATCAAACAAATTTATCTAGGATTAAATTTGTCATCTAATAACATTTATTCTAATACCATATGAAGACTAAATAATTAGAACACTTATAATTAATTTTATCGTCATGTTCATATCTTCATCTGATATACTAGAATAATTTCCTTTTTCTAATCCAATCTTTTCTAGTGTGACCCATTGGCATTTATGTCATATTGACAATAGAATTAAAGCCCCTTTTAATTCTATAGATCATAAGCGATATCTAGCAAAATACATTATAATTACTCAAATGAAATAGATGATAAGTATCGTACATAAATCACGATCCCGAAGTAATAATTGCCCGTGTCAATTCTCTTAACTCATAATATCCTGAATAAATGCAAGATTGGAATATATCATTCTTGCCAATTTATTCCTTCTTGATTTCCAAAGTAAATCGTAAATATGATTAACTCCTTAATCATATTACATGAATACAATACTACTTTATTAAGGGCCCATAGACATTATCACTTATATCATATATGAGGAACAAAAGTATTCTTGATGAACATTTATCCTCTACATAAGTTACGCATATTGTGGCATTATCTGTATAGCTACCTGTTATGGTTAGCATTGGATAATGCCAACAAATACATATTTCTCATGTAAGAAAATGAACATCTCATACCATAGAATTCCAGACATGTATGAAACATTAATGACATAAACACAATCATAATAATATTTCATTCAGGGTATGTCGAATACCATAATCTCCATTATGTATTTGTGTGATTAAACCGATAACTCCTTATTGAATGGTTTGTAGAACATCACAATCATTTAATCCACAAACTAATCTTTTAGTGGTCAATTAATATTCCATGTTAATTACCAAGATTAGCGACATTTTAGAGTAATTATTATTTTCATTACATAGTTCTACAATCTGAGTCCTCAACTCGAATAATCCATAAATAATAAAAACTCATGGAACAAAATGATATAAACCATCCAATTTATGAACATAACTGTTAGAATAAAATCATCTAATGATTGGCTTCTAGATCATAACACTAACATTTATATGGTTACAAAAGCTTACACAGGCACATATATGGCCGTATATGTCAACATACATGGGCGTATATCTTCACACGAGTATAAATAGCTTCTTCGAAGCTCTACACATTTACAGTGACTTACACGGTGCATTTTGGGATGACCTAGTTAGGAGTTATTACATTTCCTTTGGCATAGTAACTGTATTAGGATTTCTATATGTACAGACTGTACACTGATGTATAAATTGATATTTTGGAGTAATGAAAAGAGAAATTTGGTTTTAAAAATCTTGCAATTTACAGTTACTGGTTTTATTTATCTAAATGTATGTGATGCCATGTGGAGTTCTATAGTAATTGTATGTAGCGCTCCCTTATCTTAGGATATGTATCGGAATGACCTACGGGCGTCCCGATGCGTACCCTAGGAGAATGGGGTGTTACAGAAACACAACCTAGGAATTTCCTTAATTGAGTCATTAACCAATGCTTTATCGAGTTTTTTTTATAAATTAGTCCTCTTGTTATTTATTGTTCCAGGTAAAGAAATACCCCATATAGATTAAATTCAACGCTCCAATTTCTTTTATCACCTAGCTTAACTTTTTGATTAAGTTTTTATAATTGACCTTAGTTCTTTCTCCTTCATTTAAATGTAACATACAATATAAATCATCAATGATCAGTCGTGAACTTTGAATTCTTCCTTGAATCTGTCTGAGCTCATCTCATAGTTTCAACCTTTAGAAAGCTAAATTTGCAGTATAGATAGATAACTAGGACATCAAAAAAGTTATTGGACCATTGTAAATAGTAAGAGCCAATTTAGTAATCCAAATCTGTGATGTATCAAAATCTACCAATATCCTTCCATTATAGTACTATGAATGGTTTGAGATAATAAACCATTGGGAACCCAAAAATCTGAACTTTCTAATAACTTGTTAGCCTTTATTTTAGTTTCCAAAAGTCCTAAGAGTACAGGTTCCTTCTTTAGGATTATATCTTTCTCAACTTGTTTAGGATGGTTATAGAGCCCTCTAACATTCCAAACCAAAAAAGACATTTAAATCGGAGTTTGATAACTTCAAAGCTTGGATTCACTAGCCTTTCTACCAAATGTTTCAAGAGGATCCCATACTTGCTCATCATCCTGGTTTTGATTAGTAGAGGGTACCTTTTTCCCTTTGGCTGTATTCTTTAACTCCTTATCATTATGGTAAGCTTCATCTACATCTAGGCTAGGATATATAACTTTAGGACCCTTATCCTAAATGGGAGTTGAGGTCTCATTAGAGACCAAATCCCCATCTTGTATAAGCAACACCACAAGATTATCATAAGTAAGGTTAGGGGTGATTTTCTCTTCATCATGAGCTTATTTGTTCTCCTCAGTATCCATTAGCTCCTAATATAAGTCTATAATAAATACTCCACCCATAGGCCTCTAGCATTTAGTTTGAGTGGAAGGTTTCCAAACATAAGATAGAAGAACTTTAAATTTTTTAAATTCCCCAACCTCATCTAGCCTCATTATTGATAAGGTTTTTGGTAAATCATCATTTATCTTAACTTTAATGCAAATACTAGGATAATCTAGTCTATCAAGCTTGGTTATTTAAAAGTCTAAGCATAGAGGCTCACTCAAAAAATTGGCTAAATGACTTAAACCCTCAACTGTATAGTATTTTAATAGTACATTGTTAAAATTGATCCATAAAGGAATTGCTTCCACTTTAACTCTTTCGAATTCCATTATTAGTCACCACTTTTGCATAAATATGTGTTGAACACCAATGTGTCATGGTCTTTGCTCCATAACCAAAACAAAGTCAATATTTAGGGAAATTTTGAAGATGAGCATATCATCCTCTATGAGTAAGGTTTTCTTTAACCATTGCTTTCTCCACTTAGAGAAGGCCTAATAATGCACCTGAAAACAGAAGGCCTCTTCTTTAAGAAAAAACCTATAAAGAGGAGGACCAAGTGGTTGCACCATTTTGTAAAAACTCTATCGGGGGGTGGGCGTCAGGGAATGATTCCATCAACTAGAGAATCTTGAAATCGGTGCGTCCATTCCTAAAGGTGTTCTAAACCACTAACTTACTCCGAGTTTTAGTTATGTTAATAGGACTTTTCTTTACATCTCACCCTGTTAAAGGGCTCTCCTTTTTGACCTAATTAGTGGATTGTTAGCTACCTTTTTTGTAGAGATGTCAATGGGCCGGGCTGGTCCCTAACCCCGGGCCACCGTGGCCCAGCTCGTGGCCCGACCTATGGCCCTAATGAGCCACAGACGGGCTGCACCAACCCAACCCCACCATATATTTTTTATAAAAAATCAGTCAAAAATGACGTCGTTTTTGACAAAATGGTTGGGTCATTGTTCGGGTTCTTTTTGTCATCCCTACTTCTTTGTTAATAGGCACAAAGCATTCCTTATCTATTGACCTAAAAAGAGTAAGAAATTATTCTTCGTTCAAGCATGAAGCATTAAAGGGCCCTTAATTAAGCCTCTTGACATTGAAGCATTAGCTCTAGCTGAGTTTAGATTAGTGGGGAATTTTCCCATGAGGCAAAGCCTCACAAAGTTCACCTACGTGAAGAATGTTACCAAAAACAAAAAATCAAATAAAAATAAATGGGGACAATATGGTAATTATGTTAGAGAGAAGGCAAAGTACATCTCACTACAACCCCAACGAGTGATTAAGCATTTATAACTATAGAAAGGATCTTTTATACCAAGTCTCAGGTGGTTTTCTTGTGATAATTTTTATACCCATTGAAAGAGTGATAGTTGGTTATAATTGTTTTATAAAGTGGGAAAAGTGAATTCTTTTGTGAAAAGTTGTTGTAAATTATTATATAAATTTGATACTTATCCACTTGAGAAGATTTGATAGTAGATAGCTCTTAGTCAACTACAGAATTCTTCAAATGGGAAAGTTTGTCCCTAAAGGCATTCAAAGCCACCAACTTACTCCAAGTTTTAGTCATGCCAGCATGACTTTTCTTTACTTCTTACTCTGTTAAAGGGCTCTTCTTATTGACCTAATTAGGAGGTTTAAGCCTACCTTCTTTGTTAATAGGTGTAAAGTATTCCTTTTCTACTAACCTAGAAAAAGTCAGAAATTATTCTTTATTTAAGCATGGCACATTAAAAGGGCCCTGAGGTAAGCCTCTCAACATTGAAGCATTAGATCTGGTTGAGTTTAGATGGGCAAAAAACTTTCTCATAAGGCAAAGCCTCACATCAGGAGAAAGCAAGAGTTCACCCTCGTGAAGAATCCTACCAGAAGCTAAAAAATCAAATGAAAATAATGGGGGCAGTATGATAATTATGTTAGAGAGAAGGCAAAGTACATCTTACTACAACCCTAACAACTAGTTAAACATTTATAACTATAAAAAGGATCTTTTATGCCAAGTCTTGAGTGATTCTCTTGTGATAATTTTTTTTACCCATAAAAAGAATGATTGTTGAGTGTAATTATTTTATGAAGTGGAAAAGGAGAATTCTTTTGTGAAAAGTTCTTGAAAATGATTATAAATAAATTGGTATTTATCCAGTTGAGAAATTTCGGTAACAAATAGAGCTCTAAAATGTTGTTTGAAGCTTGTCATAGGTCTAATATGAACCAAACCACTAAAGTTGAGTTTGTCCTTCTCTCTTTTTTAATTTAATTGTGTTTATTTAATTGCACTTATTTGTTAATTGGTATCTTATCCAGTGTGATGAATCTCGTAACGTACTGGCCGAAAAATGATACAAAAAGGCATTTTTCAATACTGGGTTTAAATATCTGCTTGTATCGGTTTGTTTTGCCTACTGTTGGTCGGTACTGTTGACATTTGAAATACTGGCTATATATCGACCAGTACCAGAAATTTAAAAAAACCCAAGGCATTTCTACAAAAAATGAAAAAATTTCCACCCCACCCCACCCGACTCTACTCCCTTTTTCTTCGTCTCTTTATTTTTTCTCTCACACTCTCACTCTCTCTCTCTTCTTCACCACCATCATCTCTTTTTATTATTAATAATATAATATTTAAATTCATATAGTAAACAATAATTATATTTTTTCTTCAAAGAATAGTTAAAAATATGTGAAAATGATAATTAAGGAGCCTCAGATTTTTGTATTTCTTTTTAAAATTGTCAATATAAATATAACTATATTTTATTATTAATAACAATTACATATTAAGATAAATATATATTTTTTATTATTGAAAATTAATATTAAGACAAATTATATTTTATTATTGATAATAATTATTCTTTTTATTTGATACTTTGACATAAATTATATTTTATTATTGATAATAATTATTTTTTATTTGATATTTTGATGTAATTATTATTTATTATATTATAAAATTGTAATATTTTATATAATTTTTATTATTCTTAATTTTATATTTCTATGATGATAAAATAATCTTTTTATATTAATTGTGGTTATTATTTATATGCAGAATATGTGAAAATAATATTAGAAAATTAAACAAATTGTTATTTTAAATCTCTATTGTTATGATTTTTAAGACAAGGTTGGTTTAAATTATATAGTATAATATTGAAGGATTATTTTCTATTTTTTAAAAAAATTAGGGACTATTTTGTAAATTTAAAAAATTACTCAACACGGTACCCAGTATTAGCCAGTACTGATATAATACTGTATCAGAATCCAATTCGGTACTAAGTCGGTATAATATTCATAACATTGATCTTATCACTAATGAATACATTGTACTTGAATCTACTTATTAATTGGTTCTCAAATTAATCAAGTTATGAAGATAATAATATAGTTATTAATATCTAAAATAATCTTTTATATTAATGGATAATCACATTTTAAACGGATGAGGGACCACCCACATCAACTATCTAATTGGATGACACTTGGTCCTAACTGGATAGGCAGAAGTCGCCCGCATGGGTAGCTCAACTGGTCTTCAGGGAGGTTGTTGAGTGCAAGGTCTCAGGTTCGAGTTCCGGCAGCGGCAATGTGAGAGTTTCATCCAATGTGGTGGCTCCTTGTGCGCACCAAGCACGGGGCCCCCTCTCTGAAGAACTGAGTGAGATTAAACCGTGATTTACCCCTCCACTATTCTGTCGGGCCGGGGTGTGGGGGCGCCTGGAGTGGGCGATTCCACCTTTTGAGTGCATGGATAGGCAGAAGTTAAATCCACGTATGATTCAAACTCTTATACTGAAACTACATTCAAGTTGCATCAATTCAGTAGCAACAAGGACCGAGGCATGTTTTATCCAAAAGTTGCGAATACTTTATCAGATTTGATAATGAATTGAATTTTAGTACAGTATTATACCAGTATCGATTAATATTAGGTACCATTTCAGGTAATTTTTAAATTTATAAAATAGTTCCTAAATTTTTATACAGTTGTTATATTATACAGTTGTAATGTATAATTATAAGTTTACATCAGCCATATTTCCAAATATCATAATAATAAATAATAACCACAATTAATATGAAATAATAATAATTTTTAGATATTTGACATATAAATAATAATCATAATTAATATGAAAAAAGACAATTATCATCATACAAAGATAAAAATTAAGAATAATGCAAAGTATTTGAAATATTATAATTTTATCATATAATAAATAATAAATACATTAAAGCATGAAATAAAGAAAACAATAAACATCCTTAACTTTCTAATTATTATAATTTACAACAAGAGTTCATGATAAGAAAACAACCAATTAGAAGTGAAACATAAAACAAAAACATATATTATTTAATTTCTTATTAATTAAATATATTATTTAACTATTTAATATATTAATTACTAATAAGAAATTAAACAATTTTTATTAAATATTACATATTTAATTAATTAAAATTTATTATTAATAAAATTGTAAATAACTTAATTTAAATTAAATTTGTAAAATTAATTATTATATTTTTAAAATATATAAA
>JANZXP010000002.1:17456455-17476036 GCA_027576715.1 Erythroxylum flavicans
CTCCCTTATCTTAGGATATGTATCGGAATGACCTACGGGCGTCCCGATGCGTACCCTAGGGTAATGGGGTGTTACACACGGCTCCTATACATTATTGTGTATCTCCAAAGTTGTTGTAATTCTTCTATTTTTGCCTAAATTTCACCTCAAATTTCTCCTTTATGAAGGCAATTATCACCCAAAAACACACTTGAACCATAATAAGTACCAAAAAACCATAAAACTCTTAAATAATAAGCAAAACACACTAAATATGGGTATATAAATGTAATCAATTAATTGTTTATCATCATTTCCACACTTGAGCTTTTACTTGTCCCCAAGCAAAACTAAAACTACAAAAAAAAATAAACAATCAAAAAATCATATAACAATGTAATAATGGTATAATGGCATCAAATCTTAGGAAAATAACTTAGCCATAAACATCAATCACTTAAAAAGTTCCAGAAGATAACTTATTACATTCATGTTCAAACACTTTGATTGAAATATATATATCAACTAAAATATCAACACCTACTCATACATATATGGCATTTGTAAATAATGCACTCATTCTATATGCCAATTAAAAAGATAGGCCTCCATTAAATAGCCATTCATGAAATTTTTTCTGACATTTAACAACAAGTTCATAGGCTTTTTTTATTTACAACATCATATCTATCAAGTTTGGTTGGAGTGTCATTATAGCCTTTTGAAGTCAAGACAAACATTTTAAGTTCCTCTGATTACTCAGCTATATCACAACTCACAACTAGTTACTAGCTTTATTCTTAACCTAATTTTTTAATGGGTCAGCGGAATAGGAAATTTATTTAACACATTTATACCACACTCTATTGTCTTTTCTTTTTTTACATTTTTACTTACATCACTTCTTCTTAGTCAATCATTCCTATGAAAGGATAGTAATAATGTATACCAATTTAAATAAATTTTATTATAAGTGTATCTAAACAAGTGTCATAAATTGATATAATAAGTACAATATTCTAATTAACATGCATATTCATCTAAAAAATACTTAAAACATAAAGTTCATAAACTAATGTTTCTTACATAAATTAAATTATCATGTTTACAGATAAGCTAATTCCTTTCAATTTTATGCTATTGACACATTCACACAATGCACTTATATGCAACAAAATGTTTACATAATGCTAACGTAATAAAAAACTAACATGATGAAAATAAAATAATAAAATGCAAATGCAAATTCATACATAAATAATATGCAAGTGCATATATGTCCCCATACTTGAACAACACATTGTCCTAAATATCCAAAACAACAACAAAACGTAACTAATAAACAACAAAAAGGAAAGAAATAAAAAGAAGGGTAAGAGTACTTATAGTGAATGTATAGGTGATGGAGTTGGAGATGGCACATGGATTCGCTTAAAATTATGAAATCCATCATTTAAACTCACTATAAAATAAACATAAAACTTAAAAAACAAAGCACTTTCAAAAATAAAGTTATGAAAAACTTAACTATGCATAACATGCTAAGTTTAAGGTCACTAGCTTGACCATTGTAGTGTAATTATTTTAAACAAAAAAAGGAAAGATAGTACCTACCTTTCAAGTGAATATGATCCTCTAAAATATAGTTTACATTGATGTCCATTTACTTTCTTTTTATCATTCTTCAACTGCAAAGCTCCATGTTTGAATATGTAGGTCACTTTAAAAGGACCACTCCAATGTGACTTAAGCTTTTCTGGAAATAACTTCAATCGTGAGTGAAATGATAAAACTGCATCTCCTATATTAAATTCTTGATATGAGAATCATTTTATTTTTTAACCTTTTCCTTACATGACTTGGCATTCTCATAAGCATTCATCCTTAGCTCTTTTAATTCATCAAGTTATAACATTCTCTTCTCACCTACTGCCTTCCAATCAAAATTTAATGTCTTTTTGGCCCAAAAAACCCCTATGTTCCAACTCCACTGGAAAATGGAAAGCTTTTCCATAGACAAGTCATAATGGATTTGTACCTATAAGTGTCTTGCATGTAGTTCGATATGCCCATAATGCATCACCAAACTTCATTGCCTAATCTTTCCTTAAATTGGCGACTGTTTTTTCCAAACTTTGCCTCAACTTCTTATTAACAACCTCCACTTGTCCAATTTTTTATGGATGATAGGGTGTGGACACTTTATGGTAAACTCCATATCTCTTTAGAATAGGTTCAAAGGGCTTGTTGTAGAAGTGTGTTCCTTTATCACTTATAATCGCTTTTGGAACTCCAAACATATTAAATATCTGTTTGATAAACTTGCACCAATTTACCATCATTGGTTTGAGTTGCCATTGCTTTAGTCCATTTAGAAAGATAATCCACACCTACTAGGATATATATGTTGCTAAGAGAAGACAGGAAAGGTCCCATTAAGTCCAACTCCTATACATTAAAAACTTTCACTTTCATGATGTTGGAAAGGGGCATCTCATCTCTTTTAGAAATATTTCCAACTTGTTGGCTTCCGCTACAATTCAGCACATATTCTTGAGCATCCTTAAAAAATCTAGGCTAAAAGAACCCATACTCTAACACATGAGTTGTTGTCTTGTTTGCTCCATAATGGCTTGCAAAAGATGAATTATAACATTGAGTTAGTATTTCAAGCATCTCATCTTTCAGAACACACCTACAAGTCAAACCATTAGCATAAATCTTATATAAAATTTCTTCCCAAAGATAATGAGTGCAGTTAAATAAAAACCTCTTCCATTGTTCGTAAGATAAATCTGTGAGAAAAGATACTGCCTGTAATATAGTTAACTATGTCAAAAAATCATAGAACAAAAAGTCGATTTACTAACAACAAGATCTCATCGGGGAATTGTTCATTAATTTCTTCATTTAGTTACACCTCCCCTCCTTTTAAATGTGATAGGTGGTTCACCACCGCATTCTTTTCTCCTTTTTTGTCTATAATCTCAATATGAAATTCTTAAAGCATCTAATTGGTTAATTGCTCGTGTTACACATAATCTCGAATAGTAAGGACCAATTCAATAAAGTTAATGTAGGTTCTAAAGTAATTGCCTCCTTTAACTTGTCAAAAGTATGCAAACAAAAGGTATATTTTTAATTAATAAATTTATAAGGGGTCTAGCAATAAGAGAAAAATCCTTAATGAAGCAGCGATAAAATCCTAAATGCCTTAAAAATGCTCTCATTCTTTGACATTGCTTAGTGGTGGTAACTTTTCATTGACTTCTATTTTGGCCCTATCCACTTCTCTGCCCTTGTATGATATCTTATGCCCTAGGACCACACCATTATGCACTATGAAGTGACGTTTTCCAATTAAGAACCAAATGTGATTCCTATCACCTTTGGAAAACTTTATCCAAATTTTTTGAACGATGATAAAAACAGTCTCTAAAAATAAAAAAGTCATCCATAAATACTTCCATAATATCTTCAATCATATCCACAATTATCGTCATCGTGCACCTTTGGAAATTAGCTGGTGTATTGTAAAGTCTGAAAGGCATTCTTCTGTAGCTAAAGGTCCTATAGGGACACATAAATGTGGTCTTCTTTTGGTCTTTTGTATATATGAAAATTTGGTTGTAGCCCTAATGCCCATCAAAGAAGTAATAGAAAGCATGTCCAGGCACTCTCTCAATCATTTGATCTGTAAAGGCTAGGGAAAACGTTCTTTCATACTTGCAGTGGTAAGCTTCCTATAATCAATGCATACCCTCCATCCTAAATTGTTCTACTAGAAATTAACTCTCCTTTTTCATTCTTTATCACCTTTATACCTCCTTTATTTAGTACACACTATTCTGGACTCATCCATTCATTATTCGAGAAGGATTAAATAATTCTTGCATCTGAAAGCTTCACTACTTCTTTTTTCACCACCTCTTTCATGTTAGGATTTAGTCTCCTTTGTCTTTCTCTCACTTTCTTATATGCCTCTTCAAGGATAATCCTATGCATCACCACAATAGAATTTATTCATCTGATGTTTGAAAATTTCCATGCCATGGCTTTCATTATCTTCCTAATAATCTCCATCACCTTCTTCTCTTGTTTTGAAGCTAACTGGTTTGAGATGATAATGGGTATTGCTTGGCCCTCACTTAGAAAGGTATACCTGAGGTATTTAGGTAAGGGCTTCAACTCCAAGTTAGGTGGTCTCTCAATACAAGCTGGAGTGGGTGTTTCAGTTTGCATTAATAAATCTTGTTTTAATATCTCACCTAACTCCTCTTCCTCCTTAATGAATTCATCATTTTTCTTATCCATGTCATTATCAACTTCCTCCTTTTGCTCCTTTACACATTCATTAACAACATCAATTTTCTTACAGACACTCTCCTCTACTGGATTCTTTAATGTTTTGCTCATACTAAACTCCACCTGCTCATCACCAATCTTAAAAACTAATTTCCTATCATGCATGTCAAACAATGCTCTTCCAGTAAATAGCCTCTTCAGAATCAGTTGATAATTATGTTCTTCTTTAAAATTTAAAACAGCAAAGTCTACTGGCATGATAAATTTGTCCACCTTGACTAATACATCCTCTACCACTCCAATTAACTTCTTGATTGATTAGTCTGCTAACTAGATAAGCATAGATGTTGGCTTCATGTCTCCTAATCTTAATTTCTTAAAAATGGATAAAGGAATTAAGTTAATGCTAGCCCCTAAGTTATATAAACATTTGGAAAATTCAAGATTACCAAGTACACAAGGAATCTAGGGATAATTCACTTTGAAGTAACTATTCCCAGTTGTAATTTTTTTTAACAATCGAATCAGTGAAACTCCCTGGATTTTTCAACTTTGAGGGCATATGACTACTAACTAAGGAGTTGCAACTCTTTGTTAATGACATCGTTTGGTTTTCCTCTAAAGTACACTTGTTAGTTAAGATGCCTTTGAGCAATTTGGCAATACTTGGGCATATTCTACAAAGCCTCAATAAAGGAAAATTTGATTTGCAACCTCTTCAACTTTTCTAAGAATTTGGCAAAATGTGCATCCATTTGGGCTTTCTTTAACCTTTGTGGGAATGGGATTTTCGAGTATGTAATGGTGGTGGCACATAAGGTTTCTCTTCATTTTTATCCTTCTCTTTTTCTTGGTTTCCTTATTTATGGGGGATCGCTTCCTTCTTTTTTGGTTCTTCCAACTCATTTCCACTTCTTAGTTTAATAGCCTTCAATTGTTCCCTTGGATTGGCTACCATGTTACTTTGGAGACTCCTTACATTCCTTGTTGACAATGCATTGGCAAGTTGCCTAACTTAAACCTCCAAGTTATGAAAGGAAGAGGAGTGATTATTTACTATTTGATCAAATTTGGCTTCCATCCTCTTCTAACTTTCATCTTGGCTATTGAACTTAGAGCTTAGCACTTCTATTAACTTATCCATTTTTGACTCCAAGGATCCAATCATATCCCGCTGAAAACCTGATAGACCTTTTGCTTTCTGAGATTTCTTGCACTATTAGTTTAAGAAAATTTTGGGTGGTTCTTCCACCCCAGATTATATATGTTAAAGAGTGGAATTTTACATCTCCATTTTTGATCAACCATCAAATTGACTTGTTCCATACAATTGCTATCCATAAATAAAAAATCAACTATTATGTGGCTTTCTTTCCCATACAACTTACATCTATGTTATATTGCCTTAATTGGGCCTACAAGCTGCTCAATTGCCTAGTAACTATTATTTGCCTAGTAACTCCTTTCTTCTTTTTAAAATTTTATTACTTATCCCTCTTTGATGTCCACAGGTAACTATTATTTGCCATTTCTTATCATAGGTCATGTGTAACATCAATCGTCTTTCTCATCAACGAACCACTAGTTGTTGTATCTATAGTCCCTCTTGTATGGTTATTAACTCCAATTTAGAATGTATAAAATAAGAACTCCTTCGCTAAATTGTGGTGTGGACAACTCCTTTGTAATTCTTTAAATCATTCCCATGCTTCCCATAATGACTCTCTATCAGTATTTTAGAAATTTGTGATCTCCTTAATAATTCTTGTGGTCTTTATCAATAGAAAATACTTTGTCAAAAAGGCTTTTACTAACTGCTCCCAAGTTGTGACATTCTCAGGGTTAAGAGAGTTCAACCACGCCTTAGCTTGGTCCTTTAGTGCCTTTAGACATCCTGTTGTATCTAAACATGTCACATATTTCCAAGAAGTTTGCCAAGTGTGCATTGGGGTCTTCATTGGCAAATCCATAACACTACACATTAGTTTGTAACATATTTAATAATGCTAGCTTTATCTCGAAGTTGTTGGCTAAGAAGGGGGTTTTGTGTTGCCTTGTTGATTCGCATTGAAACCTGGCCTCATGAAATTCATAAGGTTTGATAGCGTGTCGTAATACTAGTCAAAATAAACGAGACTACTACTATAGCAATGGTGAGTCTAGGTCGATCATAAAGAGTGTGTGTAAAGTTGTTGAAATGAAATTAATTGGTGTTTAGGTTTAGGTTTAGGGAGATTTTGGTTTTAGAAGTAAGAAAATAAATTAAAGCTAAAATAACTAACAAAAGCAATGTAAAGAAAAAATGTAAAAAAATGATAAAAGTGGGAAATTTGGTAGGGACCTAGTTTTTTGGTTTAATCTCGGCCTACACCCTAATTAAACATATTTCATTGATTTGTTGTTCTCAAACATCTCCTAGTAACTACTAGTTGTAGGTTAATAATTAACTCGAGTTTTCCCTTACGTAGTGTTTAATCAAGATACGATCGTTAATTAAACCTAACCACTAAATGACCTAGGATATGATCTCCAGATTTAATAGGGCAGTAGCATTATGAATTAGGAAAACCGATTAATTAGGGTAATAATCACATATGATGTGTCATTTAACCTAGGTTATGTTATTCCTAATAATTACGAATCATTAGTAGCTACACATGAATTTCAAACATAACAATTACGAATTATATCGAAAGTATAGCAATGGTTTCCTACACAAATAATCAAGCAATAACGTGAATACAATTATCCATACGCAAAACCTAAATCAATTAACATAGGATAACACATTCAATTTCTAAAGAGATAAAGAAACAACAAAAATAGTGAAATATACTTAACCCAGGTCGTCGGCATCGATGTCACCTCCAAACTAGTGTTGAGATGTTACCCTCCATGAGTCTCTAAATGATCATAGCTTTTCTCCTTAAAAATGTCCCAACGG
Organism: Erythroxylum flavicans; assembly: GCA_027576715.1. Taxonomy (NCBI): domain Eukaryota; kingdom Viridiplantae; phylum Streptophyta; class Magnoliopsida; order Malpighiales; family Erythroxylaceae; genus Erythroxylum; species Erythroxylum flavicans. Next base: position 17,463,684 of record JANZXP010000002.1, read on the forward strand.
AAACCCTTAAAATGAAAAACGGAGACTCCTCCTGTAGTGCCTCCCTCTATTGTCCTACGCTACTATCTTCTTTTTCTAATTAATTACTGATCCACTATACTATTCTTATCTTTATTTTAAATAAAGCACTTGTTAGTTGTCTACATGAAATGCACGTAGACATTGTCTGCGTTTACTCACAATTTTTGCATGAAAAGCAGACGTTGTTTGTGTGAAACGCAAACAACGTCTACTTTTCACTTGTTTGTTGCTCTTCTTATTTTCTACTATGCTACATTTTGGGATATTGGCTATTGCTAACGTGTAACACTTCTCTTACTGTAGTTTTGCTTCCTCATCTGCTGCTGAAGTAATTAATCCAAATGTTTCCCATTAAATTTGAACTCACGTTCTTGTATGGGACATGCATAGTCGTGAGTAACTTTAATTCATTTTATTTATGTTTTTATTTCTTATCTTCTTCTTCTCTTTATTTGCTCTAATCTTCTTCTTGCTCCAAGAAAACGAGTGAACGTAAATCTTCGAAAAATGGCCCAAATATCATGCTTAAAACTCGTTTTCACTTCTTTGCTTCCAAATTATGCCTAAAGTCACATATGAGTCAAAGTGAGTATCTTGAGCAATTTTATGTCATTAATCGCTACGTGTTATGGAATAATTTCATAGTCAATTAAACACTTATTAATGTCCCCCACACTTAGCTTTTGGCCGCCGTAAGGCAAAATATCAAAATTAAGCTCATAGACCCAAAACATTGACTCATGTCTCATATGTTCCAAGAATACATAAATCATAAGCAAAGATGAATGACTTTAAAAAAATAACAAGAACTTAACATTCTAAGCTTTTACTCATGATCAATCAACATTCAATATCTTCGAAAACTGAGCAATCTACTGGTAGACTTGGAAAATGTGTATAAATAAGATATGTTCATGGTACTCTCAAATACCATTCACAATCAAGACATTCCACAACTTTGCATATCATTTCATTTCTCCACCACTAATATTCACATGCAAAATCATGGATCAAAGGACTTTTCAAGGTTGTAATATGGGCAAAGGTAAGTTGAGATGTATTTGGGTCAAGTAGCATGAAAGTCAGTGAAATAAAAGCAATACTCAATGTGACATTAAGTGCACAAGTTAACATTCATACAAAATTGGGTACTGTCAGCTATGACAAATGCAATAATTATATTTCACAACTCAATTCAAGCTCTCATACCATAAATCACATGAAACATAACTAACTAGAAGGAATCACTCATACAATTGATGATAACAATACATTGAAACTATAATGAGTGAACCTTCTAAGACAACATCTACCTCATATCAACATATTTAAATACCCATTCAATACAACTTTAGGAGGATGCATTAAATATGAATAACCTTGCAAACCACATAAGCACTTCCTCCTTGATACATTTATTTAAACATTTATTAATTTTTTTCTTTTTTTCTTTTCCTTTTCTTTTCTTTTCTCTTATAAAAATTAAAATAAGCTACATCAATATGGGAATTTCAATGATAAGACATAAAATAACATTCCAACGTTATAACCAACCCAGACATATTCATACTCCCACACTTAGAATTTTGTATGTCCAAAAACTCAAAAATAAGAAAAAATGTTCCACTAACTTTAAGGCTTGGGAAGGACTTTTGGTTAGGTTAAAGCATGTAATGTAGCTAATACACAAAGAAAAGGCAAATAAAGCTTAAGGGGGCTTATCAAAAAGGAAAATCATATAATGGGTAGCTATTTGGCTAATGTAATTCGAAAAAGCAAAGAATGCCTAATTATATCCATTTTAATGCATGCGATAAAAATGTGGTCTCGAATAAAAATTCAAGGCAAAATCAGGATGTACATATCATGAAAGTCACAGATTAGCAAAAGACAATGAGACTAATATGAATGTGTCAATCCAATAAGGCTCAAAATCTCACTGGCTTTATCTACCACTAGTCACTACTCTTCTAAGGATAATGCATATCGACCAATCACAAGAGTAAAAATACATGCTAAAGTTGCTAATAAATTCTCTAGTCAATTCACACTCGAATCATGACTGTATAATCTTAAAAGCAATAGAAAATGAGAAAATATTTGTTTGTTTGTTTTATTCTTTCTCTCATTTTGATTGAAAACTTAAAACAATTAAAAACAAACAATTAAAAACACACATGCATAAAGGAAATAAATGCGAAAATTTTAAAAAAAGAAATAAACTTCCCTTGGGTTGCCTCCTAAGAAGCGCTTTTATTTAGAGTCGCTAGCTTGACTCCTTTTTCTCCTCACGTGACAAAATTATGATCTTCAGGTGTCGCATGTGCTTCCTCCACTTGAGGTTGTTCCGAATAGGGCCTTAGTTGATAATTCGTCATATTCAGCATCTTCTCTATCCTCAAACTCTCGATCTCTACTGAGTTCCCGCATACTGGAAATATCTCGAATGTCTCTTCACCTTTTTCTTCTTCGTTCACTTTCTCCAACCTATTATGTAAAAGTGAATAATCATTCTCAACTATAATTATGAACTTTGTACTTACCTCTGAGTTAAAAGATATGTCTTTTTCTACTTTGAGCTCCTCCTTTCCTTCTTCCATATAAGTAACTCTTCGAGTATTACACTCAAGATTCTCAAGTTCTTCATCACTTTGTAAGATTTCCGCACTTACATCCATAGGGTATGCCTCGGGTTGATATGACTGCTCCTCCTCCATTTATGATCCCCGCTGTCATTTCACCCATTTGACTTAACAATTTCTAGTTTCTAAACGTTATATGCCTCATTTCCTGCTGGAACTGTTGCAACTGTTGTTGTAGGCTCTGTTGAAATTAGAGATTGTTATCAATTACAACATTCATCAATTCTTCCAGAGATGTACCTGAGTTTTGTTGGCTCTCCACATCTTAGAAATTAGAATAAGATTGCCTTTTATCCTACTGGAATTATAAGGTACTCTGTTGAAGTTGTTGCATACTCTCTTGAAGCTGCTGCATACCCTGTTGAAATTGAAGATGACTATCATTACAAGTCTTGATATAGTCGTCAAGAGGCATATTTGAATTGTGACAAGAAGCTTCTGGTCCACATGAAAATTACTGTATGTCATGCAAACTATCATAGAAATAATTTTGATGGTTATCCCATCTATAACCAAAGTTAGGTTGATCAGTCCAACCTTGATTATATGATTGAGAATAAGAATTATAAAAGAAATTACTTCTATACATCCCAAATATTTTTCACACAAATAAGAAACAAAAAGTGAAAAGATCAAGAAATAACTGAAAAGAAATTAATTAAAAAACATATGTACAAAACACCAATTAAAATCACAAACAAAAACTAAAACACTACACTCCCCTACAACGACGCCAAAATTGACAGCGCATCATAATGCTAGTCAAAATAAACTAGACTACTACTATAGCAGTGGTGAGTCTAAGTTGATCTCAGAGAGAGTATGTATAAAGTTGTTGAAATGAAATTAATCAGTGTTTAGGTTTAGAGGATTTTGGTTTTATAAATAAGAAAATAAAATAAAGCTAAAATAACTAACAAAAGCAATGTAAAGAAAACATGTAAAAAATGATAAAAGTGGAGAATTTAGTAGGGACCTAATTCTTTAGTTTAATCTCGACTTACACCTTAATTAAACATATTTCATTAATTTTTTGTTCTCAAACCTCTCCTCGCAACTATTAATCATGGGTTAATAATTAACCCAAAATTTTCCTTAGGTAGTTCTTAATCAAGATACGATTGTTAATTAAACCTAACCACTAAATGACCTAGGATGCGATATCTAGATTCAATAGGGCAGTAGATTACGAATTAGAAAAACCGATTAATCAAGGCAATAACCACATATGATGTGTCATTTAACCTAGGTTATGTTATTCTTAATGATTACGAATCATCAGTCACTACACATGGATTTCAAATATAACAATTAGGATTATATTGAAAGTCTAGCAATGGGTTTGTAAATAGACGATCTAATGAACACATTTAAATCATCTCTTCATAATACCCAATAGGTTCATACAAAAATAATCAAACAATAATGAGAATACGGTTATCCATAACACAAAACTCAAATCAATTAACATAGGATAACGTAATCAATTTCTAAAGATAGAAATAAACAACAAAAATAGTGAAATACACTTAACCCGGGTCATCGGCATCGATGTCACCTCCAAACTGGTGTCGAGATGTTACCCCTCCATGAGTCTCCAAATGATCATAGCTTTTCCCCTTAAAAATGTCCCAGCCGAAACCCCTAAAATGAAAAACGAAGACTCCTCTTGTAATGCCTCCCTCTGTTGTCCTATGCTACTCTCTTCTTTTTCTAATTAATTGTTGGTCCATTCTACTATTCTCATCTTTATTTAAAACAAAAACACCTATTAAACATCTGCATGAAACGCACGTAGATGTTGTTTGCGTTAAACTCAACAACTACGCTCACAAGACATTGTTTGTGTGAAACACAAATAGCTACGTCGTTTGTTGCTCTTCTTGTCTTCTCCTACTAAGTTGTGTTTTGGGCTATTGGTTGTTGCTGGCATGTAACGCTTCTCCTGCTGTCATTTTTCTTCTTCATTTGCTACTGAAACAATTAATCCAAATGCTTCCCATTAAATTTGAACTCATGTTCTTGCATGGGACATGCATAACCGTGAGCAAATTTAATTCATTTTCTTTGTGTTTTTATTTCTTGTCTTCTTCTTGTCTTTATTTACTTTTATCTTCTTCTTGCTCCAAGAAAACAAGTGAATGTAAATCTTCAGAAAATGGCCCAAATATTGTGCTGTCGACTCACTTTAACTTGTTTGCTTCCAAATTGTACCTAAAATTACATATGAGTCAAAGTGAGTATCTTGAATAATTTCATGTCATTAACTGCTAAGTATTATGAAATAATTTCGTAATCAATTAAGCACTTATCAAAGTTCCTTTGGTGTCCTCCTTGATTTCATTCTTTCGACATTGTGTTATCTATAGCTTTTTGGTGTTTTACTCTTTGAATTTCTATTTCGCGTTTGATGACATCATAAATTTATTTATCTCCTAATTTGCTTAAGATCCTTGTGATTCTCGTGTTCATGGACTTAAAATTATATAAGAAAATGTATGAAAATCCTTAAATCAAAATAATTTAAATTGGATAAGATGCTAAAATTGCAATACCAGCGATGATGCTAAAAACTTGTTTGCTAGTTTTATACTATACTCCAATTATACAAATCGTATATTGTAGTATAACTGATATCGTTCCCATGAGGATGTAATATAGTCACCTAACAATTTGAATTACATTTTATCTAAGGAATAAAAGATTGAATTAACTAAAAATTAAAGTAAACTATTAAAACTTGAGGACCAAGTAAAAGATAACAATGAAATTGATGTTAATGATGGAAACCTAGGGATTATTCTATTCTTGTTTTTGTCTTCCATTCACCATTTAAATTCAACTATGCTTTATACTAGATATCTAAAGGTTTTGATTACCCTCTTTCGAGATCTAATCAAGTAATCCCAATTAAAATAGATAATAGATGTCTTGTAATCTCTCAATTTCTAAAAACTAATCCCAATTACTCAATTAGATTTGAAGCAATCTTAAGGATAATTAAGTCACAATTAAGATCTTTCTTCAATTGCTTATTAACTTGATATTTTTAACTCTGTTAAGTTACACTTTTTACACAACTTAAAACAAATATCTTGATTCAAATCAAGTATGAGGACAACAAATATCACAAAACTATAATATATTGAATTCAATAAGGTAAAATTTATACAAAACAATTCAAAAATAAAACCTTAATATAGATTTAGCAATCATAATCATGTTCAAAACACAACTATTTAGAATTGGCATGTAAGGCAATGAAATAAAAGAATATAAGAGAATAAATCAACTTGAAGCCTTAATTTGGAAAATCTGGAAAGTTGGAGTTGATCTTGATGTTTCCACTTTTGATCTTCTTTTTTGCGACGCATAGCCTTTTGTGTTTTTCTTCCTCTTTTTTGGTGTCTATATAGGCTTTAAAATCTATGTCTTTTTATATCCTTCATAATATCATTTTATAGTAAAAATTAGGTTTTTTAAAAATATACGTGGCCACTTATACAACCATGTAGGTGATCGTGTATCTCAAAATTTCCTCTAAATCGCGACTTCACATAGTTATAGAATCTTATGTGGGTCCATACACGATCGTGTATGTCAACATACACAGGGTGTATTTTTATACAGGCATAAACAATAACTTTGAAGTTTTATACGATTATAGTGACTTACATGGTCACTATACACGACCATGTATCTCCAAAGTTGCTTCAATTCTTCCATTTTATGCCTCTATTTCACCTAAATTCTTCTCTTTTTAGTCTAAGAAGGTAATTATAACCTAGAAACACACTTGAAGCAAAATAAGTACTAAAAATACCATAAAACTCTCAAATAACAAATCAAAACACTAAATATGGGTATAAATATAGTCAATTAACCGTTTATCTAATATAATTCATTAACCATTTATCAAATATCCCCACACTTAAGATTTGATTGTCCTTAAGAAATTCATAATCCAAATCATTGATCTTAAAAACATCCATTCCTTATTAACCTCAACTTATTCATCCATACGCTAAATCATCATATCATATTAATCTAATTAATATACAGTTAGATTTAAGTTATCCTAGAACCAAATTTCATAAATCAATATCAATTCAATCATATTGATAATCTTTTTGAAATCACAAGCAAAAATTCCACACCCTAACAAAGTATTTACTCAATACACTTAAAGTGTTTATAGAGGAAAATATAACAAACTTTCAATTCATTACATAAAAGGATTCTTATCCATCAGCTTGGAATAAAATAACATCTGCACCACTTATAAGTAAACTAGAAACTAAAATAAAAAATTCTTTTAAATAGGTTGTAATGAGGCTTAGATAAAAGTATGGTAGGGAAAATAAAGAAAGGAATAATATTAAAGAAAATTCATACAAAACAAGATTGAATAGAATTTGGTTCTTTATAGCATAGGTCCTTTAAACAATAAATTGATTGGTATAACACTAATTCTTCTCACTCTCCAAAAAATATTACAACTATTTTTTTCAATATGCTTACAATACATAATTTTCAACTTTTGAACTTCTTTGAGCAACTTTAGAGAGAATATAAAATTACACAAATGAAATACTTAAGAAGAAACAAATTTCACAATCACTATGTACCAACAATCATAAAAAGATTGAACCTTTTCTTTAACATTCTCAATATAACCTAAATTTAAAGGCAAGTTCCTTCAAGGTTAAAAAATAATGAAAGGTTCTTAAGAAAAATAGGGTAAAGGCTATCAATATGGTTATAATTAAACAAGGGAAACGCTAAGTCCCAAAAGTGGTTACTCTTAAAGGATAAAAATAGGTTGGATAATAATAAAAGAAAATAGGTTAAAATAAAGGGTTGAATCTAAGTGATTTTGTCATTTTAATGCCCCTAGTTAAAAAAATTCTTAAAATGAATAATAAAAGCAAGTTCTAGAATCATATAACTATGCATGATAACACACATAAGAGAATAAAAGAGCATAAAAAAAAAGAAGTATTTGCTCTTAGGCTTAAAAGCTCTTAAATAGGCTTCATGTTGTAAACAAATTTCATTCAAATTAACTATGTGAATGATTATTGAAAATATGGCTTATAAAAGCAAGTCTATTACAACTTTAATCCTTTTGCATGCTAATTTAATTCAATAATCAATAATAACCTAAAGTGTTTTAGACATATTTTAACTAAAGCAAGATGTCAATTAATAAGTATGAATAATAAAGATAATAATAAGTTTAAGAAATTTGAATTTTCTTTTAAAATTTTCCTTAACTCTTCCTATACTTAAAATTGTACATTGTCCTCAATGTACTCACAATAAAAGCACAAAAAATAAAATAATAAAATAAACTTCAGATTTGACAAAGGTATATTTTGGTATTTCCCTGAATAATAAAAATTACACATTTTGAATTTAGTAAGAATAGTTACTTATACAGGGGTAAGGAAAATCAAGCAGGAAAAGGAGGTTACAATCCTAGACAGAATAAGAGGAGGTAAGATAAGTCCAATGTTGAGTACTACAATTTTCATAAATTTGGGCATTATTCTAGGGAATTTTACATTGCACCTAAATATACTAAGGAGAAAATCAATATTGTTAATGACAAGCAAGGAGTTGAAGAGCTCACTTTGTTGTTAACACTCAAAGATGATGCCAGAAAGGATGAAAGTTCATGATTCTTAGATAATAGAGCAAGCAATCACCTAATTTCTTCAAGAGATGAAAGCTACAAACTTATCACCGATGTCTACTATGTGCCCAAATTGAAAAGCAATATTTTTTAGGTTTAAGGCAACTTTTTGATAAGGGATACGATATGAAATCCACATGAAGGATTGTTGTCTTTAGCTTAGAGATCAATAAGCTCAGTTGATTACTAAGGTATTTATATCGAAGAATAAAATTTTCATATTGAATATCAAAATAATTGAAGCAACCTGTTTAAGTGTGGATGTGAGTGATAAAGCACGGCGTTGTCATATGAGATTCAGACATATAAATTTTGACATACTCAAATCTTTAGGAGATAAATACATGGTGATAGGAATGCCTTCCATCAAACACCTACATCATTTGTGTGAAGCATGTCTACTTGGCAAGAATTCAAGAAGGGCTTTTTAAAAAGAAACTACGACAAAAGCATCTAAATTGTTTCAACTTTTTTATACCGATGTGTGTGGACCAATCAAGCCATTATCACTGAGTAAAAATGGATACTTCTTACTTTTTATTGATGATTATAGTAGAAAGACTTAGGTCTATTTTTTTGAAACATAAATAAAAAGCATTTGGAGCACTTAAAAAAGTTTAAGGCATTTATGGAAAAACAAATTCGCTATGCAATTAAAGCTTTAAATTTTGATAGAGGAGGCGAGTTCACATCTAAGGAGTTAATGATTTCTCTCAGTTATATGAAATTCATCATCCTCTAACTGTCTCATAATTGGCCCCAAAAAATAGAGTAGCTGAGAGGAAGAACAAAGCTATTCTTAATATGGCTCAATTTATTTTGAAGGCAACAAATATTCCTAAATAATTTTGAGCATAAGTTGTTTCTTATGCAATCTATTTGTCAAACTGATCTCTCAAGAAAAATGTCAAAGATCAAACACCACAGTAGGCATAAAATGGATTGAAGCCCAGTATTACTTATCTATGAAGTTATCCAAGCTAGATGATATTTGTGTTAAGTATGTATTCATTAGCTATGAATAGAATTCCAAAGGCTACTAATTGTACAACCTAAGCAATGAAAGGACTGTTGTGAGTAGATATGTTGAATTTGATGAAGAAGCAACATGGGATTGGGAGACACAAAAAGAAAACACCTGTGATTTTTTCCCCGTACTTTGAAGATAAGGAGCAAGAAACCACAATAAATGTTCAAGAAGCAACTTCACCTCCTTCTCCTTCTTCATTAATACACGGAGAAAGTTCAAGTGATGAGGCACAAAAAATAGAGAATGTTTATAATATCTATGAAAAGATAGAAGAAATCATTGATTTTGATTTGAGTAATATATTTTTTCTTATGGATAGCAAGCCTTTAAATTTTAGGGAGGCTATGAAAGATAAAGGATGGAGAAAAGTCATAAATGAGGAAATCAAGGAAATAGAGAAAAACTACACTTGGGAATTATCAACTCTTCCTAAGGGTCATAAAGCTATTGGAGTTAAATGAGTTTATAAGATAAAAAAGAATGCAAATGGAGATGTAGACGACTATAAACTAAGGTTCGTTGCTAAAGGCTACAAGCAAAGCATGTAGTAGATTATGATGAAATGTTTGCATCTGTTGCTCATATAGAAACAGTTCATTTATTGACCCCTTTGGCAGCTCAAATGAAGTGCAAAATCTATCAATTTAATGTAATGCCAACTTTTCTAAATAGCAATCTTTAAGGAAGGTTTTTATTGAACAATCAAGTAGCTTTACAGTCAAAGTTCATGAAGAAAAACACATTGTATAGATTAAAGCAAGCACTAAGGGCATGGAATACTCACATCAATAAGTACTTCCAAGATGATGGATTTGTTCGTTGCTCTCATGAATATGCTCTTTTCACTAGATCATATGGAAATGGAGATATTCAACTCAATTTTCTTTATATGGATGATCTTATTTTCACTGATAATAATCCAAGATTATTTCAAAAGTTCAAACAAACTATGTTATTGGAGTTTAACATGATGGACATAAGACTAATGTCACACTATTTGGACTTGGAGGTGAAGCAAATGAAAAATGGAATTTTTATTTCACAAGAAGGATATGCAAAAGAAATATTGAAGAAGTTCAAAATGCTTGATTACAATCTAGTTAATACAACTATCGGATCTGGAGTCAAATTGATAAAGTTTGATGATGGAGATAAGGAAGATTCCACTGTATTCAAATGCCTTATTGGATGTTTGAGATACTTGACATATACAAGACCAAATATTCTCTTTATAGTTGGGGCAATAAGCCCTTTCATAGAAGCACCTACTTGTACTAATATGAAAGCAACTAAGAGAATTCTCCAATATCAAAGGTAATATTGATTATGGGTTGCTCTATACATCATCTGTTGATTTCAATCAAGTTGGATTTTGTGATAGTGATTTTGTAAGAGATGTTGATGATAGAAAAAGCACAATTGGTTTCGTATTTTTTATGGTAGATTGTGCTATTACATGGAATTCAAAGAAGTAACTTATTGTGACTTTGTCAAGTTGTGAATATGAATATGTGACTACAACTTTATGCACTTGTCATGTTTTTTGGCTTAGAAAGGTATTAAAGAATTTCACTTGCTACAAAAAGAAGCAAATGAAATATGCATTGATAACATGTCTGTACAAGCATTGGCCAAGAACCCAATTTTTCATGATCGAAGTAAACATATAGATACGAAGTATTATTTTATTAGAGAATGTATTACAAAGAATGAAGTGGAGCTCAAGCATGTCAAGACTAATGATCAAGTTATAGATATTCTTACGAAATCACTCAAATTTAAAGTTCTCTAGCACTTCAGAACATTAAAAAGAAGTGTTAAGTGTTAAAAGTTAACTTAAAACTATGTATAGATTAAAAGCCTAAATACATGAGTATTCAAGTTCACTTTTAAGTGTTTAATCACGTTCATATATTGGATATATAATTAAATATGGTTCATGTATGGTTTATTTGAGCTCATTAATAAGCTCATGTACTTAAATTTTAAAGGTCATTTTTTAAACTATAAATACATATTTATACATCATTCAAAATCAATCTAAGTGAAACATAACCTTTCCCTCCTACACAATCATCTCCTCTTAATATAGAATTCCTTTCAAAGTTACCCCTTTTTACTCATCATGGATGTTTTGATATTGACCACTTTAAACCTGCAAAACAACTTAGGATGATACCTTTAACATGAGACCTCTAATACAAAAATTAGCCGCAAGCTTGTCGATGTAGTTGTAAGTAGGGATGGCAGATATAGCTCGACCCAGACCTGCCTTGACCCAACTTTGACCTGGGTTGACCGGGCCATGGGCTGCGACTAATTGGCCCGATAGGAAGACACAAAACAACATCATTTTGTTAAATTTTTTTAAAAAGTACACGGCTTGGCCTATTGACAACACTGGTTGTAAGATGATTTTTTATTTAAAAATTTTTCTTTTTGAGTGAGCACCTTCTTACGTTTTGTTAAAATTAAAAAAAAATGCACAGCCTGACCCATTTTCATCACTAATTGTAAGATCGTTTTTTATTAAAAAAGTTTTTTCTTTTTGAGTGATCACCTTCCTACATATACTAGAGAATAACAAGTATAACGACGGATAGATAGATGGACACACGTGACATGATCTCATAGTTAGACAGGATAGGACATGAACGACGCAAAGGTCTAGTGGTTCTTAGGCTGCGTTTAGATCTACGGTACGGTGGGGATAAGTACTTATTCACTGCAATTTTTAAACACAGTCATATGTTTAGATCTGTAATAAACAATCGGAAGTTGGAGAAAAGTGCGGTGCTACCGCAGAAATCAATAAGCAGAAAGAGGGCTACGGTAAGAAACTCCTTTTGTAGTAAAAATTTTACTTTCTATTAATAATTTTCACTACAAGTATTATTTTCCATTATACTCTTAATTAATATGACTAATAATATATTTTATGAAATATTTTATTTACTAAATT
>JANZXP010000002.1:17521800-17538961 GCA_027576715.1 Erythroxylum flavicans
GGGGGGGGTGGTGTTCTGGTTCGTGTTAAAGACGACAAACCAAATGACGACGTTTGGTTTTAAACCAAACGACGTTCGTTTTATTTATTAACTACTCGACATTTACCGATGAAATATACATTTCTTCGATATTTAAATTTCTTAATTATTTCACCGCGTCTTGTTGCCGCTACATTTTGCGACGGAACCAAATTTCCATCAGTAAAGTTAATTTAATGTATACTGATGGAATACATTACGTCGGTATATAATAGAAGTTGAATCACATTTACCGACGGTACCTATTCCGTCGGTAAATGTCCGAAGCTAGTTAATTACGGGAAGCATTCCTGCAATTATTACCAACAGTCATGGTTACGTCGTCGGTAAACTTAAAATCAAGTTTACTAACGGACGATATTCTGTCGGTGAATAGCAGAAACTGAGCATAACTTACCGACAGAATATGTTCCGTCGGTACATATCTGAAGCAATTAAATTACGGGAAGCATTCCTGCAATTTTTGTCGATGGTAAAGGTTGTGTCATCGCTATATGTAGTCGGAGATTTTGTACGAAATTTATTCCCTCCATTATTGCCGACGGTAATATATTTCTGTCGCTATATATAAATAGTACAACGTATGTACCGACGGATTGTTGTTTTCTGTCGGTAAATAGCTATGGTTTTTTGTCCGTAGGAAAATTTCCATCGCTAATTCATGATTTTCTTGTAGTGTTATATTAACTTAATAATGAATAATATGAGAATTTTTTAAAAAGATGTTGATTAAGATTATTCAACATGAGGTTGATTATGATTGTGATTTGATTTATTTAGGAAAAAAGTTATAAGTTTTGATAATTAAATTGATTTTAATTTAGTTCGTTAATTTTGAGAATGATACTTGATTTGTATTATGATACTTTGTGCATAATTTGTACATGCATTGAATTAAATGTAAATCCCTTTTTAGCATTTTCATTACCCTACATATAAAAAAAAGAAAAAGAAAAAGTAGTAATAAGTGAATAAATGAACATAAAAATTTTCACTCCACTAGCTTTGCACTAATAAAAATTTGAAGTTAAAAAGTGGCATTAGTAGTCATTTAAGATAGTGATCTAGTTGAGTAACCAGAGTTATTTATAACAAGATGTTTATTATTGCGTAGAAAGGTTAGGTGACTTTTAAAACAAGCTTATAAATGCTCCTATGTATTTAAGTTTAGTGTTTTGTTTTTGATAAGGGGTACGAAAATCTTTAAAACTTTCAGCATTTTGGAGTGAATGGAGTAAATTAATAATGGAGAATCTTGATAGACTTGACGTGTTTAATGCATACCCTTGTTTCTTATTAATTTAAGAGTAATGAGATTGATTCACTTAAGGAAAAGCAAATTCTTATATGTGGGGAGTTTGATAGGTGCTTAATGTTCATCTTTTTAGGTTTATATTTGGTGCATTTCACTTGTTTATTTGGGTGTTTATTTATTGTTTTTGGGATTTAATTCATTCATATTGTTTTTTAGTTGTAATTCACTTATTTTGAGTGGAAGGAACAAATTGGGACAATTTTGAGGTGATTTGGAGTTGTTTGGCTAAGTTATGAAGATGTTGAAAATCAACATGGGCACTAACACTAAACTAATAGCTAAAGGGTTGAACCACCTAGTAGAAGGATTTGAAGCCTATAAACTAATAACAAGGTTAAAGCTAATAAAGGAAGAGTTGAAGAAGATATATAAAGATCTTTGTAAGAATGGACTAGACAAAGAAGTGGAAAAGACTATAGACGAACTGAACAACATACAGAAAGGCCTCTATGAGGATCCACTGAATGAGGACCTGAAAGTAAAGGAAAAAGCCATAATGAACATCTACCTCTTGGTATTAGATAGCTACAACTCCTTACTAAAATAGAAGGTAAGGGCTTCTTAGATAAAGGATCGAGATGTGAACATATCCTACTTTCATAAAAGCATTCAAAATAGAAGGAACACTAATAAAATTTTAGGAATCATGGATGATAATGGGATCCCCTACTGTGATCGTTAATTGAAAACCTTGGATTTCACCTAATTCAAATCCAACTTAGGAATAACCTCAAACTATATAAGTTCCGTTAATACTTTACATAACTTCATCAACCCCTGAATCCAACATAAACTAACTCTCTGATATAACCAGTCTCAAACAAAGAAATCAATTAGGCCTTTTTTAGCTTGGATCTAGATAAGGTATTCTTCTAAAAATCCTAGAGCATATATTTAACCACATGTCATAAGGTTTGTCAAGGAATTCTTCAGTTTAGGAAAATTACTAAAAGAGCTAAAAAAACCTACCTTTTCCTAGTCCTAAAAACACCAAACCTTTTTACCGTTCAAGATTTTAGGACTATCTCTTATTGATTTATGAAATTATCTCTAAAATAATTGCCTTGAAATTGAAATCAATAGTGAAAGAACTCATTAGTATCTCATAGTCTAGTTTTATTACAGGTAAGAGCATAGGAGACAATATAAAGTTAGCTTAGAAAATTTTCAAGGACTACCACTCTAAAAAGTTCATCAAAAATTGTTTATTAAAGATAATTTTTTCTAAGGCTTTAGACACCCTTAATTGGAGGTTCATTTAGCATTTTCTATAAGCTTTTGGACTCTATTAAGTAAATATCAATTAGCATCTACAATACTTAACCACATCCCATTATGTGTTCTAGCAAATGAAGAATCAACTCAAGTATTCAAAGAAGCTAAATGGGTGAGGCAAAGTGATCTATTAATACCATATATCGTTTCTCTGGATGTAAAAGTTCTTATAAGAATGACAGAACACTAAATAGTGTAAGGAAACTCTTTCAAATTTCACTACAAATGTAGGAAAATCAAGATATTCAACCTCTCACTTAAAAATGATTTATTGTTATTTTGTGGAGCTGACAAAAACTAGGTATAAATGCTAAAGAACTATATTACTAAATTTTTAGAGAAGTGATGTTTAAACATTAATAATAATAAAATCCATATTTTCATATCCTCATTCCCCATTACTCTGGAGAAAACTTTAATACAAATTTTAGGACTCCAACTAGTTAAAGCTCCTTTTAAATATCTAGGGTTGGCTATCTCCTCTTTTAGATTAAGCTATAATGATTGTAAACCACTCTCTCATGTTTTTTTAAGTGGGACCTATAATTGTATGCCAAAATCCTTATCCTATATTAGAAGAGTACAATTCATAAACTTTATCCTAAATAGTATGCACATCTATTGGAGTTCCTAAGTGGCCTTATCAATTAAGATAATTAAAGACATAGAAAGAATTCTAAAGAATTTCCAATAAGTGGGATAGGAGAAAACAAAGGAATAGAAGCAAAGGGGATTAGACGTAAAAACAATTAGAATTACCAATAATGTATTGCTAAAAAAGAGGATATAGAGACTATTTCACAATAAGGAAGCATTATGAAAAATGGATGTATGAAAAGTTCATCAAATAAGCAAGTTTATGGATTGTGAAACCTACTTTTAACACTTCTTCAGTGACTAGGCACATTCTAAGCTTTAAGGGAAAAGAAGAGCAAAGAAATGAAACATAGGATAGGGAATGGAGTGTAAAAAAAGTTTTGATTTGACAATTAGGATAATTCAGGTTCCCTCTATCTACAGCCTTTATACTCAACCTTGGACTATACCTTACCTCTCAATGAAAAGGTGAGTGCAATGATTAAGGAAACTTAGTGGACTTACCCTTCAAGGGGGTAGCAATAATTATCCCCAACCAGGCTGTACTCCAAATGAATCTTTAATAGATAGTGTGCTTTGGCTAAAGGGTTCCTTAAATAAGTTCGAAAAAAACTCCTGCACAGAAGTATTTAGACCAGATATGGAGGATGTAAAATGTCATTAACTAGTATGGTTTAAGAACTATATTCTTAGGTTCATGTTTATTTTATGACTAGCGATGAAAACAAGATTTTAACAATTGATCTAATGCCCTAAAGGAGTTCCAAATTCTACATGCTATGTAAATCATAGGCATAAATAAGAGATCGTACTTTGTTCTCATGCCAATATTTGTCCAATGTATGTAGAAACATTCTATAGAGAAATAATATGCAAGTGCAACTAAACAATATGGAAGAAATCCTAGAATGGGCATTAAAACTAAAACTAGCTAGAGACAATGATATAGTGATACTCAAGATAGTCCTAAGTAAAGTGGTAAATGAGTTGTGGAGGGAGAGGAACTAAAGAAAATTTCACAATGTCAAGTAGGAGGTGAGAAAACTCACAAAATCCATATACTTCTAGGTAAGAGAAGTAATTAGTGTTAAGACACTAAAGGATAAATACAATTTCATATACAAGACTAGTTGGGGATTTACCTAATAGAAAGGAAGGCATATAGTAAAGGAAGCATGGAACATCTCAATTAAAATGATAAAATTAGGGGAAATGAAATTTTAAATCAAATAAGTATACCTAAACTCCAAGGCAACCCATAGAAGGCAAATAAAGAGGTATAAGAAAACATAAAAGTGAAACTTGCATATCAAATCTAGCTATAATGAAAAGAAAAAAAATTAGAGTAGAAAACAAAAGAATAATTAAAATATACCTATACAGTGACACCTGATGATCATCTTATGACATATTGAATGCCCTCCTTCAATCAAATCACCAGTCACCGAAGAAATTTTAGGAGAATTAACTATTTTAGAAAGGTAGAAAGCCATAGGCAGAAAGGGTTAGCGTAAGGACACTTTAGTCTAAACAAAGACACATGTGAATATAAGAAAATAACATATTAAGGGGAACTATTTGGTACACCCTTAAGGGGAACCATTTAGTACACCCTATTTGTAATATCTTTTACATGAAATATTTTGTAATACATTTCATTCTTCAATTAGAAATATAAATTTTCAATCAAAAAAAGTGGACTAATAAGCCTGTATTGATCAACATAGCCATGTTTAATGTAAAATAAGTGGTTTTCGAGTTTCAAAGAGTTATACAGTTATCAACAAGCTCGTGTTAATGCCTATATTCATATTTTGATCCTATGTTGGTTTTAAATTCAAGGGTTTTATGATTTTTAATCAATACGATTGTGTTGATACCCGTGTAACACCTAAAACCTTAACTTTTGAACTACAAAAGGCAAAATTAAGAAAAAAAGCAAAGAGGATGCTTAGGGAAACATAAATTGACAATCTAAGTTGACAATAAGTATAAAGAACAAGTAATTGAAATACATTCGAAGTGGATTTTCATCAATCTAAAGTGGATTTCTTAACTATTAAAACATATTTTATCATGTTTCGTTTGATTTTTTGGTTTTCCTTTAGTTTTGTTATGATGTCTTCTGTGATAAGAAACTAAACCTTTATTAGTACTTTGATTAGATGAACAAGATGATAGACCCTATAGTTATTTTATTAATTTAATTAATTCTTTAGTTTCATTAAGATTTATTTATATGTTCTTAATTATTCTTGAATTAGAATTACTAAATCCATGTATGATTTCATGCAATTGAGATTGAAAAATCCTTTATATGAATAGATTTAGTATAATTGAAAGGATTTGTATATAAACCTAGAGATAGGTCAACGTAAATCTTCCAAATTAGGGTGAAACCTGATAGTAAAATTCATAAATCGATTAATGCACTTATAGGGGTTTTAATTATAAAGAGATTTCAATTAATTAACCTAGTATTCATAATTTTATAAAAATCTTAGGGGAGATTCGAATTCTAAGTACCCTATCATCTTTGAATGTTTCTTAGTTTAATTTTTGTATTGGTTAGTAAATTATATTGATCTATTTTAGTTTATTATTTTAATTTTGAATTTGATTAATTATAAGCACCATAATTTGTTATACTTGAAAATAAAGAGATGGTAAGTACTAGTAACTTTAATTCTCATGGAATAGACTTATAGCCATTACTAGCTATAGCTACATCGTGCATTTGTGGTTAAAATAACTCACTTAATACTCCTAGAGCTACTACTTTCATTTTCTCTACCTTTCTTCTCCCATTATAGAGGGAGAATTCTCTATAGCCTCCAAGAAGATATCAAGGTGCAAACGAATGAAAAATGGTCCTTTGACACCAAGCTTTTCTCAATGATCATAGCTTAAAATGTTAAAGGCTTTTAAAAAATCCAAAAATAAAGAACAATTGATGATTCCATTAATAATAAAAGACCTTCTTTATTAGGTCTCTTAGAGACCAAGCTCAAATTTAGCACAATAGAGAATAACCTTTGGTTCTTGCGGAAGGAGCGGCGTTTTGTCTCCAATCATTCAGCTGCCCAATATGGTAGAATTATGGTTTATTATAACCTTGATCTTATCTTTACAGTTCATTATGTTTTCTTTAATCAACTTCTTCATCTTAAGATGACTTTCATTCCTTCTAGTACCCAAATAGAGGTCACTTTTGTATATACTTCCAATTTTATTTGTAATAGATCTAATCTTTGGAATGCCTTAATCCACTACAAGAAAATCACGTAATAGCGTCGGAATATTTTCGACGGAAAAAAATCCGTCGATACTTACCGACGGAACGTACATATTCCGTCGGTAAATGAAGAGAAGTTCATTGCGGTAGTGATAAAAACTTAATACAAAATGACGTCGTTTCTTATTAAGGGAAACGATGTCGTTTTCAATTTTGTCCGAAGAAATATAGTACAATGTTGTTAATAACAAAAAAACAGTTGCCAAATAGGAAGACATTGCCATGTTTATTGTCACCTTGCCTAACATAATTATTATTACACAGAGTAAAAATTATTATTACAATATAGAAGTTGGCCATACAAAATTAGATAATTAGTATTACACATAGAGTAATGCAATTATATTGTAACTAAGATATGGAAAAATTTATATATAATGTAATATTTAATAAATCATTATAATAGTTAGGATGACTTAATATGTATACAATAATAATACATTAAGTTAATCACAATGATTTATAATAAAATTAGTAGTTTATTATAAATAATTTGTTAAATATTTCATTAAGTGAACAAGTTTGATTGTACATATGTTCACTTCTTATTAATCATTTTAGCAAAATAAAATATTGTTTGAAGATAGTTTTAAGTTAACTTATAAGACACAAATGCCTAGGCGACAATATTTTCCAATATTCTTTTGTAAATGGTAATCAACACTAAATATTAATAATTTCCAAACATGATGTCGATTGCATACTTGTAAAACAAATTTTGTGAACAATTTGATTGTAATATGAGTACTTCGTATTAATCAATTTAGCAAAATAAAAAATTTTATGAAAATGGTTTAGTATAGGCAACGTTTATTAGTTTAGTAACAAAATGTTATAGAATTTGCCTACACTTTTTATTTTGGTAGCAAAATGTGGGACATTTGGCGACAAATTTAATCTTCGTCGTCAAATTAATCGGATGACAAAAAAATAAGCTAAGATGACATCGTTTATGGAATGAAAAATGACGTTGTCCCAGCGTCTATTTAAACATAGACACGTGAATCCCCTTTCTTCTTCCCTCTTTTTGATTTTTCGTCACTTCCTCTCCACGGATGTGCAATTGCTTGAACACCCACAACCCACCAAAGTTTTTGCCCTTTCTTCTCCTCTCTCTACACGGTTCTATCCTCTATCGTATCCCAATGGTTTCTCTCCATTTGGTGAGTGGTCTTGTGTTCTTCTTCTTTGTTTGTCATTGAAGCCGAATGTTTATGTTTGTGATGGGTAATTTGTATGTTAGCTATTGAGTTGTTTGTGTTAATTAGTGATCATAATGGTTGAAATGTAGTAGATATGTGTTATTGTCATTAAAGAAAGGGAAAATAATGAAGTGTTTTTGCTAATTTAGGTTAAAATGTCGTTGCACAAAAGGTGTTCGAAGAAAGTCCTGAATAGGATTGATATGAATATTGAGAATGTTTTCATGTTTAAATATGAACAGTTTTGTTAATGTTGAAATATGGCTACACAATCTCATAATGTTTTCATCTTAGCTCCTTCGGATATGAGCTTCCCATTCTCTTTATTCAATCATCATGTCTTAGTTTTTTGGTACTAATATTTTTATCATACTGAATAATATTTGTCTTAGCTTTTTTAAAATTCAATTAGTTTTCATAAACCAATTTTTGGTATTTAAGATATAAGGACAATCGACTTATCATCTTTGACAAAAGAATATATATTCATTAATGTACTGAAACTCATATGATTTCAAATGTTTTAAATTATGCAAACTAAATTTCATTTAATAAGAGCTTCTTCCATGCGTAATCATATTATATACCTTATTATTTATTGAAATGAGTCTATTATCATTCCTAAAAATATCATTCTTCTTTACAATCTCTAACACATAAAAGTGTTAGGCTATGAGAAACAATTTTATCCTAGTTTGATAACAAAAGTTTACATTTATATTGTAAACTTGTTTTGGTATGTATTGGCCCTCTAAGCCTACTAATTAATCAAATTGTATTATATTAAATACAATTTTTTCTTTTTTGCAGGCTACAATTTGTGTTTTGGAGTGTCCAGAACTGACCAACCTTTTCCTTCTTCTTTGTACTTCACAGTTGTCCATCCATCTAAGTAAGTCATCTAACTAATATCCAGCATATGTTTTGGTTTAAAATTACGTGAGTTTGTGTTAATGCAAATGATGTGTTGGTTTTGTGTTATGGTTTGGAATATTCTTATAAACATAGGATCGTATATAGGCTACCAGTGATATAGCTCTGATGAGGCTTATCAGTGAAAATTGTCACCAGGTTAGGAGCGATAGCAAGAAGTCCCTTGCTTGTTTCACAGGTGTAAACAATGTCACGTTCCTTAGTATTTCTTTACTTTCCAACTTGGGCCTAAATTATTGTCACGTAAATTAGATTACAATTATTGTCACGTAAAATTGATATGAATAATGAAAAATAAACCTGTAGGATGGTATATGGGCTGGAAATCAGTGATGTAGCTTTGATGAGGTTGTCGGTGAAAAATTCCAAGAGCTTAGGAATGACAGCGAGAAGTCCCTTTCTCGGTTCACAGGTGTAAACAACGTCACGTACCTTAGTATTTCTTTGCTTTCCAACTTGGGCCTTAATTATTGTCACGTAAATTAGATTAAAAATATTGTCACATAAAATTAATATGAATTTAATGGAAAATAAACCTGTAGGATGGTATATAGGTTGGAAACCAGTGATGCAGCGCCGATGAGGCTTATCAGTGAAAATTTTCACGAGCCTAAGAGAGACAGTGAGAAGTACCTTTCTCGATTCAGAGGTATAAACAATGCCACTGACTTTAGTATTTCTTTGCTTTTGAACTTTATAAACGAACTTCAATTAGTAATAACTTTTATTGTCAATATAATTGAAGGAATATTGCATTTAATAGTTTAGTTATCTTCTTTTTAATGTACAGCTACATGGATAAAAGTTGGATGTCTCATCAAAAATGGTTCACTGAATACGTAGAAGGAGTTAAGAGTCTTATGTAATTTGTACATCATCAAATGGGTGATGAATGTTGTATTTGTTATCCTTACATTGATTACTTAAATGTCAACTTTCAAAGTTAAGATGTTATATATAATCACTTGCTAATCTGAGGCATAGATAAATTTTATACTCCATGGCTTTATCATGGAGAACATAATGAAGCAAGTTGTAGTAGAAGTGGTGGTACAAGTTATGATGATAGTAACAATAATGATGTCGATGATTATGATGTTCATGATGATGGTGATGATGGGATTGATGAGATGTTAGACGATTATGGAAATTATTTGGAGACTATGAATGCAGTAGCTATGCCTAACATAATTGGTAGTATTACGTAAGATAATTTTAGGAAGTTATTGAAAGTTTCTCGAGAAGAATTATATTCAGGGTACTAAAATTTCTCACAGCTATCTTTTGTTATGAAGTTGTTGCATTTGAAAGTCTATAATAAATGGAGTAACAAGTCTCTTGACATATTAATTGACTTACTCAATGATGCATTACCAGTTGGACACAAATTGGTCAAATCTTATTATGATGCAAAGAAATTGTTAAGGGACCTTGGATTAGGATATACATCAATTCATGCTTGTAATTATGATTGTATTCTATTTCAGAAGGAAAGTAAAGATCTTAAGGAGCGTCCTATTTGTGGTACATCAAGGTGGCAAGTAGATGATGGGGGAGAAAAAACATACCAAATAAAGTCCTGTGATATTTTAATATTAAACCACGACTACAAAGACTTTTTATGTCAACAAAAATAGCCATCGATATGAGGTGGCACAAAGAGAAATGCATTGATGACAACATTATGCGTCATCTTGCAGACTTAGTGGCGTAGAAAGAATTTGATAGAAAGTTTCCATGGTTTGCACAAGATTTTCGTAATGTTCTACTTAGATTGATCTTAGATGGATTTAATCCTTTAGGTAATATGAGTACTTTATACAGCATATGGCCAGTAATTCTAGTGCCATATAATTTACCTCCATGGAAGGGTATGAAGGAGCCTTTTATGTTATTGTCTTTGCTTATTCTAAAACCTATTACTCCTGGTAAGGATATCGATTTATACATGCAACCATTAATTAATGACTTAAATGATCTATAGGAATTTGGTTTACAAACTATTGATGTTGTTCAAGGTGAAACATTTATAATGCATGCCACTGTTTTGTGGACTATTAATGATTTCTCAGCTTATGAGAATTTGTTTAGGTGGAGCACTAAAGGGTATATGGCTTGTCCTGTATGTAACCATCAAACTTATTCAATGAGGCTATGAAGTAAAATATGTTATATAGATCATTGTCCTTATTTGGAACATAGGCATAGATGGTGAAGAAGTAAATTATTTAATGGCAAAGTAGAATTGGGAGAAGTTCCTTTGCAGTTGTCTGGTGATAATATTGTTTACTAGCTATCATATTTAGGTGATATTACACTTGGAAAATACCTAACTAACAGAAAGTGAAAGCGAAATGATATTAACCTCAATTGGAATAAAAAAAGCATATTTTTCAATTTGCCATATTAGAAGGAATTATTATTTAGGCTTAATCTTGATGTCATGTATATTGAGAAAAATATATGTGAGAATATTTTAGGAACTGTAATGGGAATTGAATGGAAATCAAAAAACACCATTAAGGCTAAACTTGACTTGGAAGACATGAATATTAGTAAAGACTTGCATTTGAAAGAAAAGATGATGGGCCATACCTTATTCCTCCTGCTTGTTACAACATGTCAAAAAGGGAGAAGCAATCTTTCAGTCAGTTTCTTAAATCAATGAAGTTTCTTAATGGGTATGCATCAAATATAGGATGTTATATGAATGTTAGAGATGGAAAAGTATCAATGTTGAAAAGCCATGATTGTCATGTACTTTTACAACGATTACTACCTGTAAGAATAAATAGGTGCTTGCCAAATGATGTGTCTGTAATTTTGGGTCAATTTGGTGAGTTTTTTAGGCAATTATATTGCAAGACTCAAAGTTAAAGAGCTTGACAAAATGGAAAAAGACATAGCTTTGATTCCATGTAAGCTTGACCTAGTATTCCCTCCATCGTTTTTTGATGTTATAGTTCATTTGCCAATTCATTTACCATGCAAAGCAAAACTCTAGGGACCAGTTCAATTTCGATGGATGTTCCTGATTGAAAGGTAATTTATATTAACTTTGACTTTTTCAAAAGTTATTTGTTAGTAACAATTCATAATATTTTATATCATGTTCAGGTTTTTATACTCTCTTAAATGTTACATACGTAATAAAGCTCGAGCTGAAGGGTCTGTTGCAAAGGCTTTTATAGCAAATGAATACCTGACATTTTGCTCGATGTACTTAAATGATATGAAGATAAAATTTAATAGACTATAACATAACGTTGATTTTGATGAAGATGGTGGCTTGTCAATTATCTCCAAAAAATTAAGGTCATTTAGTGTGGGTAAATATATGGAATTAACTAAAAACGAATTAGAAATCGCCCATTGGTATATTTTGAACAATTGCGAGAAAATCAATATATATGTAATACGTATATTACTTTTGGTTCAAACAATCATATTAGAATTTTGTGATTGAATCTTATTTCCTTACCATCATTTTCTTTTTAAATAGACAGCATAAAGAATCCATTCGCAGCAAAGGGGTTAATAATGTTGAAGAAAGA
The DNA here is from genome assembly GCA_027576715.1 of Erythroxylum flavicans. Lineage (NCBI taxonomy): Eukaryota > Viridiplantae > Streptophyta > Magnoliopsida > Malpighiales > Erythroxylaceae > Erythroxylum > Erythroxylum flavicans. Next base: position 17,534,011 of record JANZXP010000002.1, read on the forward strand.
CATAAGTTGAAGTTTGTATCATGGTTTAGAAATCTAGCAAGTTACATATTGATTATATATTATGAACATATGCATTTTGTATGTCAAATCAACTTCTAATTTCCTTTTGCCATATAGATGATAAGGTTACATAACCGTAACGTGTAAGAGGCGACAACAATATTATATAGTTTAACATATTGGCCTCATATTTATGGGAAAAAATATACAGGTTGTATTGTTAATAGGGTGAGATTTTACATACAAGATCAAGATAGTCGAATTAGAAGCCAAATTTGTGGGGTTGTTATTGAGGGATGTCATGTTGACAATTTTATTGACTTCTACGATGTCAACCCTGAAATAATAGAGTTGCATTATATCAAGGATAAACATGTTGTTCTATTGAGGTATAAATGGTTTATTCTTACTGACATGAAAGTGAACAGGAATAGTACTAGCATCAATGTTAGTAAGATATGGTATGATAATGACCTTTTTGTCCTTGCAAGTCAAGTGAAGCAAGTTTTTTACCTCAACGATATTGTATTTGGTAGTATTTGGAAGGTTGTTGAAAGATTTGAACACCGAAATCTCTTCGATTTTTGTAAAATGAATAATGGTCAATTCGATGAGGATGAAGCTGAAGTATATTAAGAGATTGAATTCGAGTTCAATAATCAAGTCATTAGAATAGAAGATGTAGATATATCATCATTCCATAAAAGAGATGTTGATCCCAATATAGTGCAAGTGGATGAAGTCCAAGCCAATCTTGTCGTACAAACAATGAAGACTATACTTAGGATGAATTAAATGACAATAATGATATTTTGGCCAAGTATATTAGTAATGAAGAATATAATTATAATGTAATTAATGATGATGATTTTCAAAATCTTAGCCATGATGATTGAAAGTAAATAAATTGTTTATATTCTATGAAATGTTATGTTCATATTTAAATTATGTTAATTCTTATTATTGATATCTCAATTATGTTAATGCGTATTGTTGATGTTTTACTTATGCTTATGCCGAATGTTGGTGTTTAAGTTATGTTATGCTGAATGTTGGTTGTTATTTAAGTTATGTGTTGTGAAATGTTATTGTGAATTTGAGTTATGTTATTGCACAATGTTGGTGTTTGAGTTGTGTTATGTGAAATGTTTAAGTATGGGTCAGTTTTGTTTTAGCGGAATGTTAATGTCTATTTGAGTTTTGTTTTAGCATAATGTTAGACTTATATTCATGTGGAATGTTGATTTTTGAGTAAAGATTATGTGTTATATTGATATTTCATTTATAGATATTCAATATAATAGGATCAGGTAGAAACAAGGGAAAGAGAGTGGCAACTACCGAAAAGATTCCTCCCCTGCAACAACCAAATCAATTTGACCCTATCGAACAATAACCACCAATTTCATGCACTAATGAAGCCAGTCAGCAATAACCTATATCTACCTCAATTAGTGCTGAGGAATCTTCAGGTCTATTATTGTTAACCACCTATAATTACAGTTATGCTCAAATATATATTGACATGTTTAATGTGTTTTTTCTTATCATTATTCTTTTATTGTCCAGTTCCAATACCGGCATATGAAAAAGAGGTAGAGGTATCACTAAAGATTTTAAGTTGTAACGAATGAATGTTGCAATGAACAACAAGTTGTCTATGCATATTCCCTACTTAATGTCGCCCTGTTAATAAGATCCAATCAGCAAAATTGTCTAGTGAGTTAGGAGTCGTTGTCAACAATGAATTGTCTCATCTTCAACATGCTAGGAAGTTGAAGGAAGACAACTTGCTACAAAATGTTTTAGACAAAGTTTTAGTAATTTTTTAATTTATTTTATTATATGCAATTTTGTTTTACTTATTTACATAGTAATTTAACTTATATGTGTGTTCACAGATGAATCTCAATATCGTCGATATCGAGAACCCTAAAGTTTCAAACTATGTGAGTTCACTGTTGATACAAAGGATGAAAGATCATGTTATCGACTTTATAAATACTATGAGTCTTTTCCTTCCTATGAGGAGGCAAGGAGACATATTCCAGAACGAGTTACTCCAAAAAATAGAAGTGAAATGTGTGATTATTGGGCCTCTACGAAGGTTAAGATTTGTCTTCTTTCTCTTCAAATTTCCTTCCATTAATTTTGTTTTTGCATTTAATGACTATTTATTTTCTTTATTTTGGAAAAGTGTGAGAAAGCCAAGGTTAACAGAGCAAAAATAAAAACTCCTCACAACATCGGCTTCAAATCATTCGCTGCCATACGACAAGAATTTGTAAGTTCTTTGTTTAGAAGTTATTATTATATTAGTTAATACAATATAATCTATTATGTTTTATTTTTATTATAGAGTTAGAATCAACTACATAGACAAGAGTGTGATAGGATGACACTCTACAAACTGACACACTACAAGGAAAGTGCAGGTTGGACGTTTGAAAAAGCGCAAAATAATTATATAAGTATAAAAAATTTTAATTTTATAGTTTATTTATTTGTGTCATACTAACTAATAATATTTGAATTACATCTTGATATTGTGCTTTTAATTCTAGGACAAAATGTAAGATTTGTTGCAAACATCATTATCTGATGGGAATGAGTGGATGACTGTAACAATATTCTTGGTTCAAGATCAGGATATATCAAAGGTCTTAGGTTTGACCCTAAGCCAATTAGTTTATAATCATCACGACCAACATATGTAACGACACTTTAAGAGGAGAATTGGTCACTTAAGACTCAATTACAATGTAATAAAGAAAAGTTAGATCGTACTGAAGAAAAATTACAACATAATGAGCAAAAATTAAACTGTACTGAAAGAGAGTTAACCAAGCTTTAAAGCATGGTCAAACAATTACTTGGTTCAAACTATGTAAGTTGGTGACAATGAGGAGTCTTAGTTTGTACATAAATCTTTTTCTTCAGTTTTGTAATTAACTTTTGATTACATTTTATTTTTTATAAAATGCATTTAATTTTTAATTATGAAACTTTTTTATTTTACTTAATTATTATTTGTAAACAATGTCACCAATAATAATTCAAAAATGTGACTTAATTATAATTCAAACCATGTTAAAAACAATAACATTAATTAAAATTGTTATTAACAATTATAATTAAATAATAAATTGGTAAAAGGAAAATATATATTAAAATAAAAATTCATCACCAATACCTTTTAACTAAAAATACAAAACTGTCACAAAAACATTTTACCCATGTTTGCCAAAATGTCTCTAATAACCTTTAGCTACGTTTACAAAAACGTAGCTAAACATATTCTGCTACGCAAATAAATCGTCGGTAAAGATTATTACCTATGCCTATGTTAACGTCGCTAATTACCTTTACCTACCAAAACAACATGTCGTAGTACGTCATTCGCGACAATTCTTTATCTCCTCTTCTATTAAGTTTTACAACAAACTACTAATCGTAGCAAAATCAGTTAGGTGACAAAAATGTGAAAACGTCGCAGATAATTATTTGCTACCGAGCTTTCATGACTACTTGTTCAATGATTTTTTAACTTCGTAAAAAACGTTTTGCGACAATATGTTGTCTTTCAACGATAAAACTAATCATTGCCAAAATCTCTTATGTTGTAGTGCATGCCGCCAATTAACAAACTAGAAGCATAAAAAATTTGAAGGAACCCTTACTTGCACCAATATCCACCAGTCAAATAACAAGTAACCAAGAATATAATTTCAAAATTTTAGGCTTCCTATTACAATTTATAGTCTGACTTAGATATGGATCCATTGAAGAAAGACTTTTTGGCTTAACCTCTTTGTGATGCACACAAGTTTGCTCAAAGTACTATTTTTATTGTTAAGCGAAAATCATAAAGGCTATTCCAATCATTTGCTGGTTTTATTCTAGATCTACTATTTTGGATGATTTTCTTAAATGACGGTTAAATTGTCAAAAATTGACATAATTTTAAATATATTGCTTAACTTTTAAACAATAATTGTATTTCAATCTTATTGTGACTTTAGTTCCAAATTGATTTTAAGGTTTCAAAACTTTTAATCTAAACCTTTTGGATATTACCATATTTAATTTGATTTTAGAATTTTAGGGTTTATAATTTCAATTTCAAAATTTTAATCGATAATAATCAATCAAATTTAATCAAATTATATAATTAAAGATGACTATAATACTAGCATTGGAAAATCGATGTGGGATTCAATCTTGCACACAATAGAATAAGAATGAAACCTTTTTGTTTGATTTCTTAAAAGTCAATAACCCTTAAAATTTTATAATATGATTAATGTATAAAACATAATAAAGCATGAATTGTAATTCGTATCTTATTGTGAAGCTTAATCATTTTCTTATCATTTCTCTCGGTTTTTAAAACTAACTCATCTCAACTACCATAACCGCACAACTATTATAGAGAGTGGTAGGTAAGAAGTATCAACTCCATTGGAGCTTAAGTCTATTTATAATAAGTTTTAGATCTTTGAGTAATTTAATTTTAACAAATTCTAATTTTAATTAAACTTTTATTATAATTATAATTAATTCTAATTAAATATCAATTGATCTTGAATAAAATCGAATATCTTATATTGGTTTTTATTTATTAATTATCTCATATTTAATCTTAAAGTTTCTCAAACATTACAATCAAATTCAACTTGATTAAAATATCTTTTTTTTTCTTCAACCTATTCTTTATGTGTAACCCATTAATTTTTCAAATATATTAGTAATAGATATAAATTATAGCCTTAAAGCATATCTAGGATTAGATAAATTAGGATCTTTTAATTTATCTTTAATTTTTTAATTAAATAATTTATATCCGTATATCAAGATTAGCTTATGGCAACATATGTAACATCCCGTTTCCAGAGAACGGGTCGGACCAAAGAAACGGGTCCTGATGTGGTAAATTACCACATCTCATGCT
>JANZXP010000002.1:17539061-17550141 GCA_027576715.1 Erythroxylum flavicans
TGTCTAAAGATATTCTTAGGTCAAAGACTAACACTGTAACCAGATTGATTTAATAAATGCATCTCCATCTCATTCATGAAAAACCGAGGATAGTTTTCTGTGTGCTGTAATACTTTTCGCCACCATTCATAACTTTATTTTTCATATTAAAAAGGAATTTTTTATTATATTCTTTTTTACTTTTTTAAAATCACTTTATAAAATTAACTTAACTTTACTATTTCGCATATATTTTTACTCCCAATATTATTATTGTTTTATTTTTATGTCAATAAATAATAAATAATAAAATTTCAATTAAACTATAATTTGTTATATGAGATATATTACACTAGTTTATATTATTTAATTATATTAAATGACAATATAATTTTGTAATATCAAATATCAAATTTTATTGAATTTTATAAATTAAAAACATTTTAACATTAAAAAAAGGCACAAAATATTTATTACATCAAAAAAATAAAAGATAATATCGCCGCTGAAAATAAACATGGCATAATTTATTAATGAATTAGCATATTGTTCTCATAAATGTTCTATTAATACATTCCTTAATTCGATATGCGCATTTTTGTCCTTGACTTGTTTATATCGGGCAACAAATTGTTGAAATCGGGTATTTTCATCTATTACCCTTTCTATAGTTAATTTTGGAGCTTACATTAACCTGTGATTGGTCCATTTAGATCGCATTCATCTTCAACAATCATATTGTGCATAATAATGTAAGCGATCATAATATCATGCAATACTTTTTTTTCCAAAAACGTGTTGGTCTTGTAATAATCGCAAATCGCGATTGTAGAACTCTGAATGCACGCTCCATTTCTTTCCTACATGACTCTTGTCTTATTGCAAAATATTTTTCCTTTACAAAACATGGCTCATGAATTGTTTACACAATGGTGGATTATTTTGGATAAATCCCATCAGCTAAATAATATCCCATATTATATTATTTTCCTTGAAAAACATAATGAGCAAGAGGAGCAATACCTTGAGCAAGGTTAGAAAGTAAATGCGATGATTCCAACACATTAATGTCATTATTTGTACGTGGCATACCGAAACAAGCGTGTCATATCCACATATTATAATCAGCGCTAGCTTCAAGAATAATAGTTAGTAATCTTGAACGTCTAGCATATTGTCCTGACCAAGCCGTCGAACAATTTTTCCACTTCCAGTGCATACAATCAAGATTACCCAACATTCCTAGAAAAGCACGTTGCTCACCAATATGAAGAAGCCTTGCAATATCGTTAGCATATGGTAATCTAAGATACCGCTCTGCAAAAATCTCGACCATGGCACGACAAAATCTCTTGAAGCCTTCAATTGTTATTGACTCACCAATTTTAGCGTACTCATCGTAGCATTCACAGGTATACCATATGCTAACATCTATAATGCGGCTATTTTGTTTGTAGAGTGGATAATCCAAGTCTACCAAGCCCATCTCTTCATTGCTAGAAATAGTTATCATGCTTTTTTACAACATCAACAATGCAAAGGAACAAAATTTGGAACATTCGATATCGTCGCCAAAACATATTATCATTATATCATGGATTTTCCTAAAAATAATCTACAAACAAATTATGATCTGCAGCTTCACGATCACAGTTGATCACTATATGCCCTATGATGGAGCCATGATGCCCATCTTGGTTGTTTTGTTGATTGCGAAGAAGCTCAATTGCTAAGTTATTTCTCTGTTTCAAATTTAGTGTGGCTATTTCATCTTGTCATCAACTCAAGTTTATCATCATTTGATGATGATGACGACGAAGATGATATTAGAAGGACCTCCAATATCATAATCCATTTCAATAAATTGATGCATATTTGATTTAGTAAAGGATGATATTTATAAAAGTTCTTGCTATGGTTGAGATACTGGCAAAATCTATCCAATGGTTAAGTTTATGATGAAATCTAATCGGACGGTTGAGATTTAGATGAAATCCGTTAATTTTATCTAACGTAGATAAGGTTAATGATAAGTTCTGAAATGATTAAGGATGTAATCCATCTAACGGTTTAGATGATAATGAAATCCAATCTGACGATTGAGATTTGGATGAAATATATCAATTTTATCTAACATAGATAAGGTTGATGATAACGATTGAGATGATTATGAAATCCAATCGAATGGTTGAGATTTGGATGAAATCTATCAATTTTATCTAACATGGATAAGATTGATGATAAGTTCCCAAATGATTAAATTTGTAATTCATCTAACGGTTGAGATGATGATAAAATCCAATCGGACAGTTGAGATTTGGATGAAATCTATTAATTTTATCTAACATGGATAAGATTGATGATAACGGTTGAGATGATGATGAAATCCAATCGGATGGTTGAGATGATGATGAAATCTATTTAGACAGTTGAGATAATGATAATATTCATATACAGGTCTATAAATATGAAAGATAGAGTGTTCAAGCAAATCACCATTTTGAACCAAGTATTTCACTTTTCTTCATCCTAAATATTACATTCTCACAAGTACATCAACTCTTAAAGAAAAATGACTTCTCGATTTACTGGATACAACACTAGTGAAGATATGCTCTTATATCAGATTTATATGAAGAGTTCGTAAAATTCGATTATTGGGAGGCATCAAACTTCTGTCCACTTTTGGAGCTGAATTGAAGAGGCATATAGCAACGAGGTGACTGATGGGTAGGAGCAATGTAACAAGAGATCTTTACAAGAGCGATGGCAAAAAATAGCGCAAGCTATTAAAAAATTATAAGCATGCATCAGACAAGTGGAAAATATGAATCCCAGTGGTGCATCCGATCAAGATATTGTGAGTTTCCAATATTTTTAATTCTTGTAATTTTATATATACTTGGTGGCTGGATAACTAACATATATATATACATTGTTTGCAGCTGGATCGTATGAAGGTGTTACTAACGCAAGATGTTAATTGCAAAACATGTTTTAAATATGATCATGTATGGAACATTGTCAAAGATTTTGAAAATTTTAATGATAATGTCATCACACCAAGAAAATTTACTGGAAGTAAACTTCCAGCTATGTGTCATCAGAATCTGATAATCCAACATCTAAATCTCAGGCACCGGTATCTCCTGTGTTGTTTTATTTCAATATAAAATTGAACAATGACGAAGTCGGTGGCTCTTCATCTAAAAGGCCTATTAGGATGAAAAACGCCAAAGCTAAGAGAAAAATAGAGGAAAAATCTTCATTTGAGATAAATAATCTTAGAGCTGAAAACTGAGAGCTTATTAAGTTACTGAAAAAACAAAGCGAAGATAGATAAGTAGCGCTTGAAATGACTAGACAGAAGATGGAGATTCATAGACGAAAGTTGGCTTTGAAACAATGGAAAGAACAAATTAAAATTATGTCTCAGGACTTGAATCAAATTAAAGATCCTTGTCGTCGTGCTTATATTGACAATTAAAATCTATTTTTAAAAGCTTCGTTCTACCTTAGCCAAAAAAAATTCGAATTAATACTAATCGAGAATAATAGAACATTCTCTTTAATCACTTTAGGGCAATAAATCCTATATTAATCACTCAATTACCTCCATATTGTTCTTACTATATCTAGTGATTATTGACTGATTTACCTTTGATCAGCCTAGATCATAAGTAAGATCAAAATATATCAATCCATAGAGGAGATACCTTGGAAGTCTTAAGCCAAATGATCACTTATACAATCATCACAATGAAAATTTTCATAGACATATAAGTAATGTTCTAAATAGAATTCTCTATAAGGTCAGTTTAGTGAAATTGTTCTCTAACAAGTATCTACACATTTATTTAAGTATCTTCATACTTTAGTCTATAATATCCACTACTTCGTTAATAAAGAAAAAACATAACTTATGTTAGTCACTTTATATTCTATTAATGTTCAATCATAATAGAACAATGACTATGAATAATTTAAAGATAATATACATAAATACAATATGAATATTATAATTATTAAACTATCATAATTTTATTTATAATGTATATTTATTACATGTACTTTATCGTATATATCTAAATATGTATAAGATAAAAAATCTAAATTATAAGTAACTGATTAATTATTGGGTATAAACTAACGTTATATCATTTATCCTCATATTTATTTTTGAATGAACAAAATGAAAATTCAAAATATAATTTATGTTCAATGTATGTGCCTTACTCTTCGGTATTTGGGGTGAATGATTTCTTGATGGTTATGAAAGCCTCGTGTGATTAATAGGCTTCGAGCCCAAATTGCATCACTTTCATTGTTGATAAATGAACAGAGTAGGGTTATAATTTCACATTGAAACTAAAAAATTCGAATGTAAACAGTTAAACAATAAGAATTATCAACCAAATGTACCCTTTTTGTGGCAAGTAACTAGGTCAATTGTTTAACAACTCGTGGAAACAAACAGGATACTAGTTTCGTGTTCGCGAATGGGTCAAATTTGATGATCATATTCGACATGGTTACCTTCATATCGTAATTATGACACCCCTAGTGGTGGACAGAAGTGAAAGAGTAGTAGCGTTGCTAGTCAATCGACTCCCGTTCTTCTTACGATGCTGTTATCGACAAGGATAATCAATCAACATCCTTATCTTCATTTTGCTTTTGATCACCGTCAACCTCCTTACCATAGTAGGACAAAGTAATTAGGACCAAGTAGTAAATGAAAGGATAATCATTCAACATCCTTATCTTCATTTTGCTTTTGATCACCATCAACGTCCTTACCAGAGTAGGACATAGTAATTAAGACCAAGTGGTAAATGAATAGTATTTCTCGAAACTAATGAAATTTTTTCTGACTTACAATTGTTAAGTAGCAAGCAATACTCATTAAAACTTGCAAGGAATAGCTAAAGGTCATCGTACAGCACTGTTCAATTTTTAGCTACACTTGAAATTTGTTGACAATCAAAATATCTTGAACACGAGCAAACCGGAGTTTGTTGAAACTTGAATTATGGGATACTTCCAGCATACTGCCTAACATTAAGACTAAAAGATCAATCTATCCAAGAAAAACTTGAGACAATTTTCAAAATGCTTGCAATTTTGATCGTTCGGTAAAAATATGCAATGCTTAAGTTCTACCCATATGTTCTAACGTGGCTAGCGATACTTCCCAGCTTGCCTTTCTCCGGAAGCAAACTAGTATGACATAGATCTTCCCCGTTTATAGGTGAAATTTTCATCTAAAAAGTACTAAAAATTAAACGGAATATAATAAATGTTAATTTAATTACATAACAATGTCTTAAAGAGTACAAAATTTTACTCTGATCAGTTAGGGTTTTAACTTGAAAAGTTTAGTATAGTTTAATCACACTACTTCTTACCTTTTATTTGTATGTAAGATCTTTTTTATTAATTGCATGCAATTCACTTATACAACATGGTGTAATTAGATTTCCAATATTAGATGGAAAAATCGAATATTTCAGTTTATTCAACAACTTGACTGATTGAAAAAAAAGTATCTTTATAACTTTATTTTAAATGTTCTTTTGTATTTCTCACACCGTGGTATTATGAGTTAAGTTTCGATTATGTAACTTATTTTAAATGTTATTTTTATTTCTCATACCATGGTATAGGCTTCGATTATGTAATTTTGGTATAGGCTTCGATTATGTAATTTTTCACTTTTTTCATTTAGGTTTTTGCAATGATAAAAAATTGAACAAGTTTAACTTACTGGCGCATTTATGTGAAGTTGTTTGATGGTTAAATTAAACTGAATTATCATCCACCTTAGCCACGATTAATTAAAGACACACAACTAATGGACCTTATGGTTCACCAGAAGACTAGCTAGAGAGTATCTCAAAACCATGTTCCTTCATCATAAGTTCAAATTGGTTTATATCTTTTCTACTTAGGGACAACTAAAAAAGATGCGTAAGTCCTCGGAAATAATGTTTATACCGCTGGTTTGATCGTTACTTTAAAATAGATAAGATCCTTAGATTTGTAATGTAGTGTATAACATTACAGCCATGGTCAACTCAATGGAACGTTACAATTGCGGAATTATACAACTAAAGCATGATTGGGAGGATTCTCTCTGGCGTCCTTATGTGTAGAGTTCCGTTCTTTATTTATGATTAATGTAGCTTCGAACTTTATACCATCCTCCCTTGACCATCTGTTCATTAATTGATACTGCAGTTTATCAAAAGTAATTGCAAATCAATTAGCGACACCCCAGAACTTCATATGTATTTTTATGAGGCATGGAGAATGCGTATAAATAAGTTCTAATGAAGTAAAGAATATTCCACCTAAAGAGGAAATTAAAAGGAAGGCAACTTAATTACCTCTTGCAGTCAGTAGAAGGGCTAATTTTGAAGGGAATTCTGATCCCACACTTGCCGGGAAGTGCAGCGCCAAGACCATAGTTGATTCTAGGTATGCGAGCAGCCAGGGATTTCAAGCATTCGCAGGCCTGTTGGCGGTCAATCTTGGTCTTGGCGGCGGCGTTCAGGCCCGAAACACCTTTGCAGCATGGAGGAGTTACAGGTCCACGGCCTTGCAGATAGGGTATGCATGGCGACAGCGAATTCGCCACCTGACCACATGTTATCGCTTCACAGTGCTGCAGTGGCGCACCCACCAACACCATACATATCATCACTGCATAAGTCAGCTTCACGACCATAGAACTATTGCAAGCCATTACTTGATTATAAAAATTGTCTTTTGATTATCTTTGGAGTTATGAGCTAGCACAATATAAACTCCCATCTAGTTTGTCCTCTTTATATAGCTAAAGCTGGGGATGGAAAACCAAGACATAGTTAGTTAGAAGTTGGGGGTTGATTCAATGCTTCAGTTGTTTCTTTTCTTTCAAGACCCAACATACGAATTGCTCTTAAAAGTCGAATGTCATTAGTACGTAGGAAAAGTAATTCAACTTTATGTACTTGTCAGTTGTAGAGCATCTGTCAGTCGGAATATACCATGCTGATGTTTTTAGTCGGTAGTTGAAAAGGATAAACCTTGAACAATATGACCCATTAACATCTTAAAAGTTACTCTGAAGAAAACTACCTGAAGAACCAAAGAAAGAGCTACTCTGAAGAAATGATAAAACAAAATTGTAGGCAACGCTTTTGAATTTTGGGAGGCCACAGATGGACTAGGTTTCAAATTATTCCTTTTGCCAAACATGATTTCGCTAATCTAATTAAACAGTTTCTGATAGAGTTTAAAATTTTCTTATTTTTTTAATTTTCTTTCTCTTCAAATATTATAAATGGTACATCTTAATACTAACCCGAAACATATGGAGTGTCCTTTACTAATAAACTTCACTTTAGTCATCCACTTTACAACATTTGGCTAGGGATGGTGACTTGTATAAATAAAATGACATTATTTTACACTTTTAATTTAAAAATTATTTTTATCTCTAGTCCACATAAAGTTTTTTAGAATTCTTTCAATTTGTTTAATCAAATTCGTAAGTAGGAATAATTAAGAGCTTCAATAAGTATGTAAACGAATCAAGATTGAGAATTCCAATTTCTAGTTCTTCTTTGCACCAACTCAAATAATGGTAAGAAACTGGAATAGGTTAGTCTAGACATAAATATGGAGATTCTTAAATGTTTAAGAGGACGTTCCTCAAGTTTGAATCCCATTAGACGTTTAGTAAAATTGCAACTTCGTTTTTTCTAGCTAAGACAAAAAGTAACTTTTCTTGGGATTTATGGCAAGTTCCTAGAGTCTGTTCAATTCCTACAAACCTCTTAAGAAATTTCAATGTATTTAAGGTTAGTGTTGCTTAAAAGTAATAAATCATTTGTGAAAGAGAGATTGAAAACTCTTGAGATAATTACACTTATTATGATATCTAGATTTCCTTTATTTCTCAACAAAGTTGGCAATCGAGTGGGAAAGCACTTTATTACAAATATAGAACAAATATATACCTCTAAACAAATTAGTCGGCACCCTATTAATCAAAGCACAAAAAGAGGAAGTTACATGTTACCTCATCCAATTGATCAAGATAGGAAGGAATCCAAAGGCTTCCATAACACGCAAAACATAAAACTACAGTCGATTAATTCAAAGGCTTTATGAAAGTTGGATCTTAAGAATGCAACTATTAATATTAGTCTTGCTTTGGTACTTCTTGAAAAACTTTACAGCTAGTAACCTGTAATCAGAAACATTTTGACCCTGAATAAACATAACTTGAGATGGGTTTATCAGAGCTTTAGGCACTTTTAAGCTTATTACCCTATATCTTAGAACCTTGAAGGGTGTCATCTTAGAACCTTGAAGGATTTGACACCTTAGGAATAAGGCAGAAGTGAATTTTGTTAAACTCTCGAAGTAAAATACCATTGAAGAAAAATTTAAAAATGGTAATAGATATAGATTTTATAAAGAAATTCTGTCTTCTAAAAAAATTTGAACTTTTGGGACCTGGTGCTTTATTGGCTTCTAACTTGAATACAATTTCATTAATGTCATTGATATGTATGTTTTTAACTATAAGTATATGGTGTAGCCATAGTTAGCACTGATGAGTATATGTTGATTCCACAAGGCCTACTGGTTAGCTACCAATAATTCATAAACTTAATTATCCATAATACTAATTCCGATTGATTAAAAGGAAAAATAAAATAACCACTCAAAATATCAAAGCAAAGCAATAATTACGAAGAAAGAATCTACAAATAAGTTAGATTTAGGTAAGGTATCCCTTACGATTTCACCATGTTTGACTTCACCTTGATTTAATAAATAATTATAGTTTTTTAAACCAATAAAAATTCTTAATTTAGATTATGGTCTGTCTCTCGAGTAACATAACCCTTATTCTTAAATTGAATTAATTAAAATCTTTATCTAACCAAAACAACCAACATTAGTTTTTTTGGCTAATTTTTTATGGTAGGTTTTACCCTAATCTAGGAAGGCCTCATGCAAGCTCAACCTTTTTTATCATAACCATACAAATTATCTTTTGATCTCAATGTATGAATAGAATTATTAAAACTTCAATTCTCGTTCATTCAATTCAATCAATTATAAGAGTATGGATAAATCTTTAAAAAGCTAGAAATTCACTAAACCAAAGAATTGATTAATCTAACATATCACATCTTGCTGAATTCTTATTCTTCTTTTAAAATTGACTTTTTCTTTATGAATAGATGTTTTAAAAATGACATTTAAGTGACTCTTTTCAGCTTTCAAACTCTCGTGAGGCCAAAAGCTCCTTCTCTACCCACTACCTCCTCTCACTATAAGAAAATAATAAATTACCGATGGAACATTATCGGCAGAAAACATTTGGTAGTAAATTAGAGACGAAAATGGATTATTCGTTGGTAAATTTGATGGAAAAAATTTTTTACAACGACTAAAACATTCGTCGGTAAACGTGGAAGGAAAATATCCCCTTGAGTTTTCTGACAAAATATAGTGATGGAATAGTAAAGTCTGTCGTAAAGGTAGACAACAACGGCTCATGAAAAAATAAGCATTTTGAATACCAACGGAACCACAATTTTGTCAGTAACTGTCGAATTGTTCATAAAACAAAACGACTTCATTTGGTTTTAATCCAAACGACGTCATTTTATTCACAGACTTAACAAACACAATGCCCCCCTTCTCCCTCCCCTCTGTTATTTTCTCTCTTCTTCCCACCATTAACGTCGTCAGTCCTCTTCCTCCCAAGCTTTCACCATCAATTTTTTCTTCGTTTTTAGTCCATCGTGCAACATTTTCAGGTAACAAAACTATTGAGTTTATTTTGTCTCCAAAAAAAAAGGTGTTAAATGCTTATATATATAATCGTGGGTGGGTAGGTAGGTGTGTTTTGTTTAGATTATTGGTTTATGCATTTTTACTTTGAATTGTAGGTTTATTTGTAGTTTGAATGTGTTATTGTTAGTAAATAATGAAAAAATGCAGTTGTTTTGTTATTAGTTAAAGATAATTTGGGTTGCCTATGAATTGTTTGATGAAATTTCTCTTAGGAGCATATCATTTGAATTAGAATTTAGGGCGATTGTAGTGTTTTTAACTAATGCAATTTATCTTATTTTCTTAACAAATATCTGACCTTACTACTACCAAACCTACGTCATTCCCCTTTCCACTTAACCTTAAGCTTTCTTTGTATAAGGGTCAATAACTTTATTAGTATCCTAAAGGTTATAGAAGGCTCATTGATAGACTACTTTATTTGACAATGACGAGGCCATACATCTCTTATATTGTCTAACACCTCAATTAGTTTCTTTTTACTTTTAAGGAGCCTCATAAGCAAAATGCCTTTCATGTGCTAAGATATCTCACAGGCACTATCTCAAGAGGTTTATTTTACCCAATAAAATAATACCTTAAATTAATTGGCTTCTTTGATGTTGATTGGCTTCATCTTTAATGATATAAAGATCTTTTCTAGCTATTATATCTTGATGGATCATTCTCTTATTTCTAGAAAAATAAAGAAACAAAATACAATTTCATGGTCCTCCATAGAGGCTTAGGGCATAAGCATAGCAACCATAACTTGTGAACTTCTATGGCTCAACTACTTGCTTCAAGATCTATATATTCTTATGTAGCTTATAGGAACCCTCCTTTGTGATAACAAAGCTGCATAATAAATGTCACAAATCCTTGTTTTCATAATTGAATAAAATAACTTGATATTGATTGTAATTTCACCAGAGATAACGTACAAGAAGGTTTTTTATATACTTCCTACATCCCTTTACATTTACAACTTGTAGATATAATGACCAAAGCCCTAAATAAAATGCAACATCAGTTTCAAGTTGGGTCTCATAGAGGCTTTAACTTAAGGGAGATGTTAAATATATAATAACATATCGTAATTAATTTATAATTTTTCACATGTGCAATTAATTATAGCTTTGTAGAAATTTGTTTAAGAGATAATAGGGAGGTTTTACTTGTATATAAGTATGATATAGCTATATTAATTGATGATGGCTTTTATATTCTATCTTTCTCTCTCTCTTTTCATTTCTTC
>JANZXP010000002.1:17590149-17610197 GCA_027576715.1 Erythroxylum flavicans
TTGTTGTTGTTGTTGTCGTCGTCGTCGTCGTCGTCATTATTAATTTTTTAATTATCATTATTATTATTCATATTATTAATAATTATTATTATTGTTAATTTTCTACTAATTATTAATTTATTATTTTATAAATTATATTTTTATTATTTTATTATTTTATCAATTATTATTATTATTATTATTATTATTATTATTATTATTAATTTTAATATTATTATTTTTATTCCCCATAGTATAGATTAACTAAAGACAAGGTATAATGTTCTTTAGCTCTTCCTCGTGATTAGGCAATAACAAAACATCATAATAGTTATTCTCCTTTTCTTTTTCTAACCAAACATAAGAATACATAAATGCTAGGAATACATTAGGAATAGAATTTCTATTCCATTGAACCAAACATACCATAAATCTCTCTTTTTCTTTTGTCAATTTTCAATTTATGATATCAGTGACTGCATAATTAATTGAACATTATAATAATACAAATTATCCCCTTATTTGTTTTTGTTATGTATAAAGGCTTTTAATAGACTGATCAAGTTCAATATAAGGAAGAAAAACAAATTTAGGCATCACAATAAATATAACAGTTAGAATTAACAAGTATGACTTTTAGATGATCTATTGTTGGTGTGTGGGCCTACGAAGAATCCATATGTATGATGATGAAATCCTTAAAAACTGTTAAGGCCTTGTCTAGGGGTTGGAGATAAATGAGGCAAAGAGTCACATGGTAATTTCAGAAGTGCAGAATACCTAGCCCAAAGACTATCAAACTTGTGTGGTGTACAAATTAAAACCCTTCCTTTCAAATGCTTAGGCCTCCCTTTATCCTTTAAGAGACTCAATTCAACGAAAGTAAGCCTTTCATTGAGAGGATTAGGGAAAAAAGATATATTCCTAGCACAATAGGCAACTCTCTTATACAAGCAGAGTGCAACTAGCAAAATGAGTAGTTTGGTTCCACCATGTATACAAAGCCTCACACTTTTTCCTAGCTAAAAGGGTGATAAAGTCTATAGAAAAGGAAATTAGAAGATTTATTCAGTATGGAGGGAAAGAGGGCCATTTTAAGGCCAAAGTTAGTGGGATAGAGGTATGTAAGCATGTTAGAGAGGGCATATAAGGGCTATAAACAATAAATTTGTCAAGTAAAAGCCTAGTAGCAAAGAAAATATGTAGATATTTAACTGATAAAGATTCCTTGTGGGTAAAATAGATGAACATCTACGTTATGAATGGAAAAAATCTATGGGAAATGAAAAGGAAAGAATCTTACCCACATTTCACGACACAAACACTAAGGTTAAGATATACAAGAAGGGGTATGTCTAAATGCGTAATTGGAAATAGTAACACCACTATGCGCTCGTTTGGTAAATGGCTTATCAACTATTTTTTGGAGGATTGAAAAGTTTTAGCTGTTTGACCTGTTGAAGCATCCGTATTTGTTGCTTAGTTGGTTATTCTTTCTATTAATAATGCCCAAGTTTAAAGGGTAATTTGTTATTTGAATTGGTTTTAGACCCACTAACATGTTCTTAGGAGTTGTGAACGTGAAGTTTGTGTTTCAGTTGATTTCATTGTAACAGGCTTGTATAAAGCCATTGCTTTTACATTTCAATAAATAGTTTTTTTGCGTAAATCTAAAACTTTGTTCTGATATCTAACATCTGGTATCACAACCTCATCATAGAGGCCTAATTGAGTGTTCCAAGAAACTGCAATTTCTTAAGAAAGTAGCAAGAGTAAGAAATCAGCCAACGAGAGAAGAGTCAGAGAATTATGGCAACAGAGAACAATAGCTTTGTTCAGCCAATAATTCCAAAATTTGATGGTCATTATAACCATTGGGCCATGCTCATGGAGAACTTCCTCAGATCAAAGGAATATTGGAGCTTGATAGAAAATGGGATTCTTGCAATAGCAAAAGGAGTAAAGCCAATATAGGCGGAACGAAAGAGCAACGAAGATCAAAAACTAAAAGATTTAAGTCAAGAACTATCTATTTCAAGCTATAGATAGGACTATTATTGAGACCATACTCAATAAGGAGACTGCAAAAGCTGTCTGGGATTCAATGAGACTGAAGTATCAAGGCTCTACCAAGGTGAAACGTGCTCAGCTACAAGCATTGAGGAGAGAGTTTGAGATTCTTGGCATGAAGGAGGGTGAAAAAGTAGATGAGTATTTTGCCAGGACATTGACCATTGCTAATAAGATGAAGGCGCATGGAGAAAAGATGGAGCAGAGTGTGATCATGGAGAAATTCTTGAGATTAATGACTCTCAAGTTTAATTATGTTGTTTATTTAATCGAAGAGTCCAATGACATCTCTACCATGACCATAGATGAGCTTCAAAGTAGTATATTAGTTCATGAACAGAAGATGCAAGGACAGAAGGAGGAGGAGCATGCTTTGAACGTCACCAATTCAAAGAAAAGTGGAGGAAGAGATGAGCATAGAGTTGAAGGGAGAGGAAGAGCTTATGGAAGTTTTAGAGGAAAGGGCCAAGGTAGGGGTAGGCAATCTTTCAACAAAGCCTTGGTCCAGTGTTACAATTGCCAGAAATTAAGGCATTTTCAATATGAATGCGTTGGTAGGGAGAAAGGTGCAAATTGTGCAGAATTAGATGAGGAAGAAGAAATGCCTCTGATGTCGTACGTGGAATTAAATCAATCAAAAAGGGAGAATGTGTGGTTCCTCGACTCAAGTTGCAGCAACCACATGTGTGGTAACAAGGAGTGGTTCTTTGATCTTGATGAAAAGTTCAGACAGTCGGTGAAACTTGGAGATAACTCAAGGATGATGGCTATGGGAAAAGGAAATGTCAAGCTTCATGTCAATGGATTAACTCAGGTAATCACAGAGGTTTATTTTATACCTGAGTTAAGAAATAACCTCTTAAGCATTGGCCAACTTCAAGAGAAAAATTTAGCTATTCTCATCCAACGTGGCATGTGTAAGATTTACCATCCGAGAAGAGGTTTAATTATATAAGCGCAGATGTCAGCCAACAGGATCTTTGTTGTGCTTACTTCTATGATTTTCCCAATCTCAACCTGTTTTCAAGCCACATCTAAAGACAACACACAATTGTGCAACTACCGATATGGACATCTAAGTTTCAAGGGGTTGAGGACTTTGCTCGATAAGGATATGGTCAGAGGTTTGTCGATGCTCAGAGTTCCATCAACAGTGTGTGGTGATTGAATGGTTGGAAAGCAACATCGAGAAGCAATGTCCAGGAAAAGCTTGTGGAGGACATATAAGAAGATTAAACTGGTCCATGCAGATATTTGTGAACCTATTTCACCGAATTCAAATAGCAGCAAAAGGTATGTAATCATCTTCATTGATGATTACAGTAGAAAAACCTGGGCATATTTTTTATATGAAAAATCTGAAGCATTAGCTATGTCTAGGAAGTATAAGTTATTTGTGGAAAAGGAGATTGGTGATGTGATTTATTGCTTAAGGACTGATAGAGGTAGGGAGTTCACCTCATTTGAGTTCAATAATTTTTGTAGCATGAATGGGGTTAAAAGATAGCTTACCACAACTTATACCCCGCAGTAAAATGAGGTTGCTGAGAGAAAAAATCGCACCATAATGAACATGGTACATAGCATGCTATCAGGAAAGGAAGTACCAAAAGAGTTTTGGCCGGAAGCAGTGAATTAGTTGGTTTATGTGTTGAATCGGAGTCCCACTCTTGTTGTCAAAGATGTTACTCCCGAAGAGGCTTAGAGTGGTATAAAACCTTGCGTTGATCATTTCCGTGTATTTGGATGTGTGGCTCATGTCCATGTGCCTGACAGTCAAAGAAAGAAGCTTGATAATAAGAGTTTCAAATGTGTTCTTTTGGGTGTGAGTGAGGAATCAAACGCTTACAGGCTTTATGATCCAATTTCAAAGAAGATGGTGATTAGCAAAGATATAGTGTGTGTTGAGGATGAGAAGTGGAATTGGGGTAGAAGTAAAGATGAGGAAAAACGTAATGTGTTAGAATAGGAAGGTGACAATGAAGATGATAATGCTAACGAGGAAGGAGATGATTTGGAAGATGAACAAACTGAATAAACAAATAACTCCTCACCAAGTGAGTTGATAGAGGAAGCATCACTGAGTCCAAATCAAGGAAGGAGTCGGAGGCAGTCAGCTTGTTTGAGGGATTATGTAACCGATGAAGGATTGTCTGATGAAGAAGAGAGGTATGGTCTGGTAATGTTTACTTCAATTGAGGATCCAGTCACATTTGAGGAAGCATACAAAAGTTTAAAATGGAGAGAGGCAATGGATATAGAGATGAGAGCTATTGAAAAAAAATGAGATATAGGAATTAACTACCTTACCGAGTGGAGCTAAAAAAATAGGAGTAAAGTGGGTGTTTAAGACAAAACTTAATAAGAAGGGAGATATGGACAAGCATATGGCCCGACTTATAGTAAAAGGGTACTCTCAAAGACAGGGGATTGATTATAAGGAAGTATTTGCACCAGTGGTTAGGTGGGATACAATCAGAACAATTCTAGCTCTTGTGGCTCACAAAGGTTGGAGTGTTTTTCAGTTGGATGTAAAAAGTACGTTCTTGCATGGAGAATTGAATGAGGCAGTGTTCATTGATCAACCTCAAGGATACGTGAAACAAGGAGAGGAGCACAAGGTTTATAGGCTGAAAAAGGCGTTGTACGAGCTCAAACAGGCTCCTCGAGCCTGGTACAGCAGAATTGAAGCATACTTTGTTAAGGAGGGGTTTGAAAAATGCTTCTGTGAGCACGCACTATTTATAAAATCTGGTGATACAGGGAAGCTGCTGATTGTGAGTCTCCATATGGATGATCTCATCTTTACAGGAAATGATGAGGATAAGTTCAAGAGTTTCAAAGAATCAATGAAGAAGGAGTTTGATATGTCTGATCTTGGAAGAATGAAGTACTTTCTGGGTGTAGAGGTAGTACAAAATTTAGATGGAATTTTCATATGTCAACGGAAGTATGCCAAAGAGGCGCTTGAAAGGTTTCGCATGGAAAGGAGCAATCCTGTGAATAATCCAGTTGTTCCAGGATGTCAACTATCAAAAAGTGGAAATGGTGCAGTGCAAGTGGATGCTACAGAGTGCAAACAATTGGTTAGGAGCTTATTGTACTTGACGGCCATAAGACCGGATATCATGTATGCGGTTAGCTTGATTAGTAGATACATAGAAAAAGCAACCAAGATGCACTTGCAAGCTGCCAAGAGGATACTGAGGTATTTGAAGGGGACTATAGAGCTTGGAATTGGTTACAGGAAAGGTGAAAGGGGAGTTTAATAACATTTGCAGATAGTAATTATGCGGGGGATGTTGATGATCGGAAAAGTACCTTGGGTATGTGTTTATGCTAGGAACAAGGGCTGCTTCATAGTCTTCAAGAAAGCAGCCAGTAGTGACTTTATCTACAACAGAGGCAGAGTTTATAGCAGCAGCCTCGTGCGCATGTCAAAGGGTCTGGTTAAGAAGAGTTCTTGAAAAGCTTGGTCATGTTCAAGGTCCGTGCACTACTATTTATTGTGATAATAGTTCTGCTATTAAACTGTCAAGGAATCCAATTTTACATGATCAAAGTAAGCATATCGACGTGAGGTTTCATTTTTTACGAAAGCTTACAAGAGATGGGATAATAGAATTGGTGCACTGCAATATACAAGAGCAGATGTCTGATATCATGACTAAGCCTCTCAAACTGGAGATCTTTCTAAAACTGCAAGATAGACTTGGCATCTATATGATGTCTGGAGTAAACTGAATGCCCTGATGCAGTTTAGTTTAAGGGAGGATGTTGAAGCATTCGTATTTGTTGCTTAGTTGGTTATTCTTTCTGTTAATAATGCCCACATTTAAAGGGTAATTTGTTATTTGAATTGGTCTTAGACCCACTAATACGTTCTTAGGAGTTGTGGACATGGAGTTTGTGTTTCAGTTGATTTCATTATAACAGCCTTGTATAAAGCCATTGCTTTTACATTTCAATAAATGATTTTTTGCGTAAATCTAAACTTTGTTCTGATATCTAACATGACCATGTCAAACTGCTGATGGATATGTTTAGTAATCCGTTGATTAGATTGGCGAATTAAACCCAATCAACTAATTTTTTAAAAGTTACTGTATAGAAGTGTTTTGCTCTACAGGTGAAGGTGTATAGGTGAAGGTGTATTAAACGAAAAATCGATTGTACCTATAAATAGCAACAACTGCTCTTTTATGACGTCCACCACCCAATCACTTATACTCTTCCTCCCATTAACTCGTTTCCGTCACCGCCACTCCCATTTTCTTAAAATTCTATTTGAGAGGACAGATACAAAGGATGTGTGTCCCTTCTTTCTTATAGGCTTTTTCTTAAATTTGACTTTTTTGTATGGTTCCTTAAATTGATTTTGGTGCTGCTAGTGGCCAAGTCTTGATATTTTCCAGGGTTACTGTAGATGCACTTCTTACATGCTATCTTTTCACTTGACATTGTCAATATTCATGCCATGTTTTCTTCTATTATGCCAGTTTGATTACCTCAAGAGTTTAGAAATATAGGAGAAAATCAACAAGATTAGATGGTGTCAAATGGCAAATGGAAGGTATGATTTCTTACTTCCAAACATTGTTGGAATGTATGATTTTTTGCTTTAATGGTTTTTACGAATTTAGGAGCTTTATTTACTCATCTTCTTAGATTCTTAGTTCTTCAAGTGACAAGATAGGTGTAATTCATATTACTTTGTCCTTATAGTTTGTTAAATTATTCATTAATTACTTGTTTGATCCAATGAACTACAAAGCTCTCAGATGAAAATAAATGAATAGTTATATCTTAAGATAATATACATTATATTATTAAGCAGAGACGAATATAGTTAGTTGTGAAGATGATAATGGTTCATAAATTTAAATTTAGTGAGTGAAGTTCTACGACAGTAAAGAAGCAGTCAAGGAATTGACTTTCTATAGCTATAAGCATGGTTTTATAGATTTGCTGCAGTCTTGACTAAGTCTCAAGCCATGTATATTGCAGGTGTCATTAATATTGGTGAACTATAAACTCCGTTTGTTTAGCACAATCTGGTACTTACAGAAAGTGGCATTCATTTCTCTGTTATTTATTAAATGCCTTCATAAGTTATTTTACACATAAACAACTAATACTTAACAACTAATTTTATGAAATATCTTTAATAAATAGCTCATGGCTTTGTTTGGATAACAGTTGTTCAACCATTTTTTGACTGATTGATTACATTTAATTATTTGATAAGTCAAAACGTTATTGAAGTTATTTGGTAATTGGTTGATCAGCTGAAAATAAAAAAGCTACCATCCACCAACGTTTTGTTTTATCATCTTAAATTTAATATTTGAAAATACAGTTGTGCCTCTTTTGTTGATATTTTGTTAAAGGATAATGGGTGCTACCGCTACCTTTCCCTTCTCTATACTTATGCTTTATTCACAACAATAGTAGTATACAACCAAAGTTGACCCTACCTACGGTTTATGGAGCCCCCTATCCTGTTTGTTTGTTTATGAACATTTGCAATCTTTTTCCAAACTTTAAGAAGGTAATTTTGCTCTTTTAAATTTGCTTTTTCACTATGAGAAGTCTTGAAATACCAGTTCAATTCTTTCTAACTTCAACTTTCAAAGAATCTATTTCTCTTTAATTTAAGTACTTTACAAAGTTATTTTGAAAACTAATTTGAAGATTAAATTATTTTATTCCTCTTCACAAGCTTTTTTTCTATAAAAGAAAGTTGGACAATAATAAAGTTTGTTTTTCAAACAGAAAAAATTATTAGTAAAAAAATAAAACTCATATATTTAAAATAACAAAATATTTATTTATTTACCTATTTATTTATTTGTTTATATACGTAAGAATAAGTAGATAACAATATGGAAATAAAGATAAGATATCCACAATTTCACTAAATTTGGGCACTAACATTAAAAAGATAAACTATAAATTTATAACGAATTTGAATCAACTTTAAACGTATGTTTTTGGAATAAATATAAACTAAATTTAGAATAAGTTAAACGTAAGTTAATTTAAACTAGATTGATTTTTTAAATAACAAACTAATTTTACAACATTTATAACATATATTAACTAGTAAGAATAATATTTTCTTCACTATAATATTTTGTACATGTACATTTTATATAATAGTATATTAAAAATTAAATATATCTTGATATTTTCAATTCTTAAGCATATACATATGCATATTAACTTACTTTATATCTCTTTTCCCTATCAGTCATAATAAAATAAGATATTTTTTAATTTATGCCCTCATAAGTTATTTTATATATAAACAACTAATACTAATCAGCTAATTTTACCAAACATCTTTAATAAACAGATGATATTATCAACTAATCAAATCAACTGATATATATAATCCGCTATCAGCTAACCCTAATAGAATTAGCTAACAACAAATGCAATCCGCTAATTGCCAAACAGGGCCGATGTTATCCAATGATCAATCAGCTGATATAATACGCTATCAACTAATAACTAATGCAATCTACTGATTGCCAAAGAGGGCCTATGTAATGTTAAGAGTGAAACCATGTTGCATGTTTTCTTCAAGTGTGTGTTTTCCTTTAACCTATGAAATCATATGCTTAGGAAACGTGGAATCATGGTAATTAGAGACAATTACATACAGATGATGGAGTGGTGTTTACTGTATTTGGAATGTGCGCCTACAAATTATAGGAAGAGAGGAACATTAGGTTATTCCATAATAAAGAAAAGTGATTGGACCATATTATTTAGTAGACTACTCAGTATATTAAAGAGCAGATAATTTGGAATTCCAGTTTAAGTACATGTAGTAGACACTAAGCAGAGGAATGGGGTATCAATTTATAATCAATCTATATTTGGCAATGGAAGGACCAAAAATCGCATATAAGAAAGAATCACGCATTTGAAGCAAACAAACAGTGGAAATTAGGGATTAAAGATTACATTATGACAAAAAAGGTATTAGAACTCACTGTATGATGATCTCTGTCTCGTAAGTTCCCTGTAGAGGAGGACTTATTGAACAACTACCTGTGCACGAAGGAAATGTTAGAATAAATCAATAAATGAAAGTAAACTGAGAGGAAATTATGATTTGATCTTTTAGGCCTTAGGTGTAGAAGGCCCCTCTCAGGCAAATCCCTTTTGATAGAAATGAATGGAGTCTCAATTGTGCACGTGTAGAGTGTAGTGAACGAGGTTAAAGCCAATAATCAGCTCGTGCAAATAGCCTTCGGGAAAACTTGAATGGGACACCTTTTATTTTTGAGTGGTATTAACCCTAAATTGCCAATATGCGATATCATTACAGTGGTAATAAATTAATTGTATTGGTATGTCAACGTTACGAGATTATTTATGCAAAATTAACTCCTTTTATCATTTTATCCCCTTTGTATTTTCACCTATGAATATCACATTGGTACAGATCAATACTGAGTACTATTTTGAATAATTTTAAAAAATTATAAAATAATCCTTAATATTTTTAAAATTACAAAACAATTCTTCAATATATTGTATTAGATAATTTATAATTTTACATCAATCTTATCTCAAAAAATCATAATAACAGAAAATTGAAATAACAACAATTAATTTATTTCTATTAATAATATTTTCATACATTTCATGTATAAACAATAACCATAATTAATATAAAAGGGATCGTTCAATCATCATACAAAGATAAAATTAAGGATAATATAAAGTACTTAAAATGTTACAATTTCATCATATAAGAAATAATAATTACTTCAAAACATCACATGAAAAGAATAATAAAGTCTCATGACTCTGTAAGTACTACAACAAGAGTTTGTGTCAAGGAACACAACCAACTAAAGGCAAAACTTGAAGATAGTTAAAAGTTTTATAGTTATATTGGATATACAGAATTTAACATATGCGTCAAATATAAATGAAATTAAAAGAAGAGAAGAAATGAAAATTTGAAACTTTATTCAATTGGATATCCACTTAAATCTCATTAACCCTAGTTCTCATTTAGTACTAAATCTCCATTATTTATAGGAGTCTCATTATCATCTTCAGCTAAATTTATTGTACTAAATCATATGTCAATACTTTTTCAATTATGATTATCTTCCAAGTCACTTTTATATATCAAACTCAATTCCTCATAAACTCAACCCCCTAAAAGATTAATATAGTCAAGACAAATTGAATCTACTGAACTACTTGTTCTATTAAGAGTTGTAGAAAACAAAAAATTAAAAAATTATATTCAACTTAATAATGATAATAACATACCTTTATAGAAGTTTTAAATGTTTCGAACAAAGATTAAGTCATTTAATTTGTTGTGTTCCGGTCTATTCCTTTTCTTTGGAATCGACGAATTCAATTGTTCTCCAATTCCTTTCATACCCTGTTGCTCTTACACATTGACTAAGAATTTGAATTGCGAACATTTGCGATTATAGAACACCATGTTTGAATTAGTCCTACTAAGCAATTGTAAGATAACAAAAATAGCATTATAAACAAAATAAAGTGATGATTAATTTTCAACAAATAATAAAAGTGAAAAAATATATACGTGAAGCATCTTTATAAATCTTTATCTCTCATAGGCAATAATTATTGTAATAGTTAATGACATTCCCCTATTAACTTCATCTTTCTTTATGAAACTCAGTCTAAAAAAGACATTTGGATTCAAAAATGCCCTAATTATAAACACTAGAGAGTAAAGTTGCCTTTCTCATCTCTCATTGATCACTACAAGATAAAGTATGTATAAAAAAAGCCTATTTTTCATGTTGGCCTTAGTTGCTTCTTTTGCCCTCTTTATGAAATCATAAAAATAACCTATTGTTACCTTTTATTAGCTAGATAAAGTACCCTCACAAAAGGCTCACAAATTCATATTACAAATTGATATTGAGACCATAATTTATAATCTTCAAGTATAATTTTAGAAACATTTAATCCAGTATTAAGCCTAGCATACTAAGATGCAACTCACTTATTACTTGCAAACATTTATCTCAACTCCTTCTTTATCAAAATAAAACAATAAAGTGATAAAAATTAGTTATAAATTTTGTAATAGCAGGACGATGCAAATTTCTACCATTGGTGATATCGTTTCCCATCAAATTCAAGACCCAGGCATAATTGTAGATTAACTTTTTCACTTTTTTTTCTTTCTGCATAGTTTTATCAATGATATAAAAGTATTGAGCATCTCTCATTCATGAGATAGAAGATAAAGAAGATCACTAATATTTTTGGATTCGGTGTCAAACTTGTTCTAAGATCTCAAATCGAACCAATATTGATATATCAATTCTAACATCAGGTCAATATAATGTGCAACACAAGAAGTCTAATAAAAAGAATTATATTTACTTTGCAATTTTTTTACAGTTGTTTTGTGAATAAAATCATTGTTGGTAATGATTGAAAAATATTTTCTAGCCTAACCTTATTCACAACTTCTTAAAATATTTGAAACAAAGTATCATCATTTCTAATAAAGCCAAATGCATCAATAGACTTTAAAACATTGTCCATTTAGTAGAATAAACTAAAAAAATTGATAATAGGCTCCTATCTTCTATTTGTTCAATCATTACATATAATTGAACACCCATAAGTTACCCAAGTTATGCTTCTTTTATCCAAATAACTGTCTATTTCATAAATTGAGTTTCTTAAAGGTTTACCATTGTAGTCATCAATTGAAGAAGCTTTATATCCTGGACCGCAAGAGGCAATGACATCCACCATAAATTGGTAATAATAAGAATGGACAATATTAAATGATATATTTGAATTGTACCACCATTTAGCTACTGTTATATTTGTATTATGAGATGCTTCTTTAGATTGTAAGGTACTACAGATTGAAGGTTAAGCTTCATGAGTTGTTCATGGTGCAAAAAAGTTAGACACATGTCTTTCCTTTTTTCTTACATCATATGTAGTATTTCCTTTTTGATAGGTAGGAAAATCACTTTCAGCATCCTTACTATCATCCTAACCACTAGAAAAAGAATTTCAACTATCAATTTCATAATTTATTCTTTACCTTCTATCTTTCTCGTGTTGATACTCTTCAAGCAAATTTTTTATTTATCATTTTATGTCATGACTCACTTTCTTACAAGGCTTAACATCGCCTTTGATCCCAACTAAATGCGTCGTTAATCTTATGATTTTCCCACTTTTTAAATGATTGTTACAATATAAACAAATGATATGGTTCTTCATTCTAGGAACCAGTTTAGTATGAGCCTATGTTGGATCATCAGATCTTCCTGAAGCAGCTGAATTATTAGGAGTATGTAAACTTCCTTCTATTTATCTGTAAAAATAAATGAAGTCATATATCAAAATTAAATAAATGAAGTCATATAGCAAAATTAACTCAATAACTTCATATCAAATAAAGTTATGTAAAATAACATGAAGAAATAGAGGAACAACAATTTATCAACAATCTATGATAGAAACATGTAAGTGAACTTCACAAACTTATATAAATGATTCTTTAAGAAAATTTGTTGCTTGAATACATTCTATCCAAGAAATTCTCATGTTTTGTTATTGTATAAATTCATAACTATAACTTATTTTGTGTGAGTATAATTCAACTATAAAGTCATAATTATAACTTAATTTATATGATTACATAATTCATTCATAAATTCACATATACTCATTTTGTGTGATTACATAATTGAAATATAAACTCATAATTATAATTTAGTTTGTATGATTATATAATTCAACTATAAACATAACTATAACCAATTTTGTATGATTATATAATGCAACCATAAACTATAATCTATTTTATGTGATTATATAATTCAAATATAAACTCATAACTATAACTCATTTTGTATGATTACATGATCAAATCATTAACTCACAAGTATAACTTATTTTATATGATTATATAATTCAACAATAAAGTCATAACTATAATTTATTTTATATGATTACATAATTCAAATCATAAAATATAACTATTTTTTAATTTTTCAAATAGGAATAATGGTACCGGAATTTTAGGGCTAAAATAAAGGGTATAAATGGGAGGATGAAGGATAGAAGTACGAGGAGATATGGTGATCTTCTCAGTGCGTGGAGGAGAGGAAGAAGAAGATGATAGTAGGGATGGGTCAAGCAGTCCTTGGCCCAAGAGGCAGAGGGCCACCACCTCATCACCATCCTCTTCTCAACAACAACAACAACGAAGACAACGACCACGACACGCAGACACCATCCCAGATTATTATTGTGATAGTGGTGATTATGAAGAGGAGGAGACTCGGCAAGACGAAGAAGAAGAGGAACAACGAGCAAGTGTAGACAACGGATCAGAAGAAGAAGAAGAAGGTCAAAATCAGGTGTCAACCACGGGGCTACCGTCCATGTCTTCTCTCCGATCTGCCAGAAGTGATTCGATTGCGATGACTATTACTATGACTGAGCCGGAAGTTCTCGATTGTCCCATCTGCTTTGAGCCTTTCACCATTCCTGTCTTTCAGGTTTCCTTTTTCTCCTTCTTACTTTTTAACGTTATGATGGTACGATTTATTTACATGCCTATGGTGATGTTTTGTTTAGTCGTGGGTTGCTTACTTTTGGTTTGTTTTATATGAGTCTCTTGAATCTCTATCTGCGCATTTGTGGTTTTTGTGAAAATTTCACTCTTAATGCCCGAAGACTCCCAATTTAGTGCAGCTTCTTGAAATTATGTTTTTGTAAAACTTAATGTTGAAACATGTAATTTCTGTGTTTCATTAAATCAAAGTATTAGCTTCTTGAAATTATGTTTTTGTAAAACTTAATGTTGAAACATGAAATTTCTGTGTTTCATTAAATCCAAGTATTTTTTTCTCCCTATTTATGCGTGGTTCTTTTGAATATGGACTCTCAGTTCCGTGTAAAAAGGGAAGTTATTATCTGGTACTTTGTATCTTCTCTAAGGTTTCATATGGGCCAGTCAGGCAAGTTGTAAGAACTGGAAACAAAATCTTTTGGATTTTCACTTAACTATTACTCGTAAGAATATATGGAGATAGTTACAGGTATATCCCTTGAATATGCACTCTTCATAGTGCATAATAATTGCAAATATGTAATGTTAGGGCTAATGACATTGTCCATTTAGCGTTGCATTCCTTTTGAATAAGTAACAGGAAATGCAGTTTGCCACATAAACATGGTAAATATCCTTTGCAATTATAGTAACAATTGATTAATCTCCTTGAATTTGACTAGTGAGGCCAGATAATTCGGCTGCTCAGTAGGCATTATTTAAGATTTTGAGGATACAAGAATGTATTGATTACTTACCATAAAGTTGTTATTCATCCCAAAGACGGAATTAATGTGACTGAAGTTCTCAAATTTTGATTTTATGGTATAGATTTTTGTTTCAAATTATTTTTGAAGTTGCTATTAGCTGTTCTTTATTTCTAGAACAGCTACAGAATACCATCAAATATTCTTATGCATCATTTTGTCCCATGAGAACTTTTGAGTGTGGTGTGTGTTTCTGCACCAATCAGAGTTAATTATCTGCAAACATACATATAGAGATATGTATAAGATAGAAGGCTGGTTCTGGCCTTCTGAAGGTGTGAATTTCCCGTAGTATTGATGTTAAGACTTAAGATGCATAATGTAACAGATGACTTTTTTTTCCCTGTAGTTTTCTACTTTATTTATGAAATAATTGGTTTCAATTGTGTTCTCTGAATTTTTCTGGCACAACTAGCATTAAAATGATATATCTAGAACACGAGCAAACAAAATTGAGATTCATTTCTTTGGAGAGAATAGCACTTGGTCCACAATTTCATGTCACTTGAATAACCAGGCAAACATGGTTCACAATGATTACATCTAGTATTGTGGTTATTTTACTATGATCTTTACCTATTCTAGATGTTCAAAATGTGATTAAGTTATACTACTTTCAGATTGTATGCACTGGTGGTTGATTTTTATTTTTACTTCTTCAGTGGAACTTCAAACATGGTGAAAGTTCATTATGTAGTGCTTATTTAGATTAGATTTTAGATCTAATTATAGTTTCACTTTTGTGAATGTGTTGCTTTACCTAATGTCTTGTTCTGGTTTGCTGTTCCTGCACTAATGTTACTTCTGCATCTAGTCAGACATATCTTGAAATTTTTAAAGGTCATTTTTCGACCATTCATTTCTTCTCATATTTTTCGCCTCTGAATTTATTCCTACTAAAGGGTTGGTCATGGTTAAAAAGATTCAAGAATTTCATTAATCTTTGTTTTGAAAAATGTTAGCCCAAAGATGCAATCCAACCAGCTCCTCCTAGAAGATCACATGAGAATTTATGCTTGATTTGACAAGGATATTATTTGTGGGGACTCTTATGAGATTTGCTATGCTGACAGTTACTTTCCCAAAATTGATAAACCAACTGTCTTTTATTAATGAACCTAATAGTATCAAACATGCATGAAAGTTCATTTCCTTACGACTGATCAAAAGTTCGTTTCCTTACGACTGATCAAGATGTGTCCTGTGTAAACTTGAACTGAAGTACTAATTGTGATAGTTGAAATGCTTAATTCATTTTCTCATGGTGTGCAAGCTTTTGAGCACATTTGACAAACTAAGTGTGACGTTTGTTTTGAAGGACATGTACTGTTTGTAACATTGGTGAACTCTTGCCCAGTGTTTGAATGACTACTATTAAATTGTAACTTCCATATTTAATTTCTAGGCATAAAAAGAATCTCCTTTTTTGAGGTTAAAAAAGTCTCTTAGGATGTTAAGATTGGTTAGAATATTGCATCCTCCTATTGTCTTACTCATTAGTTGTGGGAGGATTAAGGGAGAAAAAAGGGAGTTAAATGAAATCAAAAGAGAAGGCAAACATGCAACGCATCAGTGTCAATGTTTTAGTTTCTTTGAACTGTATTTTGTTGCACTATTGATAGTTTTGCAAGAATCTGATTAGTCTTTTGCTGGTTGATTCAGTGTGAAAATGGACATACTGCTTGCTCTTCTTGTTGCACCAAGATTGCACATAAATGTCCTTCATGTGCTTTGCCCACTGGCTACAACCGTTGTCGGGCCATTGAGAAGGTCCTTGAATCAGTTAGAGTAAACTGCCGATATACACCATATGGATGCAAGGAAAGTTTTAGTTACGATAAAAAACACGATCATGATAAAACTTGCATCTATGCACCATGTTCGTGCCCCCAGGCAGGTTGCAACTTCATTGGCTCATCTAAGCATTTGTATGAGCATTATAGCCGTAAACATACAAGCTCTAGACTAGGCTTCAATTATAATGCCACCTTCCCTATTTACTTTACGACTAGTGACACGTTCCTTGTTCTTCAAGAGGAGAATGAAGGTGTTCTATTTTTATTTTATAGTAAAGGTGAAGTTCTTGGACATACGATCAAAATCTGTTGTTTAGGACCATCCACTATGAGTGGAGGGTATATCTTTGAGCTTACAGCAAGAACTGAAGGAAGTAATCTCAGATTTCAATCTTTCACAGAGAATATTAGAAGCAGGGTTGATAATCCTCCTTCGTCAGGGTTCCTTTTAATCCCAATCGGCTTCTTTGGTTCTTATGTGGAGAACAGATTGGATCTCTGCATTTGGCGTCATGGTTCATGTCCCGTGGAGTTCCGAACATCTATACCGAAAGCACTATCAGGTAGTTGATACCATCTGTAAGCCTGCTTTAGAATTCAAAATGTTGTAAGTTTCTTTGTATATATAAGTAGTTTCTTTTGTCATGCATAGAGTAACTGAATGGTAGATCAAACTTTTCTTTGGTTATTTATGAATGGCTGGTGAAAATGAATAAAAAATATTGTGGATTTGGAAAGATAAAAGAAGCAGACTCGAGTAATAACGGTGGATATTGTTCTTGTTAGATGGGTCTTAGTTTGGCTGTAAGATTCTGGCTGCTAAACGAATGTACCTGACGATAACTTCATTTACGATTGTAAAACCTGGCCAGATATTAGTCAATTTCACGTACAGTTTTCTTCTGTAAGTTAACATTTATTTTTTTCGGATATAGGTCAAAAAGTATAAATAATTTCTCATCGGACTCGCCTAACGTAGTTAGATGTCTGTTGAATGGGAGTGATAGATGGAGATGTATTTTTAGTTTCGTTACTAGAGATAAACTCTCACGTCCGTATATATATATAATGAGTCCGATCGTTCTGACTAGCGTGATTGTAGTAACGTTGAAAGGTAATCAACTCAACGTTTCGATGTAAAATGATAAACCCTCCATGTGTTTGGGTGAGCTGTTGACGCCGAGAAATAACAATTGGAAAAGAATGTTCTTTCTTTTCCTCAATTCCATTTTCACAATTCAAATGTGTTTGTTTTAAGTATTAAAGTTGGATAATTAATAGATCAAGATTATTATGTACATTGAAACAAACAGGAAATTGTGCACCCCAAGCATACATGTGTATGTTAAGGATAGAGATTGGGATTTCATCCTAGTGTATTCAAAATTATCATGCACGCCGTCGTCATAATGAAGTTCTACACCAAAACAGCTTTCATGCTCTGATATGTTATCACCGGGCAAGAACTAAGTTGCAAATAATGAGGAAAAAATGATCAGTAATTAGATGGAGATTAAAAGAGGAACTAGATTTTAGTACCCCAAAAAGTATCCTGCGTTCATCACTCAATAATTGCATAATGATCGTCTAAAATCTTAATCCCTCTACTGCTTCTTATTAATATTTCCCCTGAATGAGAGATGATCCAGCTTTATTTGTTTCCTTCCTAACTCAGGTATATCTTAGTAGATGGTAAAATACGTTTACTTGTGCTGAAGCACAAAGAGGCGAGACAGAATTAGAATAAAGCTACTACCAAACAGAATGGAAAGTTCCCTTGGTTGCATACACCCTTCCATCGATCACAATTATTTAATAGAGATAATTAGAAAGCAAAGTCACGTTCATCGATCAATATTGAAAGGTAACGTAAAAGCACTTTACAATATTGTCCATTAACTTAGAATAATAAACAAATGAGATAGCTTAAAAACATTGTTTGCCTCCTAATGATTTCAGACAGCTTACCTTTAGCAGCGTTTGTGGGTGTTATTTCTTCAATCTCTTATTCAAAACCATAATTATTTTGCGAATATATATTATATTATATATATAATACCACCCTGGCTATCTTCCACACACTCTGTCATATATTTACAGCCTATACAACCTGCAAGTCTCCTTCTATATCAAACACACACACACACACAGTCTGTCTGTGTCATTCGTTTGCTTTGTCACAAAGAGAAGCAAAATGGGTGTTCTTTATTACCTCTCCACCTTCTGTACAGTCGCCACTACAAGAAGCAAACGGAAACCAATGCAGGTACTCAATGTCAATTATCATCTCATCTAAGTATCAATCCCTTTTCACTTTTTCTCTGTTTACAGCATGTAATCTGTAAAGTAAAGGAAGGATAACTCCACTTTAGCCCTGTTTTCTTTTTATACCTTCCACTGCTAGTGGTTGATTGTAGTTATTTAATTTTGAGATCCTAGACAGTTGAGATCAAGGTCAAAATGGACTGCGATGGCTGTGAAAGAAGGGTAAAAAATGCTGTTAACTCCATGAAAGGTTCTGTACCTCTTTACCTCCATATATATCGCTCAATATTTATCTGGAAAACCATTGCTGAACTAGAAGAGAATGAATCACAGACGAAAATAACACGTCAGATTTTTTGATTTGGAAACTAAGCGTCTTAAATCTTTCACTAGTCTTTAAACCATTTTATGCAAGAGGGGTTTAAACTACACTATTTCTTGTACAAGTACAGGTGTGAAGACAGTGGAAGTGAACAGAAAACAAAGCCGGGTAGTAGTCAGTGGAGACGTCGACGCAAACAAGGTGCTAAAGAAAGTGAAGAGCACTGGCAAGAGAGCTGAATTTTGGCCTTATATTCCTCAACATCTGGTCCATTTTCCGCACGTGTCTGGTGCCTACGACAAAAAGGCCCCCGCTGGCTACGTTCGGAATGTTGTACAAGCTTTTCCGGCGACAAATACCCGTGAAGAGAACATTGTCTCTCTCTTTAGTGACGATAATGTGAATGCATGTTCCATTATGTAAGAAAAGCTGGAATTTCATGCAATTGAGGATATGACTTGCTTTTGTTTTCCCTCCAATATAACTATAATATGTATCCCAATAACATTTTGGGACAGTCGAGTATTGTAATTAATGAGCTTTTATGTTGTTGTCGTTCCTCTTACTATGTCTGTCAACTTGGTACGGGAATGGTTATAAGAAGTCAATTGGTCAACATGTATCAATAGGTTAAGTTCATTTTTTTCCTTCTCAAATTTCAATTTGTTATATAACTCAGTTGTTTACCTTACAGTTAAATGTTGATGAAGTAAAGCGTCACTTAATTAATTTTAAAATTAAATTAATAGACAAATATGTAATGAAAAGAAATAAAATACGATTGAAAATAATTTGATTTTAACTAAAATAGTTTAATTAAAAATAATTAAATTGGTATGTGTCCTATCTAATTTCAGTCCTATCAATTCTATCTCTCTTTTTTAAACATTAATTTTGAGACACACTCGTAGTTATTTCATCCAAAAAAAGGGGAATGAAAAAAGGCGGAGACAATAAGATACTAATTGAGAAAGAATAAGGGAAAGGAGCAATGGTGGTTGATTTGGTGTATATTACTTAGAATCTAATACAAGGAAGGTGTTGACTTATGCCCTACAACTAATTAGTTATGTGGCACCCCACTCTCATAAGACATTTGTGTCAGTACGTCATCAGACATTCGAGCACATGCACAACAGAAGCGGTGCACCAACTATATCACTTTCACTTAACTCATGGCATCATAAATTAAAATCATAAGAATCACAATGGCTAAAACCCAAATTCCTCATTTCATT
>JANZXP010000002.1:17616987-17649418 GCA_027576715.1 Erythroxylum flavicans
GAGACAAAAAAGGAAGCTGAAGTGTCTTTGAATTGATAATGGAGGAGAATACCCCTCTAATGAGGTAGAAGAGTTGTGTAAGAAATGGAATAAGACATGAAAAGACAAAACCTGGTACCCCATAACACAGTGGTTTTACCGAGAGGATGATTAGAACCATTACGGTGAAGGTTCGATGTATGCTCTAAATGTCAACTTATCAAAGTCCTTTTAGGGTGAGGTGGTCAAAATTGCAGTGTATGTGATCTATAAAACTCCTTTAATCCCTTTAGATCTTGACATCTCCCAAGAAAGCAAGGAAATGGAAGGATCTGACTTACTCGCATATAAGGGTGTTTGGATGCAAAGCCTTTAAAAACGTGCCAACGGAGTAGAGATTGAAGTTGAATTTAAAGAGTACTCCTTTTCTTGTTGGATATGGCAACGAGGAGTTAGGCTATAGGCTCTATAACCCAAAAAAGTGGAAGGTTGTTAGAAGCAGGGACATAATTTTCTAAAAGTATAAGATAGGAGAAGATTACATCAAATAAGACAATAATACTTTTTGGCAATTTATCATTTGGCACTGAAGATCCTTCTACCCTTATTCCTACTTTTGTTGATTAACTTGTGAGTGAAGAAAGCAGACATAAGCTAGCATAGGATGCCAATAATCAGGGGTAATATGATGGTGATGAATCAAATAAGACACATATTGGGGATGATGTAAAAGAGATGAATCACATAAGACACATCTTGGGGATGGTGTAAAAGAGATATATGAGCATCAAGAGCAAGGGGGGCAACTTGCTCAAGTGTTAGAAGATGTCCAAATTTGAAGGTCTACTAGAGTGAAGGGAACTTTAATGAATATCTCCTAGTCATTGTTGAGGGTAAGCCATAGAACTTCCAACAAGTAGAATCACTCAAAGGCAAAGAATCTTGGCTTAAGGTAGTCTTGGCTTAAGGTAGTGCTAGAGAAGATGAAATCTTTAAAGAAGAATGAGATTTATGAATTAGAAAAGCTTCCTAAAAGGAAGAAGGATTTGGAGAATACATGGGTGTTTAAAATAAATAAAAATGGTGACAAACTAGTGAAGTATAAGACAAGACTGGTGGTGAAGGGTTACAATTAAAAGAAGGGTATCATTTTTAATGAGATTTTCTCATAATAATCAAGATGACGTCGTTACACACGGTATTAGGACTAATTGCTAGTTTAGATCTTAAACTTAAATAGCTTGATGTAAAAATTGCTTTCTTATATGGCGATTAGGATAAAGAGATTTATAGAGCAACCAGAAGGGTTCAAAGTCAAAAGGAAATAGGACATAACATGCAAGTTGAAGAAAAGTCTTTATAGGATCAAACATGCACCAATGTAGTTGCGCAAGAAGTTCAATTCTTTTATGACGAGTAATGGGTATAAGCAAATGTTAGATGATTCTTGTTTGCATTTAAAAAAATTTCCTGGTGGTAATTTCATTATCCTTATTTTGTGTGGGGTGATATATTAATAGTTGGATCAAACACTGGCATGATTTACAAGTTAAAGGAGGTTTTGTCCAAGGTCTATGACATGAAAGATTTAGGTCTTGCAAAACAATTTTTGGGCATGGAGATCACTTGTGATAGGAAGGTTGAAAATCTATAGTTGTCATAAGAGAAATATGTTGAATAAGTGCTTGAGAGGTTCAATATAAAGCATGTCAAGCTAGTAAGTATACCTTTAGTGGGTCATTTTAAGTTGAGCAAGAAAGCTTGTCCTACCACCAAAAAGGAGAAAGAGTGTATGTCCTCTATTTTGTACTCTTTAGCTGTAGATTAATTGACGTATGTCAGAGATTGCACTAGAATAGACATTGCACACCCTGTTGGATTAGTGAGTAGATATTTATATAATTCTGGAAAGGTACACTAGGAAGCAGTAAAGTAGATCTTTAAATACTTATAGGGCACTTCTCGATTATGTTTAAGTTTTGAGTTAGTAAGCCAATTCTAGAGAGGTAAACAGATGCAGACACAGCTAATGAGCTTGATAAAAGAAAGTCAACCTCATGATTTTTGTTCAAATTTATAGGGGAGTTATGTCTTGGCAATTTAAGTTGCAAAAGTGTGTATCTTTGTTTGAATGAGATGGTTTGGTTGAAGCAATTTCTTTAACAAATGGACGTAGAACAAGATGAATACAGAGTTTTCTATGATAATTAAAGTGCTATGAATTTGAGCAAAAATTCCATATATCATTCCCACACTAAGCACATTGATACAAGGTATCATTAATTGTAGTTTATGGTTGAGGAGCAACTAATGAAGTTGAAAAAGATTCATAAAGAAAAGAATGGTGCCAACATATGAACAAAAGAAGTTCCCATGAGTCAGTTTAAGCTTTCT
This sequence comes from Erythroxylum flavicans, assembly GCA_027576715.1. Lineage (NCBI taxonomy): Eukaryota > Viridiplantae > Streptophyta > Magnoliopsida > Malpighiales > Erythroxylaceae > Erythroxylum > Erythroxylum flavicans. The sequence continues at coordinate 17,619,361 of JANZXP010000002.1, forward strand.
AATAAGCTCACCGGGATAACTTTCAAATGATTCATAGGTGGTAGATTTTTCCCCAAAATGGGTTGGAGGGGAAGATTATATGGGTCCAGCCCTATTCTATGAACATTTGTTTGTTTAATTTTATTAAATATGGACTATAGAATTGTTAGATGTCTTTATAGATCAAAAGGAATAAAGTTATGGTGACTATGTTCGGTATAAAATCTTATCCTTTTGAGATTAAAAATAAGTTTGAAAGACAAAAGTTACATGAGAGAGAAACATATGATAACATAAGAGTTTTAGTCTAAATAGCTTTCACTAACTATAGTTTTATTAGAGTTTGATTTCTAGAATTTGTTTAGTAGTATTAGTATATAAGTGTGTGTGTATTAATTTATACTTACTTCTAGAAGTTAGAGAGAGCTTTTAGAAAAAGCTCAAGTAGGCTAGATTACTTGTAGTTGTCTTATGAGGTTTTCTCGATTGAGAGAGTTTGAAACCTTTAATTTTTGTATCTTGGCATTTTGATTTAGTAAATTTTATTATTAATTTGTCTGTAGTTTTTATATCTGTACTGAAAGGTTTTTCACATTAAAATTCTGTATTCATTATCTTTCAGTTATACTTTTTGTGCGAGTAATTTGCTATTTGCTATTAGTTAAGTGAACTTGAAAAGATCTTGTACGCATTACTGCTTGGAGACCCAACAAGCAATAACGCTAATGCACTTTTACGAGTACATGCACTTTATAGAAAGCTTTTCTGTGGGTTTACTTCTTCAACATCGTAAAAAATGTAATAGGAGTCAACTTGGTATAGTAAATTCCAATATCTGACAAGTTTAGAATGGCAAAGAGAATCTCAACTCCAAAATTAATTCGGATGACAATCGTTGTAGTTCCCAGGTTAAAGTTATAACTTCGAATTGAAGAAATGCATTTATTGGAGACCATGAACTTGTGTTGCCATTGTTTTACTTGCACAGATGTATGGATTAAACAAGACCTGGATACTGTTAGACATACTCAGAAAACGAAAAAAAAAAAGAAGAGAGAATTTTGCTTTGCCTTTCTCTCAATAAATGCCTTGATTACATGTACATTTGGTCAAACAAACAAAAGATTGTACGAGTGTCCATGTGGTCGGAAGAAAATCAAAGGGGAGACACAACTTTGAAAGGTCGAAGAGCTCAAGAATTTGGTTCCAATTGATATTTTATTATCCAAAATTGAAGAAACGTAAGATATGCGTATGACTTTTAACCATAAATCATCTAGAAAGGCCTTTTCAATTGCAAGATTTGGATTACATCCCATCATATATTCATATTATGTATTTATCTAACACGTCCGATTGTCATAACGATGTTGGTAAGTGTATCATTGAATATAGGAGACAACCATTGATGTGCACTGTTGTCAAAGTCAAATAAACCCCTCATGTTTATTACATACCACAATTTGTATCTAATGTTTAATTTTCCTTCATATTGACTAAATTGAATAATTGGATCTTAATTTAAGTAGATTGTTAGTTAGTACCTTAAAAAATATATGTATGGTTAAACTTTTAATGATGTGAAATCGATAAAAGTATTAAGAGATTCCTTTGAATGATATGTTCGTATTAACCTAATTACATGCATTTTAACTAGTCCAGCACTCCAATCCCATCAAAGGAGATTATATTAAGGAGAATAAAAACTTTATTCCTTTTGTTTAAGGGATTTGGGTTTATACAAGTGATGTGGCAGTATACGCACCCAAGAGCAAATCCCTTAAATGACTTTAAAATGAAGCAACTTTAGTTGAACTATATGTTATATTACTTATTTTATTAAAAATTAAAAATTAAATTACAATTGATATTGATATTGATATTGATATTTCAAACAAAATAAGTCATATTCAAATCATTTGAATAAGACCTTTAATTGCTTCATATATTTTGCTCCATTTAACCATAATGGTTATTTTATTTTTATGCGTATACAAATTAAATTTATATAAAAAAATTTAATTAGTACTATGAATTTACGTAAAATTTTAAAAATAATAAGAACTAAATTCCCTGATAATGAAAATAATAAGGATTTACTTGAGTATTTTACTGATGCTTTGTTCAATTCATTTATTTTTTAAGAAATGTTTCAGTAATTATTAGGACTCCAACATTATCGTCACTCTCCAATGGTAAAATTTAAAGCATATTCCTTACTTCTTACGCATTGTTACTTGTCATGTGAGGAGTGTATGGTTGTAATAAACTTAGCCAACAATATAAAGTTTGTGATAAAATATGAAAGTGGCTAGTATATGTCATAAGAGGCATCAATAGGTCACGCAGAATTTGCCCTACGCATAGAATGCAGTACTAATGGTTCACATTTTGGAAAGACTGAAATGGGTTTCGACTAGATTCTGTACTTGTTTTGACGAGGGAAAATTTCAGAGGCACTCTTGGTTTTAATTGGTTGTCTTGCCTAATCTTCTCATCGACTGAATATCAACCAAAGGAAGATGTGGACATGCAGCAGTAGCTTTCGCTTGACTAGACACGTCTAGTCTTTGCGTGTTATGCCCGTTAAAAGCGAATGCTGCTTATTCATCAAGCACATTTCAACCCTTTTCAAACTTTAACATTATTAATACAATTAATTTATTAATCTATGATATTATTAATTTATTTAATAAAATTATTTTTCTTTTTTATATATCTTTGTTAATTATATTTAATATTAAAGATAAAATTCATATAATAATTATTATGTAACCAAAATAATAGTAAGATTATAATTATAAGATTTAAATTATATTTAGGTGTTATTTTTAAATTGTTCTTAATTATAGTTTTATCAGGACCAAAGATACTTTTTAGAAGTTAGAAGATCAATTAATTTCAAAAGAATCAAGGCATAAGGTGGATACGTCTAAGCTTTTCTAGTTATAAAATATCTTGACAGGTTAACCTTCTCATACTTGGATCACGAATATTAAAAAGCTTTATGCAGGTACACTTCACCCAACACCCCACACCCCCACCCATTTTTTAAAATATAGGAGCAATACACACCAAAGTTATCCATTTTTTCCGTGTCCCCAAAGTTATCTTAAATATTTTGTCTTTTAGATAATTATGTGAACTTGGTGTAAATGTAAAACTTTCGAATAGTATTTGTTTTGTGCAGGATTCACAAACTAAGGAGATCATTAAGAGTAGGCATAAAGTTGGTTGTGTATTTGAGCTTTGCTCATATTGTCTTTCTTTCAACAACATTATTACTTGTGTTACTTTTCACATTTGGCATTCCATTTTGGTTATTTTCCAATTCTAAATTGCAAGCGTTAATTTACAGAACTTGTTTTGTTCATGCCACTATGTTTTATGTCAGCTTTCAAAATATCACATTTTACATTTTTCTATTAGCACTTTTATTTATTATACTCCCTTTGACTTGGTTAATTTTAATATTGAGGATCATATTCCTCATACTTCTATGGGTGGTTCACGTTATCTTATGAAGTTCAATGATAATCATTCCAGACTTATATGGAGTTACCTCATGTCAATAAATCTAAGTGGCCTTCCATAAACTTATCAGTTTGCAAATATTATTGCTATTTAGTCTTCTCATAAAATCAAAATATTTTGGATTGACAAGATATGAAATACAAAGAAACCACTCTCATCCAATTCTTATCCTAAATTGAAATAGTAGTTTAAATATCTTATCCTAGAATGTCATAAGGAGAACAAACATATTATAAAATTGTTTATAACCTTTTTGATCCTCTTTATCTTATTATGAAACCTTTTGGAAAGTAACTACTCTTACTATTCTTTACACAATCAATCAAACTCCTCCTGCAATTGGTAATATTACTGCCCTTTAAAATATCATATGTTTGAAGTATTTGGTTGTGCTTGGTTCATTGTTCTTTAATTCACGAGAATATTAAACTAGAGCTAAGAGCATGACTGGGATATGGTATTGAACATAAGGAATCATTGTAAAGATCCTCTTTCTAAATACTTTTGAATTTTTTGTCATATTACTTTTTTTATCATCCTTTTTTATTGACAAATTAAACTTACTACATATCTTCTCTCTAATCCCAATATTCAATTTTTTTATAATGACATTTCTGCAAGTGATAACTGTTTTAGTATAAACAATCTTCTTCTTGTCCTGAAGAATCATTTCAAACTGTGGAACCTATTAATAACTTTCACTGTTAATTTCTCGTACTACATTTGCTTCACCTCTTACACTTTGTTGGTCTATCGGCATAAGTCAACCCTCTATTCTTCTTCATAATTATGTATATTCTACCATTATACTTTATGAGCTTTGCATATTCCATGAGGCTAGCTCTAATCCCTCATAGTATAAAGCAATGATAAAAAAGTTTCAAGCATTTATTGAACAATATACATGAATTTGATTAAATTCCAATATGATAAGTTGATGATTGATTGTACATAGGTATAAAACTTTAAGCCTCGTTTAGATATTCTATCAAACATAAAGTCAAACTTGTCACAAAAGACTTTACACAAAAATATAACATCGATTATGAAAAGACTTTTGTTCTAGTACCTCATCCTGCTTTTATTCGTAGTCTCATTGCCATAGTCATTGGAAAGAAATGAAAAATATTTTAAATAGAAGTTAAGAATGTTTTTTTCAAAGGGGATTTATGTGAAAAGGTGTACATGCAGCCACTTTTAATCATAATTATCAGCCTAATAAGGCTTTTCAAATACAAAAGGCTCTTTATGATCTTGAGCAAATATCTCAAAGTTTAGTTTTCTAAATTCCTAGGAATACTCCTCCTTTATGTTAATAACATGATTATTACTGATGAAGTTTTAACACATTTTTATATCAAAGCTTTCCTTAATTAATTATTTGACATGAAGGATCTATGATTCTTAAAACTTTTTTATTAGTTTTGAAGTTTCATATGATCAATTTGGATATTATTTGACTCAAACTATGTTATGTTATTGAGCTTAATTTTCTGCAAGTCTCACAATTCTAAAATTGTACACACTCCTATAAAATATAATGTCCATTATTCAATTAGTGATGCTACTCCTCTCAATGATAGTGCTTCTTATTGACGGCTAAAAATTTTATTTACCTCCTGCCACTCAAATCAAACATTACCCTTATAATTTATATTGTTAATGGGTTTATGTCTACCCCATATACTACTCATGTTGGTCATGTGTAATTTATATTTGAGACATTTGCTGGTACCCAACTCGCTTAAAAATATTTATCATTACGACTTGGCTAGCAGGTGCTTTGCATAATGAGATCGGATGTTCAGCTCCTCCACTTTACATGTGGAAATTTTTAAGTGTCGGGCAATATTGTTGGGCAAAATTTTTGAACTTGATACTTGTTATGTTCATTTTGGCTAAACTATTCGTCACAGCGGCATCACTAAAAGGTAGTAGATGAATTTCTTAATTAATTCCATATCGAAGCGAACATTCAGGTCTTTGTTTGGGTCCTCAAACATTACTGTAACCTGAACGTTCGTAGCAATGAGGACGCTGCAGGTTACTGTTAAACTCCAGCCTTGATATTTCTGCAGCGCCCTTATTGCTATGAACGTGTGAACATTCAGGTCTTTGTTTGGGTCCTCAAGCATTACTGTAACCTCTTTATCTTCAACTACTTTTAACATTACTGTCAGGAAGAGTGAGTTAAAACTTTCATGAATTGAATTTCTCCAACAAGAACCGTCTTCAGCCACATCAAAACCCCAAGCTCAATTTCCTCCACATCTTAAATATAATATAATCGTATTCTAATGCATACAAGGACTTGCACAAAATGCTAATATGCTAAAGAGCCAAGTAAATCGTAAACATAAAACTACTTGACATTGGAGTTATCCCTGAACATCAAATACATTAATCTTATATTTTGACCTCAAGATGGGCAAAATTCTAAGAGGCCATTGAGTCATGATTTCTATTCCTATCTCAGAAGAATAAGACATACCAGAGATGCATTAGAAGTGATTCACTACATGACTTGTATAGCAGTAACCTGTTCTAAGCAGACGGTGCTTCATTATATCCTGGATCATCCAGCACAACTACTGGAGCGTACTGAAAAAGAACAGCTTATAAGATGAGGTCAATAATAAGTAAAGAGCAAAAAAGTAGGGATCTAAACTGACCTCATCATCTTCGTCAAAGCATATTCCATCAGCAGAATTGTTCTGTTGGAATTCCCATCCTAGGTTATTCTCAAGCAGTTCTTGAAGTTTCCTGGTCTGCACAGGTTGGAAAAGTAAAAGTTGTATACAAGATTTTCAATTAATTCGGTAAGGAATATACATCAGTTTCATAAATTCCTAAGTTGGTTTTAACTCTTAACTTGGAACCTTGATGACTCTCACAAGTTCATCATTCAATCCATATTTCCTTTCTGAGATTAAATATCAATGGAAAACTAAAAGTGTTTTAGTTCATGCATAGATAGGACCATTGTCCCATTCTGAGGTAACCAAGCAATCCTCTTCTGATTCATGAATCCTCTTCTGATTCATGAATCCACTCGAAGCAGTAATGTCACTATACCAATCAAGGAAATATTCAAAACAATTAACACAATCTCTGAAGATACTCGAACCAGTAATGTCACTATACCAATCAAAGAAATATTCAAAACAATGAACACAATCTCTGAAGATACTCGTAAACTAAATTTTGGAAGAAAAACATATTAATGGACTTGTTTCTATAAATATATATGTGTGTCTTCAAAAAGAACTCGGGGTGAAAGGTCAAATTATTCACACTGTGAATGGCATTATATGAACTTGTGCAAAATAAAAGAATCCTCACCCATTGGCAAGATCAAATTACAACATTGATTTCTGGACAATTGACAAATGAGGTTCAAAATCGAAAGCAAAATTATCTCAAGAAGATTTAGGCTGGTTTAACACACCCATTCAAGAAGATCTCCATCAACTACTAAGGCGTTTTGAACCAACGGAAGGAAATCCTGCAATTCCAGCCAACATCACACACTCATTAAGAGTTGATCTAATAAAAGGTCTAACCTATGCATGTTTGTCGCGTTACGACAAGTTGAGGAATGTCATTAATTTATGCAGGCAGATGAATATACTAAGATCATTTTTTGAGTCGTTCAACCATGCCTCTTCTATAAACTTACCCTGCAAAGTTGGTGTAAAAAGCTATCAGCAGAAAACCATGATTCATCCAACAATGTTGACAATCCAATCCCAGCACCTGTAGTTTCTGTCTTATCTTTCTGGAGCCCATATTTCAGCTGATAGTAGATGACCTTAATAAACTGCAAGAATTTTACTGGAATGTCATATATCAGCATCAACGACAAAACAGGCAGCATGATTCACAAGCCAGTAAGTGGGGAAAAGGTAAGAAGCATAAACAATTAACATGTTCAAGTGAGAAAAAATATAGGGAGTGCACACTAAGTGGGTTTTACAGGAAAGAAGTACCTTGAAGCCCGTTTTTGGATGGAATCCTGAATTTTGATGTGAGATTTTTATTTTGTCAAGAGAACATAAAATCTACATGAAGCAACAAAAGGATGACCAACATTCGATTCAAGTTGAGAAACAGAGCATTTATCAGAAGCCCTGGGGTAAGGTGTTATGTGCCTGACTCATGGATTTCATCACAGGCCTATTCACTGGAAAACCATCCTCCTTACTAAGCAGTCCTGCTCCTATTGTTATTCTCCCCTTGTCTTGAAGAACCCATGGTCGCTGGTGAACCAAGGCTCTTCAGAGGGAGCACTCACCTTGGTGCTCAAAAGAGAGAGGGAGCTTTTAACACCTCAAATAAGGACAAGTTTAAAGGAAATAATTTTCCACCTCTTCCTTCTTTATTTCATCGTAAATAGCCTTTTAAATGGCAATACAACTTATACAAGCAAAAGATTCCTATAAGAAGTCTTACTAAGAAATATTTAAAAAAACTAAAATACTTGATTAAGGAAATCATTATAATCAAGCAGATACAGAAATATATGCAGATCTTGCAAATCTAATGCTTATATTCAAGGGTCCTCTATTAACTTGTCAAGAGTTGCCTCCTTCTGCTTTCTCCCACTTCTCCTTTGATACTTCTTCCTATAATAGGCGTCCATAAAATCACTTCCCTCCTAGAGAATGAGCTTGTCCCCAAGCTCAAGTTCAGGATCAGCATATTGAAGTAACTCTTTAAGGGTTCCCAAGTGGCATCAAAAGGAGGAAGACCTTACTACTGAATCAATAGTTCCACACTACCATTGATAATATGGGAGCAGAGGACCTGATGTGGAGTAGGAATCACCTTGCCTCCAAATATTGGAGGTAAGCAGGAACAATCCACAGAGGTTAGTTCTTTATAGAGCTTGAGCAATGAAACATGGAAGACATCATGAAGGTGAGCATGAGGTGAAAGTGCTAGCTGATAAGCAACCTCACCAATGCAACGAACAGGCTTGAATGGGCCATAGTATTTCAGAGATAACTTAGAATGATGTTTCCCAGCCAAGGAATTCTATCGATATGGTTGTAGACACAACTAGACCAATTGATTTTCTAAGAATTTGACATCCTGATGCCCTTGATCGTAGAAATGTTTCATATTGTGTTGATCCTGAAGTAACCTTAAGTGAGCTTCTAGCAAAATGGCGTCATGCTCCTCCGGGGCTTTACAGCATCCACACAAGAAGAACCAGCTATGTAGTTTAGTAGGCATGAAGGATCTTAGCCATATACCACTCTAAAGGGTGTGGTGTAGAGAGAGGTGTGAAAAGAAGTGTTGTCTTAAAATTCTGCCCATGCAATCCAATCCACCCATTTTGAAATCAACGCAGATATATCTCAATGGTGTAGATGGACAACCTCGATTTGGCTATCTCATTGTGGATGATAAGCCAAGGAGAATGCCAAGGTAGTCCCGCTTAATCAAAAGAGTTCTTTACAAAAGAGGCTTGTGAATACGGCATCACAATCACTAACGAAGGATTTAGGCAACGCATGTAACTTGAAAACATTCTCAAGGAAGACATTAGCACCACTAATGCCAGTGTAAGGATGGGCCAACTGAATGAAACAAGCATACTTCGACAATCTATCTACAACAACAAAGAGCACCATTTTGCCTCAAGATTTAGGAAACCCATCTATAAAATCAATAGATATGTCGAACCAGACTTGTACTGGAATCTGTAAGGGATAGAGTAAGCTTACAGGGTGAAGGCTTTTTGTTTCTCTCTGCTGAAGAACCCCACCAGCTGCAACATAGTCTGCCATTGATGACTTCAACCCTTTCCAATGAAAATCATGCTGAATTTGTTGAAGATTCTTTTGCATACACTCGTGTGTGCTATCATGAATTGCTACAAGTATTGATGGTAACAAAGGAGAGTAGGGAAGCAAGAAGACCTTCTCATTGAAAAGAATAAGGTCATCACAGACTTACCTGGACAAGCTAATCCCCATGTTTAATTAGTGTGTGTAGCTACAACAAATCAGGGTTGGTCTCCACTTATTGTTGCGCAACATCAAAGATGGTGATTAAGGGTTGGCGCGTGGCAAGAGGCTGACACCCTTCTAACAAAGCGTCGATTTCTTAATTCAACTAGCCAGCTCGGTATCCAACGCTAAAATCAAATCCAAACAATTTGTTGACCCAGTGCTGAAGAGGAGAGGTTGTCACAAGGAGCTATTTGAAGCTGAAATGAAGGATGCCAGTGTTGAACAACTTTGGTTAGCCCAATGAGTTCATGCTCATAGGCTGGCAATTTATGGTGGCAATCTGCCATTTTTTGACTGAAGAATGCGATGGGATGGCCATCTTGTTAGATAATAGCTCCTACACCACTACCAAAGGCATCACATTCCACAACAAACTCTTTCCCAAAGTCAAGTAATTGCAATACATGAGCTACTGAAAGTGCATTTTTTAGGCTAGACAAGGAGGCAACAATTTGCTCATTCCATTGAAAAGAGTTCTTGAGTAGATTATTGAGACTTCGCAGACTGGGGTGTTGCCTATTCTGTTACCACTTGAATTTTGTTAGAATCAACTGCAACACCTGCACCACTGGTACTATGCCCTAAATAGGTGTGTGACAGCAGAATAAATGGGAAAATCTCCATCCAGTAGGGTTGATGCAGCCCCTAACTATTCTCACTCAGATTTGGGCTGACATATTGATGGATTTCATTGACGGGTTGCCAAAGTTAGGGGAAGTCTGTCTTATTGTGGTGGTAGACAAATTTTCTAAAATGACTCATTTTACACTCATAGCACATTCTTTTACTGTCATCTTTATGGCTCGCATTTTTTGAGAGCACTTTAGATTGCATGGCCTTCCACAATCAACTGTGAGTGATAGAGAGAGAGTTTTCACGAGTACATTTTGGAGGGAGATGTTTAGATTATGTGAGACGAAATTGGCTTATTCATCCACAACCATCTGCAGTCAAATAGTCAAACAAAGGTAGTGAATAAGACTATTCATATGTACTTACGATGTTTTGAGAGGGATAGGCTGAGGAATTGGGTAGAATGGATTGCTTAGGCTGAATTTTGTTATAACACATCCATTATGCATTGCAAGCCACACCATTCCATGTGGTGTATGGTCGTGACCCCCTACGCCTGTTGTCCTATGGTCATGGTGCCACTAAGTTAGATGTGCTAGATCAAGCCCTTTAGGAGAGGGATAAAGTATTGGCTGAATTAAAGAGGCGGCCAATCTAGGCACAAGCAAGAATGAAGCAAGTCTATATTTATGGTGGGGGCATAGGTGTGGCTGAAATTACCCCATAGGCAATTATTAGTGATTCAATAGGATTCTCATAAACTAGCCCCTAATTATTTCACGCTATTTTACATTGTGCAACAAATTGGTAAGGTAGCTTATCATTTGGCGTTGCCTTCAGGGAGTAAAATTCATGATGTGGTGAATGTTTCGCAACTTAAAGAGTATAAGGGAGTTCCACCAGCAACTTTGGTCCCTCTTTCTCCACTGCTAGAGGGCAAATCAGGTTTGGTTCCTAGCGCAATTTTACAAGCCAGGCACAATAGGAGACAATGAGAGTTATTAGTGCAGTTGTAGGGATTTATAACGAAGGAGGCTTCTAGGGAGTTTCTTGACAATTTCAAGAACACCTATCCTGCGTTCAAGCTTGAGGACAAGCCTTTTGTCCAAAGAGAGAGTAATGATATGTAAGATGAATTTGTAGTAAGGAAATTTACAAGGAGATAGTTAAGAGCTGATTGTGGAGGCTGAAATAGTTAAGAGCTAATTGCAGAGGCTGGTTAGGAAGTTTATCAGTTAATTGGATCATTTCTGCATTAGTTATCTTTCTTAGGCACTATTTACCTTATTTAGGAAGTCTATTATTTCCAAAAGTCTACTTTTAATAGGAGAATAAGGTAGCATATTCTTATGCTATTTTAATTCTTAAAAATTATATGTATTCAACCTATTTAAAGAGGAGGAGAGGAATAAGAAAAGGTTAGAATTTCATTTTAAAAATCATTAGTAACGGGCTTGTCAAGGGACGAGACTTTTAAGCCACTACCATAAGGTCTAAGAAGGGGAAGAACTCCAACAAAGGTAAAGAGGATTTTCCTATGAGTCATCCCGTGACTAAATCCACGCAAAAACACATATCCGTTGACTTGTCAAGAGTTGCTTCTTTTTTATTTGTCGCACAGCTCTAATACTTCTTCCCATAATAGGTGTCCCATAACATAAGGATCTAGATGTACAAAGTATCTAAAGCCCACAAGATAACCCCATCATTTCAACTCAGAATTATCATGGAAATATGATCCATTAAATAAATAGCACATAGAGAAACATTAAAAGCCTCCTACAAATAGCACATTACCTTTGTAAATAGATTACTCCTAGAATGGAAAGGCTGCCAAAACAAAGCATAAAGCACTTGATTAAATAACTAAAATGCTCAATCTGGATCAAAGTAACATGGTAAGACGAATACATTGATCATAAGAAAGTCACCAAACATAGACTCAAAGACAGAAATGTCAAGCAGCGCAGTAAGTTCATGAGAATTTTGCTACAAACAACATAGCCAACCTGTACATACCATGCTCTGTCATGCATAGTGCAGAATGTCCATGTTAATAGTTTAGATCCTCTCCAAAACTAAAAGAAAATAGAGCACAAACTGATAAAAGATATTAAGTGGAACAGTGCCTAAATATGTCTCAACAATCTATCGTCCACTTGCTTCCAACATCAATTTTAATGCGGAAACATTGGCAGGCGTGAACATAAACACACACTTGGATTCTTTTTCGCATATACACAACCTTGATGTATGGCTCTGTGGCACGGACTACAAAAAATATCCATCTTACACTAATAGAAGCAAGTAGTTTATTAGGTTTTTCTGCTACTATGTATGCATGCTTGTCCATGAAATCTTCTCCCCACCAATTTGATTGGAACATGTTGATGGATTTGTGCACAACAAAATGATCCAACAAGTTTAATTCATAATCCACTGTTCGAGTATCTCAAACATGGAGTCAAGGCATTCAATAATATTGGCAGAAGAATGATTTGTTGTATAAATATATAACGGTGGCTAAACAATGCCCAAGAAAATTGCATCTACAAGGATAATTTCTTCATATATGATTGAAAAAATAACAAAATAATAAGAACCGTTAGAATGATTGAACATATCTTCAAAAATAGAAACAAAAATCAAAGCTTATCTTTTCAACAAGTAAACATTACGATATCAGTACTTACAGCTTCAGTACATCCCAGAAGAAGACACACCAAAGCTTTCCACTGTAGAAATGCTTCAAGTGACTGGCCCATCTGTACAATTTTCAAATCTAAGACAGCTTTTGAGGACTATAAAAAGTGAAGCATCATATTGTTTCTCTCCTTACCAGAAATGCAATATAGGCAAATTGCAACTCCCCAAGAAGCATGTCTTCAGAACCACCATAATCATTTGTTAAAATGCTTTCTAGTAACTCTGACTGGACATATCATTAAGATATTTTATTAACAAAAAAAATCAATGTGAAGAAAATTCATGTTTACCAAGAATCAATTACAGAGGTAGCATCAATAATACTGACCTTGTCAAGATTCAAGGAAGAAAGTTTTTCTGCTTCAATGCCTCTACGTTTAATGACACGAGGAATTGAAGTATAATAACATCCTTTCATCTTAGACTTATCAACAGATGTAGAGGTCGAAAACTTACTGGTCCTCAATTGCTCATCTAGAGCTTTCTCTACCGCTGTTCTGGCATTTGTTTTAACCATCTCAGACTCGCAGGTAACCGTGATTTCTCCTCCAATGGGTTCTGTGAATTAAACAAACAATCCAAAATGAAGAAATTGTGCAGAATTAACCACAAATAAAAGTTCAATGTGCTTTTGAAGTTGGAGGGAGCACATGTAAAATGTCATAATGGAAAAGCAAAGAGCATGTCACATGGCATTATGCGACAGTGGCAACTAAGAGGTCCCTTCATGTAGGGTCTTTGTTCTTTTCACCAAGTAGAAGACTTTACCCATATGACGAACATATTGACAATTGATTGCCATCAACATAAATATGAAGCATACTCCATAAGAGGAGAAGCTTGAATTACAAAAGATGAACAACACCTAAAATCAAAACCTGTACTATTCTGTTACAAAGCTGATAGGTGTCAATAGATTAAGTCTATATGGCTGTAATATATTCTTTCTGTAAATAGTTAGCTTAATTATACGCTTAGAATAGTTATATTACCTTAATTAGCATGTATTCAGCAAATTATTTTCTATTTAATGGAGAGCACACTCTCTAAGAGTGGTATTAAGACAAACAGCAAATTGTGTCATGGTATCAGAACCATTCTAGGGCTGTTTATTTTTGGATCAAAATTAGGGTTTTTCGGGGTGGGATCTTTGTTTGCAATTGGGTCACAAATCCGGTGACCACTTGTTGCTCCATGTAATTAATCTAAAAGTTCATGGACATTTGGAATTGGGTATTTGTCATGAATTGTAATTTGATTCAACCTCTGATAGTCCACACACATACGCCGTAAATTGTCTTTCTTCTTAACCAAGGGTACAGGGCTTGCAAATGGACTCTGACTAGGACATATAAATCCTATATGTAGCAATTCTTCCACTTGTTTTTTAACCTTGAGCTTTTGTGAGTTTGGGTAACTATAAGGTCTAATGTTTGGTGAGCAAGAGTTTGGTAGTAATGGTGTGGAATGAAAGTGATTGCAAAAGGGTGGCAATGTAGTTGGTTCTTGAAAGATTGAAGCGAATTGGCGAAGAAGTTCTTGAAGGGCTAGATGACGAAATTTTTCTCTGTCTGCGGGTTTGGTTTCTTTGGCTAGGAAATAAAAGGAAGCTTCAACTAATGGTTTATGAGGCACCCCTTAGAGCTTGTATTTGCTTCCATTCAGTGTAAAATTAGAAACATCTCATTCCAATTGGCTTGGAATGTGTTGAAAGAAGCCAGTCACTTGATATCCAATATTAAATCAACACCTCCAATGAGAAATGGGTAGTAATATTGCATAATTTGTGACCCTAGTAACTCAACCCCTATATGATAGCATATCTGGTCACACCGGATGACATCACCATTCCCAATTTGCACATCGCGAGAAGGTATGGATCGAGTTTAGAGATTGAGTTCCTTTACCACCTGCTCAGACACAATTATGCATAGAACTACTATCAATTAGAATCAATAACTTTCGACCTGTGAGAGGGTCTTGTAATTTCATAGTGGTGCCCATCGTTTTCCCCAAGATGGCATGGAAAGATATTTCTACAAAATCCTCCATGGTTGTTTCGGGTAGGGGTTCCTCTGCTTCCTCTGCTCTCTCTTCATCCTCTGTGAGCTCCATTATTACAATAGCTAGATATTTACACACAGCCCTTTTTCTCTTCAATTTTGCATCTCTACATCCCATATTCAGCCATTTGCAGGAATCACAAATGGGTTCCAAGACTGCAAGCACACTGGGTAAGACATAGATGCACTCTACGATAAAGAATAGATTCACGAATTTGAAGAATTTAGAGTAGGTAGGATACAATTCTCCATGCTAGAAGAGTGATCAGGTTGACCCACTTGAGCCCAGTTTGTTTTCTTAGTCCCGTGAGTTGATTAGGCCTTAGTTTTATACTACAAAGCTAGACTACAAGCCTTATATCCACTACAAGGCTTATGGATCCTAACATCAGATTTAATTCTTTCTTCAGCCCACTAATAAAAGCACCCAAGGCTTATGGATCCTAACATCATATCCCCTTCCAAATACATTGCCACAATGTCAACAATTAAATCAAGTTTTTAATAATAACTACAATATTATTCCGCCTTAAGAATCCAACTTCAAGGGGCTCCATCTTCAAAATTTAGGAACCCCATTTTGGTGTGTGGTCTGCGTGCAAGATTTTTAAGCCACCAATGACTGTCTACATCATCATATTCCTCACAAGGAGTCTTGCCTAGTTCTAGATCTCTCTTATTGGTACCAACATGTGGAAGATTACTGGATTGAACCTTGAGTATTGCTACTTCTGCCACCAAAATATCGAGTGTAATTTGGACGTAACATTAGATAATTGTTGAAGGATCAAATTCAAGTTTTGAGTAGTTTCTAGGTCACTAGTTGACACAATGGAACATGTTTGCACGATGGTGATAGACTAGGCTCTAATTCCAAAAATGATAGCTACCAAGTGCAGTAGTGAAGAGCAATAAGAAAAAAGTAGGAAGAGCTGGAAATAATAGATGCAAGAATCTTAACAAATATTATTCCCAACAAGAGTCGCCATATAGAGTGGACTGACTCACAGCAACAGTTGCAATTACAAAAACATAATAGGCCTACTTACTAAGCCTAAGTGGGATATTTATAAAATCCCAATATTATTTGGGATAAGTTAAAATAACATAACATGAAAATAGGGAAAATAAACATAAAAATATGGATGTAATCACACCTAGCAAATTCCTATTCTAAAAGTTGTTAACTATTGGATTCTGAAAGTTAGTGAGCAGTGGCATGTCTCCTCCTTGAATAAGTCAGCAAACATATTGAAAATTGATCTTTGTTCTTTTCATCAAGTAGAAGACTTTACGTATATGACAAACATATTGACAGTTGATTGCTAACAACATATATATGAAGCATCCTCCATAAGAGGAGAAGCTTTAATTACCAAAGTTGAACAACACCTGAAATCAAAACCTCTTTACTGTTATGTTACAAAGCCAGAGAAGAGGAGGAATTAACAAACATAGTCAGTGCACATTCTCGTACCTATCAAACCTTGCCTTATTTAGTTTTACAAAGAGCAATAAGGACAGCCTACATAGCTTGCTTACAAAGAACATGTCTCATAAACAAAAGAAGAAGAGAAATCCTAGTATATCTCAATAATGTTGGATAAATCTGGAGAAAAAGAAAAAGAACCCTTCAAGGTTGAAAAATATAGACTTTGAAGCTATAGTCAATTCAGAAAAGAGAGCAATTCAAAGAAAAGGCAAAATCAAAAGATCAAACTGCTAAAGGATGAAAAAGAATGATAATAGCTAAAATTGGGAAATGTTGAGCTCATTAAGTAGCCAAATTACCAATCCGTTCAATGATCTCCTTGTTGAGGTAATTGGATAAGCATTTCCATTCTCCATATTGACTTAAATTATAAGGACCAAGATGCCTGTCAAACTCTAAACTTTTAACTCCTTGACGAAATCTCTCTTCCTGAATGTACAACAATACAAGAGGAAAAACAAGCATACAAAAAGTAAGTTAATAACTTAAACGTCATTAAAGAATTATTTCATAGAATTTTTATGTTTGCCCATTGTTTTATCTATAGGAGGTTGTAATTTATAAGACATTTGAGAGCTTTCAAACAAGAATATCAATTGTCCATAAGAAACTTCATTCATTAGTTAATGGGCTTAAAAATAACCAAAAGTTTTCTTATCATATAAACGTTGAGCTATTGCTTTATCAAGCCTGAATTTCCTCCAATCATATACATGTGGTTCATTACTAAATGAAGGGAATTTATTCTTTCCCTCATCTCAAGACCTTAGTTTTACTCCAACCAACTTTCTTGCTTCTATTCTCATTTTTTTCATTGGCAATTCCTGCTAGTCTGAATTTTCTCTTGCTCATTTACTTACATAACTTTATTTCAATTATGACTGATAAAATTTATACACAACGTGAAATAAAAATACAATGAACTCACTTATATAATTTATATTATAAGGCTAATGTTTGTAGTAACCACATGACGTTGGTAACACTAATTCATCTAACAATAATATATAACACACATAAAGCTAATACTGCTAAAGGGTGGAAGTCGTAGTTATTGGATTGCAACATAAGAAGTACCAAAGCAGACAAAACATATAAACCACAAATAGTTAAATATTTTAGTATGTCAACTTGATCAGGCTTCTCAATGAAACAAAAGATAGTGGAATAGGAGACCTCAAGTTACCTGAAAATATATTCACTTAAAACAAAAGATTGTAGCCTGTTTAATTTTTAAATCTTCAACATCAAAAGGTAAGCACCAAACTTTGTCTGAACATATAATGACCCAGTTGAAGTATAATTAATCGTTTTACATAAAGTGAGAAATAGATAAAGTGAGAACGAGGAATAGTATGAAAAGAGGAAAGTTGGGACAGTCTTTGAAGTCCAAGTGACCCTTGGCATTTATTTTGGAGTAATTGTGCCTAAGAAGTGGAGTAGATTAGTAGCATGGACATGACAGCAAAGTCTAAAATAATACAGCTATTTGAGAGAAAATGTGTTTGATACCACCTATGGCTTTCATATAAATTTCCAATTAACAAGTACAGATAATTAAGCGCATATCACCGCAGGTATTATTAGTTTCCAGAAAAAAAAATGAATATGCAATTGGGAAACTAAATTTATGAATAGTTTAATAGAGTCAAACCTCTTCCTCTGATACTTTCACAAGCTGTTCTTGTTGTGGATCCCACTGACGAATAATCACCTGATCTCATCATAGAAGCATAGAAAGATCAGTCCCAGGCTTCAAGGCATTTATGCTGTCAAAGCCAGTATGTTAAGCTGATACCAAGACACAATTTTCTTAAGTTGACTATCAGCGAAAAATATTTGTAATTGAGATCGTTGAACTAGCGGGTTGAAGCTATCTTTTTTTTTTTACACGAATTTAGAAACAATTAACACAATCAAATAAACCACAGACCTCGGAGGGACCAGCATCAATAAAAAAGCCAGTAATTGGTGAGAAGCCCTTGCCATCTCTGTAAAGAAAAGAAGATTGAGAAGTGGACTTAAAATGTGAATGAAGAATAAATATGTTGTATACAATCCATCTAAAGGGATAGTGACACAACGAATATATAGCTATGGTGGCCTCGTCGAGCAAGAACCCCAGAAAAGTTTATAGAATGTGCTTGGATGACTTCGAAGACGAGGGAAGTAAGAATGACCGGTATGAAAGTGAATGTTAAAAAGCTAAATAAAGTGAAAATGGGCGAGAACTAAAAACAGTCCATAAAGATTTTGAATTGAGGATACCATTTGACACAAGTCCACGCAAAATTAAACAAAGAGAAGCAACGAACCTGGTGGAAGAACTATAATATACAAAATGAGGACCAGGAGGAATCATCTTAATCCCCATAAAAGCGGGACCAACCGTGAACACCTGAAGCATAACTAACTATTATTATACGTATTCAAAAACACCGAGAGGTAAAGACTGGAAGAAAAAGAAGAACCTGAGTGTCAAGGGCGACGATTGTATACTGAGGGACGTCGAGAAGGAGAAGAGTAGCGCCGCGCTTCACCAGCTCCAAGGCCGTTTCAGGGTCCATCATGGAGAAGAAGAAGAAGTATTTTCGTAATTTTTGTGGGAATGCAAAGCTTGCGTTTGTGTTAGCTCCAGACTGCAATTTGAGTTGCTCTTTCTCCTCGCAATCCGGAATTCAATGCAAAGCTCGCGTTTGTGTTAGCTCCAGGCTGCAATTCCAGAATTCTCTGGGCGCTGGCGGGTGTCTCTTTTTTTAATTACTTAAATTTGGTTATTTTCTTTTCTTAATATTTTCATAAGTAAAGGCTACTGCTGCTGCGGGGATGGACCTAAGATGGCAATTCCGGCCGATTTATCCGGTTCGGTCCAATTTGGTTAATTTTTGACCCAAAATTTGGCCGATTATGGGAGACCATAGGCCGATTATGACCCGACAAAACAGTGTTATTTTGTTCAAAATGATACCGTTTTGTATTTTTTAAAATTATCCTGGTCTATTGACATCTATAGTTAGACCAGAGTCTCAATTACAACTATAAATAACAGTAAATTTTTTATTTTCAAGATAATGATAAGAACACATTATTATAACTTAAATTTTAATATTTTTCTCATTATATTTTTTTGGGTTTATATATAGATTAAGCATAGGTTAAATAAATAATTTGAAATAACAATTTAACTAATAATTATATATGAGAGTGAAAGGTGAAATATATGGATTAGCCTTATTTTATACATATACTTGTATTTTATTTAAAAATAAGTGATATATTTCTAATACTAATATTTAAAAAATAATTATTACGACAAAATAATAACTAATTGAAAATTTTGCTGGTCTATTCTTAAAATTTATTATTGAAATACTTCTATTGATTTATTTTTTTTGTTGGTCATACAATTAAGATTGAGCCTTCATATTAAGTTAAAATATGAGTTCATATGATATTTTAAGTAAATTAGAGATTTATTTGGTAAAAATATTAAAATCAAATGAATATTTAGTGTCAAAGTTTTACATTTAAATTGTTCTTTGTTCCTAAATAATATGAAATTTGATTTAAAAAAACTTAGGAACTGATTTAGAATCAATTATGTACTTCTCCTAATTGTACATGTTAAACTATAGCAAAAATCAGGTTCACATAAAAAAGATTATGGTGTAATTAAAGATTCTGCTTTTTGGTGCATATAATTGAACTCTTTGTATTTTACTGATTCAGCTGTGTTTAAGAAGCTTTTTTGATCAAAACAAATTTTCAATACGGCCGCTTCCTTTGCTTCTACTGTTACAATCTTAGACCATCTACATATAAACTAAAGCTTCCACTCAAAAGCTTTGTAACGTCTTACTTCATAGCAACCCTGGACATCTCGGTTAATCCTCTCCACTGCCTGGAGGTTATCACGTTTTCAATGCCCATTTCAACTGCCCTTTCTAGTCCATTCTCTATAACTCCGATGCGGCAATAATTTCCTCTCTGATGGGTAGTTTTGAGTAAACCAGCAGATATAGGCCAGTTGGATCATCTCCTTCTACTACTGTAGGACAGAGAAAGTATCGCTTGCCAGTTACGTTGGTTCAGGTTCCATGGACAACCAGCAGATATAGGCCAGTTGGATCATCTCCTTCTACTATATGACAAAGAAAGTATCGCTTGCTAGTTACGTTGGTTCAGGTTCCATCGACAAACTTGTACGGAAAACCAAATTAACCATGCCAACATACATAGCGCTTTCCATTTGTTGTCTCTCACTGGTCTCTGCCACGTATGTAAACTAATCTCTGAAATACTCATGACACCTCTCTGATACTTTGAATTTAAGAGGGTGCAATAACCCATTCACATCTTGATTTTGTACAAACTCAGAAGAGCATTGCCTATTGTTTCTGTCTTATTTATCCAGCAGAGGTCCTTAAATCTAATACCCGATTTAAAGAATTACATGTTTCTCAATTTAATAAAATATCAACTCATCATCACCTCATGACTTCATAGACATATTAACCTACTTGACAAATATATATATCTATAGATTCAAAATTGTTAAATAGATGAAGACCAATCTAATACAGATGGGCAGCGATAAACAAAAAATCCAGAGGGCAAACGACATATTGAATTCACTGCACCTTATAGCATTTATGATAAATTTAACGTGTCAAGTTCAATTCATATATACCTTATGCTTTGACGGGGGATCTGGTTTAAACGTTTTAGTACCTTTCTCTACCAGCAACCAAGTGCCAGTCTATCCAATAACACTCCCAATGCTTTGGTCCTTGTATGATGAAGAGAATCCAAACCATATTAAGCGTATAATGACTTTTTTTCCTATTCAGACGGTCGTCATTTTGTTAAAGAGAAAAGTGTCTAATTGATTTTTAAAGGGAGGATAGCTTAAGAAAACTAGCTTTGAAGCGCATCAAGCATCCCAGTTATGGTGCAAATTAATTACTCAGTACTTGTGGGCCTGATATTTGATTTGTGGATGGCGTATGTCATCCTGGCTTTGGACCAATCGAATCTCCAAGCTACTAGACTGAGGATCGTATCCAGCTCTTTTATAGTCAGTCAACGTTCTTTGCAGAAGCGCCTGTGAATGTAAAATTCGACAGTTAGTCAGTTGCTACACAAACTCCATATTTGTCTTTTGCCCCTTCTTTTTCTGGTGGTAAACAAGAGGACTAGCACGACATGTCTTTGAAAGTATTATACATTTAACATCAGGAAAGCTTGAGAACTTACCAAAGCTTATGCACACAAACGTACAAACAAAGTTTTGTAAAATGATCGTACTTCTACCATTAAAAGTTATCTCAAAGAGAGTTCAACAAATACCTGCAAGCTTGATACTGCTAGCTCTGCTGCCTTATCAAGGTTATCCGGGTATTTCTGGAAATAATCAGAGGAAACATATATTCAAAATTTTTATACGGCGGTACACAGTACAAGTAAAATTCATTACATTACTCCATCCAAGTAGAAGTGCCGTCATTAGATCTCCTGTCCCCTGCCACGTACATATGCCGGGAAACATAATATGAGTTGATTAAATTGGCCAATTGTTTTGCATCAATTCAAAATTATGTGCTTATTTGTTTTACTTGCAAGACAAAATAACACATTAAAGAGAGATCATATGGTAATTATATTGTCTCGAGACATAACAACATACGATTGTATTCAACTTATCATATACAGTTATTGTATTTACCATGCAATAGCATTTCAGAGGTTTCACTAAATATGTTATCGGAAAAATGGGTGGAAAAGGACAAGTCCAGTGAAGGATAAACAAATGGCCCAGGTGTAAGGGTGTTCTCATTGAATTAACATGCTGCATATTACAATCTGTATGAACGGAAACATTCAAGTCTGTCTTGCCCAAGCAGCAAATGTGATGGCATTCCAGATTTAGGCTATATGGTTCACGCCACAAAGAGATGGTATATAAAGTTACAGAGTGACAGTTGAACAACCGAGTTCAAATGATCTAACAGCTGGCCATATTAGACACTTACTGCAAGCTAGCAGCCATTACAATCGATAACCACAGTCAATTCTCCATTGTTACTGAGCCCAAACATATTATCAAATGATAATTGTACCAGAATACTGCAGTGATTCTATGGTTACATTGGCAGATTTGTAGTATTTTGAATTGAAAAACTGCAATTGTTGACATAATTCAAAAGAAAGGAAACAAATTCATCAAACCAATAGCAGGAAGGTAACTTTTCTTCCATCTAATAATTCTATCATGAAGCATCCTCTAGTGGACACAAAATTCTATCACGAAGAATCATCTAATAATTCCATCACACAGAAAATGATTGTTCATAAGCATAGCAACACAGAAGATAAACAAACTTATGTAGAAATCAAAAATTTTTAAAAAAAACATTGCTTCCATTAGCCAAATTTATTCTCATTACGTTAATATTGGAGCAAGTTCTGTTAGTCAAAGAAATGTTGGTATACCGTGAAATATGCAGGAATTTTAGGTATCACAATCTTGAATTGCTCAGGAGAGTGTCCCTGTATAAGAAAATGAATACATGAAAAAGATAAAAGGAAGAAAGCTCCAATCAAAAGCCAAATCATTACTCAAGATCCCAGATACAAGTTCGTGCCTTTAGAACAGTAATGCAATCCATGGGAAAAAATAAGCATTGAGAATTCTAAAGATATGTTTACTGTTCTAATTATTTTTCATAATTTGACAAAAAGGAGCAAGGTCATTAGTTTACTACCATTTACCAAGTGTAGTGTCCCCACAAATAGAATACAAGTACTCCGAACTCAGTTATAAAGTGGTTCTTAAAATGTTAACTTGGTTAAATGCTGAACATTATAAGAAATGTCTATACATAAATGTCAATGAAGTTACTCAATTATAACCTTTTTCTCCTGAATATAGTTTTGAAAAATCAATTATCATAATTAAAGATTATGGCATTCGTCTGAATCCAAAAGACCATCAATTCCAAAGGAAACTGATTCCCTATTGCGCTTATCTCAAATGCTTCAAAAAATATATCCAATAACTAGACGTTTTGAAAAAATTCCTTGGCCACATACGCATGCAATTCATGTCAACTGTTAAATAATAATATTTCCCTATGCTACAGTCAAGCCATAACGGATATTTAAAGGAAGAGACATAGTTAAATTTCCAACTAGGCATTTTTAAGTTACCAGGCTTAAAATAACTTCAGACATTTATACAACAGAATAGGCTGAACTACAAATTTAGAAGCAAACAAAACTAAATCCAAAGAGGAAATCTTCTAATTCATGTCTATACCACCCGAAATCATAGAGCTTACCTTCACCTTTTGGTGACTGCCAATTAGAAGAAGAATGCCGTCTATATTAATGCTTGTGATCACAACCTAAAGTTCATCAAATATTTATATATAAAAGCAAATATGAGAAAGGAAAAGCTGGGATGTGCAAAAAACAGTCAGTTTCACAAGAAAATTAAGTGTTCCAAACTCAAGGTTAAATTTTGTTAAGAGACATTATAGATTTGTGAACCTTGACAAACATCTTTTGTCATTGCCTACAAAATATATGGTGTTGAGAATACACACATGTGAGTGTCCCACATCAGAAAAAGAGGAGAAAGAAGACTAACATATAAGTCTAGTGGGCTACTCCACCTATCACCTATTGGTTTTAAGATGGAACCTCACTTGGGCTTGTATGTGGTCTAACTTTCCTCTTTGTGTGGGCCCGTAGGCTCATTGCAAATTTAACATATGGGATGAAAGAAATGCATTTCTAAACATTAAGTATTCAGTAAGCATTACCCATCATGCAATAAACATGTTAAATCCCAAAGGATTTAAGTTACAAGCATTCTGTACTTAGGCTACTCAAAGTCGATGCGCTTAAAACATAAGAATAAATCAAGGAAAAAGTAGAAGCAAGAGACCAAAAGGTGTTAAAAGATTCAAAGGTCCTTACAGTAGCTTGAAAATGCAAGTAATTAACAAACCTTTGAAGGGCCAGCACCATGAAGAATTGAACAAGCTTCCCGACCATCTTTTTCAGACACAATACTGTAACAAGATTATAATTTTATGGCAAATAATCAATATTGACAAAGGAAGTTAAAAATCTCCAATTGCAATCTTGTTAAAATTATAATCAGAAACAGATAATCGTTTTTACTTGGTTGTTGCACACTTTAGATAGAAGTTTTTCCATTCAACAATATACAGATTAAGCCCAGGCACATAAGGACATTGAAAATCTCTATGATCTAGAGATAAAGTTACAATATCTACATACGCAATGAAACACTGACATGTTAAGAAACAAGAAAATAAAGGAGGGTGAGCCCCATAGAAGAAAAAAAATAAAAAGCTAATTATACACTGTTGAGAAGAAGAGGAGAACTAAACCAATTCCATTCAATGTTCAAACTAATCCCCTTGGACAATGTATGAATTCAATCAACTTAAACGAGATAAAGATTTTAAAATCTAAAACCACGAATAAATGTCTAAAACTATGAAAGAAATCAGCAAGAAAGTATGTATAACTGGAGTTATCAGATATGTATGTCTCTAAGCATCTTTGGCAGGCAACTTTTTGATGCCCACAACAATTTTTATTCAAGGCCCAGTATGTTTCTGACAATATCAGACCAGGTGGTTTCAGTTATCAACTATGTAATTCATCACAACTACAAGAACAAGACATTAAGTTGAAGATTTTTTCTACAGCACTCTCGAGGCCAAAGTTGTAACAATTCTTTTAATGAGCAATTTGCATGAAATTATATATTCTCAAGGCACATACTATTGCCGTCACAAACTCAAAAAGCTTTGTGATTCCATTAAACAAGACCCTTATGCTGGGAACGCTTCTATATGACTAAATAATAACCATGTGAGTGTATGATAGGTAATGCTATAGAGATTGTATTATTCATGTGTATAATAGAGATATACAGGAGTAAGCTCCCCTCCTGGGAAAAGTTCCAGGCCAATACAATCCTTTACAATCGTAAAAAGCTACCTCCCTCTCTCTTAGTTCCACTCTATATTCTTCTTACACAATCTCTCTCCTTAATCACCTATAACAAACTCATAACAACCTGCCTATGTGGCAAGTTTCCCCTTCCCCATCTTACCCCTACGAATATAGGTTTTAATGAGCTTAGGCTGCTGTAATCTGGGCTGATCACTAGGAGAAATACTAGCATTGCTAACAATTCCCTCCTCCTTAATAAGCACCTTGTCCTCAGGGTGGGTAGAAGGAAATTGCCCTTTAATAAATTCTGCATCCTCCCAAGTTGCTTCCTCTGCTGGTTTATCTTTCCAACGAACAAGCCACTATTGAATATTTCTGCCCTTGGACTTAGTCATGCGTGAGGCTAGGACTGCTTTTAGTTCAGCTAATTCTGAATTGTCCATCTCTAACCTTGATGAAGATTATGCTCAACGGGGTGATCACCTACAGCCCTCTTCAGCTAGGAAACATGAAAAACCGGATATACCTTGGATGTAGATGGGAGTTGTAGTTTATAGGCAACCTGTTGAACCTTTCCAATGATCTTGAAAGGACCATAATATCTTGTTGAAAGCTTGGGACAAATCCTCCTTGCAATAGTGAGCTTTCTATGTGGTTTTAGTTTAACACAGACCAAGTCTCCCTCCTGAAAATTCACCTCTCTACCGTGAACATCTGCAAATTTCTTCATCATAGATTGTGCTCATAATAGGTTATGTTTGAGTTGGCGTAAGGCTTCATCTCTATCAACCAAAGCTAGCGCCACGGATTCCACTTCAGTTTCTCCTTGGGAAAAATACAAGGTTGGTGGAAGGTGACCATACACGACTTCAAAAGGAGTCCTTCCTATCGAGACATGATAGTTAATATTATACCAATATTCAGCCCAAGACAACCAATAAGACCAAGTTTTAGGTTGTTCGGTAGTGAAGCAACGAAGGTAGGTTTCTAGATACCTATTAACCACTTCTGTTTGTCTATCCATTTAGGGGTGATAGGAAGAACTCATCTTCAATACTGTCCCTTGTAGTTTAAATAACTCATTCTAGAAATTACTAGTGAAAAGTGAGTCTTTATCGCTCAATATGGAACTAGGAATACCATACAATTTCACTACATCCTGAGTAAATGCTTCAGCCATTGTTTTAGCAGTGAAAGGGTGCTTGAGTAAGAAATGAGCATACTTTGATAGATGATCTACTACCACCATTATGACTTCATAACCATGGGACTTAGGGAGCCCCGTAATAAAGTCCATTGAGACTTCATCTCAAATAAGCTTGGGAATAGGCAGGGGTTGCAAAAGTCCCCTGGAGACATTGCCAAGTATTTATTCTTTTGGCATACGACACATTCACGAACAAAATTCTGTACTGACGACTTCATCCCTTGCCAAAACAGTCCGCTAGCTAACATCTTGTAGGTCTTTAGGAAACCAGAATGTCCCCCTGAAAGTGAGGCATGATCTTGCAGAAATTGAGGAATTAACGTTAAATTGGATGAAAGAACTAACTTGTTCTTATCGAACTACAAGCTGTTCCTTAGATGATAATCTAGTTTAGAATTGGGGTTTTGTAGAAGAACTGTCACGAGTGAGTTAAGCTTGGTATCCTCCTTGACCTCCTATCGGAGCACATCCATATCAAGCCAAAATGGAGCTGAAATTGCTGAGAACAGTAACTTGTCATCTTCTAATCTAGAGAGAGCATCTGCAACTCCGTTTTGCTTTTCGGGCTTATAGATAACCTCAAATCTAGACCCAACAACTTAACTTGCCAACATTGTTGATCTATAGATGGAATCCGCTGGTCTAATAAATGCTTCAAACTTTTATGGTCAATATAAACCTTGAAATGTCTCCTCGTTAGAAAATGCTTCCAATGTTGAATTGCCATTACTACTGCCATCACTTCTTTCTCATAAACAGATTTAGAATAAGTTGATTAAGCCAAAGCCTTGCTGAAATAGGCCAATGGACGACCTTCTTGTATTAGGACAGCACCCAAACCTCTTCCTGAAGCATCACACTCGATGGAAAATTCCTTGGAAAAATCGGGTAAAGCTAGGACTGGTGATGTAGTCATTCGCTTCTTCAATTCCTCAAAAGCTTCTTGGACTCCTTTCCCCAGCTGAAACCATCTTTCCTGGTAAGTTCAGTAAGTGGTTTGGCAATTTTACTATAATCTTGGACAAATTTTCTGTAGTACCCGGGAACCCTCTTACTCCCTTTACATTCTTAGGAATAGGCCACTCCAAAATACTCTTGGTCTTTGATGGATCCATTGCTACCCTAACATGGCCTAAATACTCCACATATTGCTGTCCGAAAATACACTTCTTTCTATTAGCAAACAATTGATTGTCCATAAATAATTGCAACACCCTAGCCAAATGCTGCATATCTTGATTCTAATCTAAACTGTAAACAATATGTCGTCAAAGAAAACTAAAACGAACTTACGTAACAAAGGTTTAAAAATTGAGTTCATGGTGGATTGAAATATAGCGGGTGCATTCATGAGTCCGAAGGGTATCACTAGGTACTCATAATGCCCCTCATGAGTCCGGAACCCCGTTTTATAGACATCCTCCTCTCTAACCCTGATTTGATGAAAGCCCGACCTTAAATCAACCTAAGAGAAATATCTGGTCCCATACAATTCTTCCATCAACTCATCTACTACTGGAATAGGAAACTTGTCGGGCACCGTGAGCTTATTTAAAACTCGGTAGTCAACGCACATTCGCCACAATCCATCTTTCTTTTTGACAAGGATCACGAGACTCGAGAAAGGGCTAATACTGGGCCTAATGACCCCAGTTTCCAGTAAATCCCGAATATGCCTCTCAATCTCATCATTGCGATGATGTGCATGTCTATAGGGACTAATGTTCACAGGTTTTGCCCCTTCAAGTTAATTGCATGGTCATTAGCCCTCCTAGGTGGCAGCTCCTTTTATCTCTTGAAAAACCAACCCAGACCTGAACAAAACAGCCCACAATTCCTCTTGTTACTCTGCGTTCAAGGTTCCCATCTCTTCAGATACGAATCCACTGATTCCCATGGACCACAATAACCCTTCTACTTCTACTTCCTGGCGGTTGAGAATTCGTTGTAAAGCATAAGGAGAAGAGTCTTGCAGGTTAATTCCATGCAAAGTAACCTCTGCACCCTTTCGGTCGAAGGACATATACGTCTTCTTCCAATCAACCGTCACCACTCCTAATGTCTACAATTATGCAACTCCTAGAATCAAATCGAGTCCCCTAATATCAAAGACATACGCATTTACACTAAACTCTACCCCATTCATCTCCAATTTTATCTCCTTGCAAATTCCTTGTGAGAAGGACTGATGTCCATCTCCCAATCTTATTCCGACAGTTCTAGTAGGAGTAATGGAAATTCCCCTGGCCTAAACCAACCTGCTGGAAACAAAGTTATGACTAGCTCCACTATCTACCATAATTAAGATAGGCATTTCATTAAGCTTACCCATCAAGACCATGGATGTTGCGGGTGAGGATTGGAACTTCCCTAATTCCGTGAATTCAACCCAATTGCACACCAACTCCCAATCTCCTTGATGCTCCTCTATCACTGTTGTTTCCTGATTGTTCATCTTATTATCTTCTTCATCTCCCTCCCAAGCAATTAATTTGTATTCCTTTTCTGGACATCGGTGGAGTGGATCGAAAGTTTGACCATACTTAAAACATAACCCCTTCGCCTTTCTCTCCATAAGCTGCTTGTAGGACAAATTCCTCGTCCCTCTCCATTTTGAACCCCCTTGCCGATTACCATCTACCATGGTGTTTCGGGGTTTGTTAGGCAACTCTCTAACTTCACTTCTAGTGCTTCCAACTATATTACTAGTCTAGCCCGGACGCAGGACATTAGGAATACCCAGCCGAGACCTATAACCCGAAGGAAGGATTCTGAGCTTGTTCTTCAACTCTCCCGATCATATTACTCCTCCGATCAACTCCCTCTCCACCTTCCTGTGCCTCGCAGTGTTTGTTTGCTGACCCTACTAATTTTCGTTCCGACTCTAGATAATAGAGACATAAATTTTTTGTTCCTTCCAAAACCGAGTGACAAGATTTCTTGTCCCTGTGACAGAAACAAAATACATAAGCAATTTTCAGAAATACCCCTCCCCCACGAGTTGACATTCTTAATAAGGACATTCTTAATAAAATATAAGGCTTCAATATATCTTTAACATATTATGTAATTAATTCCATGAATGCTTCGATGTTTTATTAAATTATGATATACTAGAATTTCTAACTTATACAATTTTTTTTAATAACTCATTTCATTTAATTTTAACGTTTCTCATTTCATTAAATATTTAGGTTCCTCATTTTATTTCATCGTAATTAAAAAATTATAAATACAATTAAAATAAATATTGATATAATTATAAAAAATATTTCACGTAATTCATTTTATTATTAACTTGTACGAATTTTTTGTTATTCAATAAATCACATAATTAAATTTTTATGTTCCCCATTTTTTTAATTCCTTAGTTATAGATACAATTAAAAAAATACTAATACAAATTATTTATTTTAAAATAATCAATGAATTACATATTTCCAATCATATTATACTGCAAGGGTACTTTGGTCATTGACACTGTTTT
>JANZXP010000002.1:17668639-17682841 GCA_027576715.1 Erythroxylum flavicans
CTACCAGACGATCCACCTGCTCCTGATCAGTAGTATAGTATTGGTCATTTACTTTGTATTACAGATATTATTATTTATAATGTAACTTTTTTATTATTAATTAAGATATTTTAATTTATATTTATTAATCAAAATTTTTATTTAATTATTTATATCTAAATAAATATATATTATTAATAAAAATTTTCGACGATTATAATTTAAATATATATTTTAAAAAAATTTAATAAAAGTTTTACCGATGAAAATATACAAGATTTCCGTCGGTAATTGTCTACATACTATATCGACGGACAATAAGTTCCATCGGTAATAGTTCTGAATTTACCGACGGACAAACCGTTACCGTTGGCAACTTTACCTACCGTATTATAAACATTCCGATGCTAAATTTACATACGGGTAAGCCACTTACCATCGGTAAAGTTAGCGACGGAAAATTTCTGATGGTCGGTAACTTTTCGGTTGAAGTTACCAACGGTTTATTTTTGTCCGTCGGTAATGTTGCTGACGGTAAAGAAGCTTTCCGTCGGTAAGTTTAGCTACGATCGAATCTCCGACGTTTTTAGCCTTTGATTTTTTCCGTCGATAATGTTAAATACCAACAGAATATTTGTCATTTCCGTCGGTATTTTCTATCCCTAATTCACTATTTTCTTGTAGTGTTGAGTAGAGTGGAAGGTGAGTGTTGTGCTAGTCTATATATAGTTTCTCCCTTATTGGATGTTTACTGCTTTTAGTACGTTAAATGTGACTGTAAGTATGCCAAAATTTTACGAGATGTTTCTTTGACTTGTTCTTCGAGTTTTCTATCTAGTAGATAGTTCTACTTGAACATGAATTTACATTGGTAGCATTCAATTAATTTCTGCCATTGTTCTTGTTTGAGAGCATATTTAATTCCATTTATATGTAAAGTCCAGTTTAGTTTTATTTGAAGGAAAATACTATTTTAAATGATCATTTCAAAGTTGCATCAACTATCGCGAGCTTAGAGTGACCAGGATTCAAATCCTGGTCGTTGCAAGGGAAGAGGGAGTCTGCAAGTACTTTTTCCTAGATACCAAAAAAAAAGTCACATTGGCAGCAAGTGGGAGACTCGTTCTGTTGAACATCTTTGTGTGGTCAATCAAGGCTTCAATGACTGACTTCTGTTGATTTTTTGTTCTTAAGTTTTCCAGATCTATTTGATTTCTTAAATTGATGTGACACTCAAAACCAAATTGCACTCAAAACTTAATATTGGCAAAATTTTCTCCTGTATTGAAACTTTGTGGGTATGATCCTTTTTTTCATATTCTTGCATGAAGCAATCATTCTCAATTACTCTGCACGAGATAGCATTTACCTGGAAATCCTAGATATCTAGTGTGCCTGAGTTTGTAGATATCTACTTCCTTCTTGCCTATTCATCTTAAAATAATAGATGCAAAACCATTTGTTTCGCCATGTAAAATCTGTATTTTATCTTGTTATTGCACTATCTATATAGATATAGCTGCTAAGGTAGTCATCTATTGAATGAAACAACAATCTGAAGATTTCAAATATGTATACAAAGGAGCTGTTTCATGCACATTAGAAGTGCAAAGAGGATTACCTATTCTGAAAAAGGCTTATGGTGATAGCACGCGCAAAGTGCTACATGTTGGACCTGAAACTTGTTCAGTATTATCAAAGTTATTGATAGAAGAGGATACTGAAGCGTGGGGTTTGGAACCTTATGACTTGGATGATGTGGATGACACTTGCAAGAGTCTTGTTCGCAGAAGATTTTTAAGATCTTGCTTTATGGGCATCAGCAATGTTTCCTACGAGGTTGACTTTGTATGTTTAAAGAGATCTTTAGAGGTTGCAGTACTGCGTACAATAATTTTCTTACTGAAGATGTGTATATGCTTCTTTATTATTTGGATTACAGTAATCTTTTTATTAAAAACTTTGAATACTTCAATTGCTATTACTTTTTTTTATCACATAAAAGTTGATCTGTATGTTTCCTTATAGCAAGGTTGATAATTATTTCCAACAACTGTCCACCTCTTCGAAAGTCTGAGATCGAATACTATGTTTCCTTAAATATATGTACTCATATTGATATATTATATACTTACAACTATTTACTATATACTTATAACGTACTTTTGATATTAATTAGTGTATTATAACATGTTTGCGAATTGCAATTAAATAATACATTGTCTGCAAGTATGAAATTTTTGTGATACATGAATAATTATTAAAATTAATGATATACTAAAAAAATTGAAGAATTATTAAATAAATAAAATTCATAAATAATATTGAATAATTATTAAATAAATAAGATTTAAAATAATATGTTATTTAAAAAATAATTATTAAAATTGAAATTTTTGTTATTAAATTAAAATTTTTTCGGAAAAATAAAAATTAAAAGAAAATAAATGTATTTGCGACGTTTTTATAAAATATTCCGCAACGCTTTCTTGAAAAACACACTTCGTGACGTTTTTATTACGTCGCGGAATGATACTTTCTGCGACGTTTGTGGAAACGTCACAGAATGTGACACATTTTGCGACATTTTGAAATGTCGCGGAATGTGACAGATTCTGCGGCGTTTCCTAAAAACATTACGAAATGTCCAATCTTTCCATCACGTTTTTAAAAACGTAGCAGAATGTCAGTGTTTTCTGTGACATTTTACATAAAACGTTGTGGAAACCCTTTACCTACATCACATTCCGCGATATTTTTTGTGATGTTTTTTAAAACATTGCAAATTGTATTCTGTGACGTTTTTTAACATTCTATGACGTTTTAAAAACGTCGCAAATTGCCTTGTTTTCTTGTAGCGCTCAAAATTCACATGATCATAATTTTTACTCATCAAATTTACATAGATTCAGTTAAATAAAACTAAACATATTGAAGTTAAAGTGACCTTGAGTTGCTCAATAGGTCTAAAAGAAATAGAACTCTGGTTTGTTCCTATAACAATGGAAGGAAACCATAATGTTCAAAACTTATACTTAATAACTTAAAGAGAGATTTAATAATTTAAAGAAAGATTTAATTTTATTCGTCTCATTAAATAAAAAATTATATATAATAAAATCATACATATAAAACATGAAATCTAACATGCATAATATATCAAACATATATTAAAACATGCATTTATGCACATATAATCAAATTATGTACATAAAAACATCAAGCCTTGTTTGACTATAGTTATTGATCTTCATAATCTAAAATAATATTTTTAACTCCTTGGATAATTAAATTAGACTAAACCCATTGATTACTAAATAAATTAAATTCCTATTTTAGATAGAAATTTAATTTCAATTAGAAACTATTTCCAATTATCTAGACTCTTTTAATTGAAATTTAATTGAAAACAATTTTCAAAAAATTATGTTTCTTACTTATTATAATTTAGAGGAACTTCCTTTTTTAAAATTTAACAAGTAGGCCATTCTGAAAGGTAAGATCACTTAAAATTCTATAAAATGATTAAAATATAAAATATAATAAAGAATGAATTATACTTTGTACATTATTATGAAGCTTGTTCATTTGTTTGTAATTTCCTTCAAACAGTTTCTAAAATCGACTTAGTCGTACACAAATCTAACCTCTAGTGGTGTCCATAAAATATGTTAAGAGAACTCTACAACTATTACAAAGAGAGATAGGCAAGAAGTGCTAACTATGTTAGAGTTTAAACATTTTTATAATAGGGCTTTGACCTTTTAGTAATTTAATTGAAACAAAATTCTAATTTCAATTAAACTTTAATTAGAATTAGAATTAATTCTAATTAAATACTAATTTTCCCAATAAAGATTAAATATCTTATATTAGTCCTTATTTATTAAAGATTTTATATTTGCTTCTAAAGTTTCTTAAACTTTATAATCAAGTCCAATTTGAAACATCTTTTCTCTTTTCAACTCATTCTTTGTGTGTGACCTATTAGGTCCCTTAATATGTTGGCAATGGATATAAATTATAACCTTAAATTATATTTAGGATTTGATAAATTAAACTCCTTTAATTTATCTTTGTTTCTCTAATTAAATAATTTATATCAATAAATCAAGATTGGTGTCTAGCAACGAATTATAGTCACCTAAATATTTAGGAAGGTTATAGTTTTTACTAACCTTTTTGTGCATATTTTTTTCGTATAATTCAATTTTTCATTATACAATGTTTTGATTAAACATAGAGCATGAAAATAATGTCTACGCTATTTGAGTCCAATCATATTAGTTCTCTACCATTAGTAATTGAATCTATTAATGACATCTGTAAATTATTTTACAAAGTGTCATTCCATCTTGGACAAGGATTTCCTAAATTATACTGATCAAGAAAAATGAAACATTCTTCCTAATCACTTTAGGGCAATGAATCCTATATTGATTACTGAATTATCTCTATATAGTTCATGTTATATCTAATAATTATCGATTAAACTACTATTGACTATAATAGGTCATATGTAGCATCAAAACATAACAATTCCTATATGAGATACTTTGAAAATCTCAGGTCAAAAGATCACTTATAGAATCATTACAATGAGAATTTTAATAAACATACAAGTAATGTTCCAAATAACTTATTGTCTAGTAAGTAACACAAGTTTGTTTAAGTATCTCCATACTTTAGTCTATGAGATTTGCTTCCTTCATAAAAAGGAAATATAATATGTGCTACTTTTTTTACACTATATTAGTGTCCAATATTAATAGAATATTTACTAAGAGCAATTTAGGAATAATACATAAACTTAATATGAATCTTATAATTATGATCTTATTATAATTTCATTTACGTTGTACATTTATCGTATGAACTTTATCATATACATCTAAATATATATATAAAATAAAGATTGACTTTAAATAATTACATACACAATAAATCAATTGACTATAGAATATAAATCAATATATATAAGTATGAGAAAATGCAGCTATAGATTGACATAATGGATTTTGAAGTATATAGCAGACGCTTCAATCATAATAGTTATGACTGAATAGAAAACTCAAGAGAAAATTGATCTCAATTGCTTGGAATAAAAATTTAGGATAAAACAATCTAATCTTTTCCAATTGGCCAAATAAGTATAACTAACATATTGATTTTACTTGAGAAGGTTTCTGCAAAAGAAATTATATGTTAGCAATTCCAAGATAAACATGAAATATTAGTAATTATATGTGTTTTCATATTGTTTATGCAAGTTAAACAAACTTGTTTCAAGTCCAACAAGCGTATGGTAATTATACTTACCATAAATATCCTATATAGGTGTTGAAATTTTTCTTTCAGTCATAATGATAAAAAAAATCAATATTTTCATAATTATATTAAGATACTCATATCAAATACTTCATAGAAACTTAAATATATCATGACAGGATATTAAAGGATCAAATAAAAACTATATTAAAAGTATGATTGGAAATGAAAAAGAAATCTAATTTTAGGGGTTGCTTGGTTTTTTATTCGGTTTTTGCCGTTGTTTTTGTAAAAAAAGAAACAGTGCTTAAAACGTGTTTGGTTAAGACTTGTTTCCATTTTTTGTTTTTGAAAACAAGAAAACTACAACAAGTTTACGAAATTGTAAAAATCATACTTCTATATATTTTTAAAATAGGTTTTTTTTGTTCAGAAAAATAACATCATATATGGTTTTTTTGCATCGTCTTTAGCATTTTTAACATCTCCTTCGTCTTCTGTGCTTAGATTTCTCCAATTATACACTTTTCCTATTTGTTTTCATATTTTATGCTTCATTTTCTTTTGGGTTATTCTTGTTACTTGCCTTCAAAGATTTCTCTGCAACTAGAGATCAACAAAAAAGCCTACCACCTTCACTGCCTTCTCTTCCAATCTTCTTCATCTCCTAAAACAACCATTTAACGAACTCCTTTAAAGAATCTCACATTTACTGTAGCATAACTAAAAAGAAATATGTTGTTGATGTAGCATAATTGAAAATAAATTGGCAATTCAACTTCTCTATTTTTTTTGTTTTCTTTCACTTCTCTTGTGTGTGATAAGTTACTCTTACTTTAGACTTCTATTCTTGTTCATGGGGCTATTTAAGTGGAAAAGATGTAAAGAAATGCCTCCAACCTCCTCATCCTCGGTGTTACAAGCCTTATATCATTTCTTTATAAATTCCTTCCTCTCCCTGTTGTTTGTGGAGTCTAACTCTCATAAGGCCTCTCTTTTGCAGGCTCTGCCATTAAATATATTTTCTATAACTAAGACTTACTTCTCCTCATCTTTGGCTTAGTTTTGATGGTTTGATCCTTGCAAGCTCATGTCTTTTGTTCCTAATTCTCACTATTGGTTCTAGTAGTGGTGGTCACAGCGATGAAGATGATGATGGTGATGCAAGTTCTAGTTCAACGATTTCTCAGTAGTGTGTTAAGAAAAGATTGTGTTCTCACTATTGGTTCTGATCGTATTCTTACTTGATTTAGTTTTATGTTTCAATCTTGATCCTTCAATCATTAAATATTTGAGCTTTAGTCCTCTTATTTCTTCAATCCCCATCTAGTTGCATACTCATCAAGCATGGTCTTAAGTTCAAAAAATGCATCTTCACTAAAAGAAATGCGTAAAAATTTAGGTTCCTTATCCTCTGAACCCACTGGTTTTTAAGCTCAAGCCTCTCAACCTTTTGAAAACCTTTGTGTGTTATAACATTCTCAATTTTCCAACATATATCAGCTTTATACCACTACCTCTATTTACTTCCCTTTGGAAGAAATGTGTCCATAGTGTCATAAGGTATCCATAGGTAATTAAAAGCCAATCTCAATCTACACACCAAATTGTTTGGTGCTAAACCTGCATCTCCATCTACTAGTAGAACTATTGCTATGTCTAAAATCCTAAGTGATTTCAAAAGCAAGGTTTGAATCAATGACATAGATAACGGGGAGCAAGATGAAGAAGATGATTCGAAAGAGTAAAGATTCAAGTTTGTACTAGAAATACCAGGAAATGTCTCTTCAGGTATATGATGAAGCAACATGTGGCAGTGTACACCAAATGTTGCACTTTAAGTTTTTCAATTAGGGGCGAGAATTTATCTATGCAGCTTGACAGAACTACTTTAAATTCCATCATACCATGCCATGACCTAGCAAAATTGATCAGACAACCTTGAGCCCATTTCTTCTTAGGAAAGATCAATGATAGGTGGGACTTAGCAAAGTTTTCTCCCATTCTCCTTGCCTTTTAGGGTATGCCAATTTTCTTCATGAATTATGAAGACTCAACTTCAATTTAGGCTTGAGTATATATGTAATCACAATAAGTAGTGAAGTTTACCTAGTATTGGCATCAACTAATAAACATAGACGTACCTTAGAGATGTATATGACTTACGTGTTAGTTGGCACCATAAAGTTGCATTTAGTTTGATTATTCTGAAATATTGCATTTTTATGAATTCTTTCTTTGGTAGGTATTCCATAGAAATTGATTATGCCGTATTGGCACAATTGTGGATATTTGTGGCATATAGTATATAAAGGATGTATTTTTGTATTTTTAATATAAATTTTACCTAGTTGGTATGTGTTTCCAACTTTGTGTCATTTTTAA
Organism: Erythroxylum flavicans; assembly: GCA_027576715.1. Lineage (NCBI taxonomy): Eukaryota > Viridiplantae > Streptophyta > Magnoliopsida > Malpighiales > Erythroxylaceae > Erythroxylum > Erythroxylum flavicans. The sequence goes on from JANZXP010000002.1 coordinate 17,676,272, forward strand.
GAATTATAGTGTATAGTAGAAGTGTGAAGACCTAGGTAAGTTTTTAGCATGATTGTGGATATTGTTATAGAGATCAATTGGCTTTCATTTTAATTTCTCACTTCAACTCTTCTATCATTTCCATGTACTTATATGCAGTTTAGCGTTTAATATGGTTGTCTCATGATTCTTTTAAACTGCATTTCGCATTTAATACTTTGTAGAAATTGTTATGATTGACGTCACTTATATGAAATTACATTTAGTGATGGAAGGTTTGAACAATATGAACTTTTCTAATGATTGTGTGGAAATTTATTTGAAATATGGTGTATGGAATGATTCCATAGAGATGTATATAATCTCACTAATGATTGAAGAAATGAGGAAGGAAAATTGAATGACTGCTACCTTTTCCAAATCTGGTTGGAAGAATAGTAAGGCAGATTTTTAAACAAAATTCAATAAGGAGTATACTGATGTTAAATTGAAGAATAAGTATAATGAAATAAGGATAGATTGAAGAATTTCAAAAACTTACTCAAAGAAACAGGAATAAGTTATAATTCCTTTACCAAAGACGTTAATGCTACAAATGAATGTTGGAAAATCTTGTATCTATTTAAGGTAAAATATGCCTTTTTTAATTAATATATCATATTATATAATATGTGTTCTTATGTTTCCTTTTCATCATTATATTTGCATAAAATGGCTCACATATTCAAGAAAAAAGGATGTAAGGAGATTTCAGACTTATGTCATATTTTTGGAGATACTGCTATAACTAGTTTGCATGCACATCCATAAAATAAATCTCTATCAATTAGTACAGAAGAGGAACATAGAATTGATGCTGATGAAGATTACTCATATAATAAAAAAGGATATTAAGTTATGATTTCTCCATCTATGAGAAAGAAATCTCTTAAGAATAAGAAGGCAAAGAAGACACATTCTAACATTGTAAAAGAGTTATTGGTTATAATTAGTGAACAATAAAAAAGGAAGAATTATTTACTTGAGAAAAACTAAGTGAAACATCATCCACTATAGAGAATAGATCCGAAGCTTCACCAATTAAGCAAGAGTCTAACATAATGATGGAATGCTTGAATTCCTTAAATGAATTAGGCATTGAGGGTGTGCAGTATGGAAAAGCTGTAAAGGCTTTACATGATTCTCCACTTTATAGGGTGTACAATATGTTCGAATTCCACTTTGTATGAATTTTCGACGCAATGTTAATTATATGTTTTGTATGATTATTTTAAGTCTATACTTTTTATGAATATTTTGTTTATATTTAAACCTTTTGACTAAATGTTTTATAAATTATTTAATTTTTGCATTGTAGATACATAGTTTCCTTATCAAATTTCAAATTAGATTCTGATGATAAATTGAGAAGGTAATCCTTATTTCTCTAACTGGGGAAGAGAATAAATATTTTGATTTACTAAAGCAACCATGTATAACTTCTGCTCTATCAAGTCATGATTGGACATTAGAACTCTTAAATGGGAATCCTATAAGGATTTATGAAAACCTGAGAATGATCAAGATATTCTTTTTAAGCTTATGTGATGAGTTGAAAAGTTTAGGAGGCCAAAAAGCAATAAGTCATTTAAACGTAGAGGAACAAGTAGCAATTTTCTTGATGAATTTTTATTCATAAAAGCAACCATGTATAACTTCTGCTCTATCAAGTCATGAATGAATATTAGAACTCTTCAATGGGAATTTTATAAGGATTTATGAAAACCTAAGAATGAGTAAGATAATCATCTTAAGCTTATGTGATGAGTTGAAGAGTTTAGGAGGCTTAAAGGCAATAATTTATTTGGCTATGGGGGAATAAGTATCAATTTTCTTGATGTCTATAGGGCACAGTGAGACAACTAGAGTTAATGTAAAATGCTTTCACTATTCATCCTAGATAACTTTGAAGTACTTTCGTAAAGTCTTATATACAGTTAATCGTCTTATAAAAAGAATCATTACTCCACCATCCTTTACCAATACACCTCTTGAGATTCAACATAATTCAAAATTCTTTCCATATTTTCAGGTACATTTATATATTTAATTACTATTTTAATTATATCCTTTGTATAAGAGTAATAGATAGTACATACATTAATGCATATGTTTTGGCCAATGAATATATACCATATAGGGGTAAAAGAAATCTAACCCAAAGTATTATGTGTTATTGCTAGTTTGATATGTGTTTTACATATGAAATGGCTGGAAGGAAAGGCACTGCTAATGACTCTTGATTTCTTTTAGAAACAGTGACAAATCTAACTAATCAATTTCCTATGCCTCCACAAGATATTATATTATTTTAAATAAAGATATAAATTATGACTAATTTTTAATATCTTTTTGTTAATATTATGTTCTTTATATGTTAGGTAAGTTTTATTTGGTTGATTCAGGCTACAACAATATGCCTGGATTTCTTTCACGATACCAAGGTGATAGATATCAATTGTGAGATTATAAAGGAAGATGAAGACCTCAAGGTTCACAATAATTGTTTAACTAAAGACATTCTTCATTAAGAAATGTTATTAAAAGTGTTTTGAAGTTCTAAAAGCAAGATTCCATATACTTAAAAACATATCGAGTTAAGATATGAAGAGACAAAAATACATCGTTATTGTTAGTTGTGTTATAACAATTATATTAGAATGTATGGACAAAGCAATGAATTATTTAAGAGTTGTGATGAAAATGAAGAACAAATTAAGAAAAGTGAAAATGAAAATGTAAGTTCTCGAGTGAAGTATAATATCACTATAGTAAAACTTTAAAATATGTTTTGGAAGCAATATGAAATTGCTTGACAAATAAGGAATGAATATAATAGTTATAATTAATTTATGTTTCTTTTTGTAAATGATAAAACTATTATGTCTTGAATAATTATAATATGATGGACATCTTTTATTGATTAGAATGACTTAATGTAATTTTCTAATTTATATAATTTTATCATATGCAATTAATTTGCAAATGTTATTACTTTTCATATATTTTTATTTCTAGCTATAATGAGAATTAATTAATTTTAAACATAAGAATATAATTACAAAAATAGAAATAGGATGATAAAATGATACAAGTTTTTTTTTTAGTTTTTTTATTACAAATCTCAACCAAACACGTTTTTTTTCAATTTTTATATTAGATATCTCAATCAAATAGGTTTTTGTTAATTAGAAAATAGAATCCAAAAATAGAAAACAAAGCTAAAAACTAAAAACTACAACAAAAAAGTAGAGGTGGAACCAAATGACCCCTTAATTTAAGATAGGATTATGACTTTCTTATAAATTACTAAAATTTAAATATGTAAGGAACTCTTGTAGGTGCAAATGTTGTAGTAATTAAAAATAGAAATAATTAGCATTAATTAGTTTTAACAATTAAGAGAGTTCTCAATCATAGTGGACAACATGTTTAGACAAAAATTTTAATTAATCACTACAACAAAAAGAGCTTTAGGCAACAAACAAAAGTGTAACTATAAGTATTATTATTGTTGCCTTTTTATTAAGGTAACAAAAGTCATACCATTAAATAGAGTGGCATTGCTATAGGTATTAGGCAATAAAATGAATAATGTTGCTTAAGATTTTTACTAAGGCAATAAAACAACTTCAAAATATAGAAACAATGTTGAATGAATATAATAACAATTTGAATAATGTTGCTTCAAGTTCTTCCTAAGGCAATAGAATAGTTTCAAACTATGGCAACAATGTTGAATAGTATTGCAACAATTTAAGTCTTTATATGGCAATAAAGTGAACTTTTTTATAGAACAATTTGTGACAGAAAAAGCAACAGTTTATTCCTTTGTTACCAATAATGTGTTGATGTAAAAACAAACTCTTGTTATTAAGTAGGCAACATTATATATATATATATATATATATATATATATATAATACATACACATTAATATATATCTTAATTACATACATACTATCAAATATAAACAACCAAAAAGCTGCATTTATATATGCTATATAGTCTACAAGGACTTGTAAAATTCAACCTTTAACGTATTTAAAGTATAAAAGCAAAATTTCATTAGCTAAAATATTAACTTATATTATCCTCCGCCATTTCATATAGAATATAAGTGAATTAATCTAAATACTAAATAAAACCAATATGTATGGGCACTCCAAGATCCTTCACCAAGTGCCTCCTTATCCACTCCTAATCATCACCTTCCTACAAAAAAAAGAAAAGAAAAAGAGACAAGAAGTAGATTAGAATTGTAAAACAATTGTGCTTATAAATAGGTTGATATATCTATAAAAGAAATACTAACTACTTTATTATGACCTCAATTTAATTAAAACAAATAATATAGTCCAAAAACTAATGGTACAATGATTCAATTCTTTTTATAAACAAATTTAGAAAGCATAAACAAAAGAATTAATCTCAACAAAAAAGATAACAAGATGATGTACAACAATAGTGAATTAAGAAAATTTGTCAACTGATATTCTTCATATTGATACGAATTGGAGGAACAGAAGATTCATTTGTTAATTGACTGGGAGCAAAGAGAGCAATGAGAATTAAAGTGAGCAGAAGGAGGGCATCTATTCACTCGTAATTAATAAGTAACAAGAATTATATGACTAAAAAAAGGAAAAGGGACAATAAAAGAGAGGGAGAGAGAAATGGTTTTCTGAAAATGTACTTCAGAATTCTCAAAATCAATATCATCAAAGACTTCTTTTAAAAGTTATAGTGCTTTACTCGCCTTTTGAATAATATTATAAAAAAAAATACAGACTTGAAAATGGAAATTTTAGTAAGTAGAACTACAAACTGAGCATAACTATTTAATACTCTAACTAACTATTCTATAAGTACATAAAGAATAGACCTACAATGTAGACTATTTAGAAATTTTAAGAAAGAAAAAATTAAGCCAACAAGAGCTATAAAGAGGGGCTAAAAGGCTTTAACTTTTTGCAACAAGGAACATATCTTACAAGCAGCAATTGCAGCAAAGAAAACTATGTCATTTCATATGCTAGATATTTTTATGTCCAAAAAGTTTGTATGATGGGAAAACATATCCTAAGGGTGGAATACAAATTGCACATTATAGATGCACCATGCACTAATTAAGTGTAACAAATGTTTAATGTGGCTTCATTGTTTGTTTACTTGTTTGCTACATTTATTCATTCCTACAACTTTGTGGTGTATTTAAAAGATGATATGACAAGAATGCTTAACACTTATAAATTTGAAGAGGATGAAATAAGATGCTTAGCAAAAGTTAAATGCTTGAAGTACCTCAAAGTAATGAACAATTAATATTTTTTTTGAAAAGAACAATTAATGTTTTATATCCACGTAAAACTCACATATATTTATTTAGAACCAATTAAGCAACAATTATGAAAGAAGATGTTTGATTTTTGCATACTACAATATTTGGGTTTCTATTGAAATATCTAGAAGCTTAATTAAAGCATTGGCAAGTCTTGCTAGAAATGGTAAGTTAAATATGTGTAACTATAACATGAGAAAGTCATTTGACAAAAGATACCTAGATTTAGTAACAACTTTAGGCCTTAGTCTTAGAGTAATAGACTTGTGTAGAGATAATAATTTTCCCATTAAGTGTCCTTTTATGATTTCCATTTCATGTAGGACTACAAGCCAGGATGTTAGGTGGCTTTGCACTATAACTATGCTATGAATACATATGATCCACGAAAACATCCAATTTAATGAAAAATATAACCTTCATTAGCTACACATTTCTCATAATAAGGGAATACAAGTGTAGTTTGAATGAAATTCACGTCATCCAATAAAAAAGATCAAATTCATTGTAGATACTTTCAATAATAAGGAATTTACCCTTTTGTGATATATTTTACACTTTGCCCAAACTAAATGCAGATTGCAAGATAATGCCAATAAATATAATCAAATTGTTAATTACTTTTAGGATTGTGCTATATACAAAGTATTAACATTATTGGTTAAATATCAGACAAATTAAGCATCAAACGATATCAACACCATCAGTTGGGAGTTTAAATATGTTGCAGAAGATATTATTCACTCTTATAGCCACCAAATAAATGACATTTATATTTCCTTCCACATTATTTTTTATTATGTTGTATTGCATAAGCAATCCAAAGAAATAATGTCAAATTGATGCATACATACCACTACTTTAGAATATGTAGAGTAATATTGAGGAAATTTTCTAGTGGCACCTTTAACAGATGTTTGTATGGCATCAAGAAGAAGAAATATCTTCTTTCAAACTAGTAAGTTTGTTTGAGAGTTTAAAAGAAAAAAAAAGAAAAAATACAACAATATTTTCATAAGATGAGACATTGTAATGAATTTCGTACCGTACTGGGGCGGTATGTACTGTACCGACTGAAAAATGGTACAAAATAAGATGTTTCAGTATCGGGTTTAAATACTGGCCTGTTTCTTAGATGATAAAATAATCTTTTTCATATTAATTGTGGTTATTATTTATATGTGGAATATGTGAAAATAATATTAAGAAAA
>JANZXP010000002.1:17686918-17697417 GCA_027576715.1 Erythroxylum flavicans
AATGAGTCCCAAAAGTCCACTTTACCCTTCCTTATAAGCTTAGGCTCTTTTGGTACTTAAGTTACATGCCAAAAATGACCTTAATTCAATCTTATGCATTTTTCGATAAATTGTTATGCTTAATTTAACGAAAAAGAAAAAAAAATTTTAGGGGGACAACAGCTCCTCCAACTAATAGGAACATATAACCTAATATAGATTTCCATGAGTTTACACAACCGGCATAGTCTGAATTTGAGTAACCTATCACTTCGCGATAAGCTGATTTTTATATATGAGCATATAGTCCTTTGTGCCTTGTAAATATCTAATAACTGTCTTTGCAGCTTTCCAATGGTTCATTCCAGGATTGCTTGGATATTGGCCTAGCATTCTAATAACAAAATTTATATATATAGCCGAGTGCATGTTTGAGCATACATTAAGCTCCCAACTACTGACGCATAAGGAATAAACCTCGTTTCCTTATGTTCCAAATCGTTCTTTGAACATTGCATTTGACTAAACTTGTCCCCTTTCTTAATTGGAACTATCCTTATGGAGCACTTTTTCATTCTAAATCTCTCTAATATTTTCTTGATATATCCTTTCTGAGATAATCCTAATAATCCTTGTGATCTGTCACGGAATAGTTCTATTCTGGTTACCTAGGATGCCTCACCCATATCTTTCATTTCGAAATTATTAGAAAGAAAATTCTTTACATCATGTAACAAAACCATATTATTAGCAACAAGAAGGATATCGTCAACATATAGGACTAATATAATGAACTTGCTCCCACTAGCCTTCATATATATACACCAATCAATAGTGTTTTCTACAAAACTATAAGATATAATAATGGTATCATTAAACTTAAGATACCATTGTCGAGAAGCTTGTTTTAGTCCATATATTGACTTCTTTAATTTACACATTAATCGTTCCTTTCCTGTGGTCATGAAACCTTCCAGTTGATCCATATAAACTTCTTCTTCTCAGTCACCATTTATAACAGACCCTAAATCATAATGAGCCATCAGGGCCATAACAATTCTTAAAGAGTCCTTCTTTGAAACTAGAGAGAAGGTCTCCTTATAGTCAATGCCATCCTTTTGAGTGTAACCTTTAGCAACAAGTCTTACTTTATACCTTTCAATGTTATCTTGTGAGTCACATTTGGTCTTAAAGACCCATTTACAACCTACTTACTTTGCACCTTCTAGTAATTTAGCTAATTCCCATACATTGTTGTCATCCATTGGTTTCAAGTCTTGTTTCATAACATTGAACCACTTTTTATAATTGCTATATTCTATGGCTTGTTTGAACGAGACTGGATCCTTATCAATACTCAAGTCACATTCATGTTCAAGTGAGTAAACTTCATAGTTACTTGAATTCGCTAGTCTTCTCTACCTTACAGACTTTCGTAATGCTACTTCTTATGGCATCACTTGATCATTTCTAACTTGAACATCATTAGCTAGTTCTTTATTAATTTGTTCAATTTGTGGAATTAGAACATTAATTTGTTGTTCTGGTATGTTGCATATCCGTGATGGAACAAGAGGAATAACAACCGATGGAATCACATTTGATGTCTCGACTCTAGTGAATATCCACTTTTCCCAATTCTCCACTCTCACTGATGTGACCATTTTTAATGATCTGAGTATTACCAGACTCAACTATTCTCGTACTATAGTTAGAACAGTAAAATCTGTACCCCTTTGACTTTTCAAGATAGTCAATGAAATAACCAGTAATAGTTCTCGCTTCAAGCTTCAAGCTTCTTTTTATATAGATTATATAGCCTTACTTCTGCCAGACAACCTCAAATGTGAAGGTGTCGTAAACTAGGTTTCCTTTCTATCCAGAGTTCATAAGGTGTCTTAGGAACTGCTTTACTAGGAATCATATTAAGCAAATACAACGTGATCTTTAATACATGCATCCATAATGATAACGGTATAGTACTATAACTTAACATACTCCTAACTATGTCTAGAAGAGTATGATTCCTCCTTTTGGCTACACCATTTTGTTATGGTGTATCAGGCATTATGTATTCTGCACATATGCCTCATTTTGCAAGGAACTTTACAAGTGGACCTGGACATTGTCCACTTTCATCAAATTTTCCATAATATTCACCACCTTTATCAGATCTCACTATGCTTACTTTTCCATCTAACTGCCTTTATATCTCATTAACGAACACCTCTAGGATGTCCACATACTGAGAATTTTCATACAGTAGATAAATATAACCATATCGTGAGAAGTCATCAATAAAGGTAATGAAATATTTTTTGTCGCCCTAAGAAGAAACGTCGAAAGGACCACAGATGTCAGTGTGTATTAATTCAAATAATTCATTGCTTTTTGTGGCTGGATGCTTTGATATATATTTGGTTTGCTTACCTTTAATACAATCCACACATATATCCCTGTCAGCAAAATCCAATTGAGGTAAGATTTCATTTTTTACCAACCTCTGTACCCTTTCTTTGGTTATAAGACCTAATCTTTTATGCTACAAAAAAGCAGAACATTTATTTTGTGCATTACGTTTACTTCCCATAATATTGTCAATATGAAACAAAGATTCAACAAAATAAACATCAAGATTGAAATGATATAAACAATCAATTAAAGTACCAGAACCATAATAGTACTTGTGTTTATATAAAGAAAACACACCGTTTTCAATCTTAAATTGAAATCCTACATCATCTAATTTTGTAACAGAAACTAAATTCCTAGCACATTTAGGAATGTAAAGATACTTTTTTAGATCAAGGTAACACCCAGTGTCTAAGATCAATTTGTACGTCCTAATTCCCTCTATTCTTGCCTTCATTCTGTTCCTATATATACAAACTTTTCAGCTCCATTTATGGTTTGGATTGAAAGGAATCTCTATTTAATATGTGACACATAAGTAGTTGCACTAGAATCTAACCATCAGGTATTATTAGGCACTTCAATAAGATTTGAATCAAAAATACTAAGACATAGTATGTACCTTTCTTTTCGAACCAAGCCTTTCTTTTAGGGCACTAGTTCTTAAAGTGACCAGGCTTCTTGCAGAAGTGGCACTTCTTATTTTTATAGATTCGACCCTCATTAAATTTACTGAGATCTTTATCCTTATCTTTTCCTTTCTTTCCTGGTTTGATCTTACTGCTACTAGCTCCTTGATGAAATGTGAGTTGAACGGAGTGCTCCTTCATTTTCTTCAATCTCCTTTCCTCCTGAACCAACATGGCCTTAATCTCCTGAAGGTTCCATTTTTCATTAATGGTGTTGTAATTCACTTCAAACTGACCAAACTCAAGAGGAAGTGAGTTGATAATAGATTATACAAGGAAGGACTCACCTACATCCATACCCATGGATTTTAGCTTTGCAGCTAAGTTTGACATATGAGCTACATGATCGTAAATGGGTTGTGACCAGTCAAACTTCTTGGTCATTAGCTCACTCATTAAAATCCCTACTATGGACTTGTCAACTATATCAGATTGGGAGTATTCCTTAAGGTTCAACATAAACTCCTTTGTATTATTCATCTTAGGCATTAATGGCTTCACATTTTCTGGAATTGTCATTAGCATCAAATTCAAGCTTAGCCTATTAGACCGTTCCCAAGCCTCATAATAAGACTTGTCAGTTTCTAAACTAGTCTCAGTTATGGTTATGGGCCTTGCGTCTGAAACTATGGCCAAGTCCAAATCCATTACACCTAGTTGAAGATGGATTTGTTTAGACCAATCTACATAATTCAGATCATTGAACTTGATCAAGTCATTTCCTAAGCGAACAAATTAGTAGATGCTGCAAATACAACATATAGCCCACGCATTAATGCTTTGAATAGACCTAAATGAATTCAAACTAATAATAAACTTTGATTATGCATTTAAATTCTCCTTTGGGTGAAATTCAAATACATAGTTGTAACCTATCATGATGCAAATATAGTTCACTATAATAGACAATCAATCATATTCTAGTCAACATACATGTTATCTTTGGATATACAATCATATTAACCAAATATGTTGATAAAGTCCCTTTAATATCATTAATTATAAGCAATGGTCCACCTTTGGGTGACCTCTTAACATTATAATTAATAATCTCAAATGTTCTGTTCAGCTTTTATGTCATTTTAATAGCATCATATCAACATTCACAATTGAAACATTCACATTTAAATATTTAATATTTTCAAGCTAGGCCAATTTGATGACTAACAAGCTTTCCATGTAATAAACATTTAATTGGACAATTATCGTACATAAAAAATTTAATTTAATTAGTTTGGTCACTTTGGCTAATAACAAACTATTTTAAATTACCATTATGTCATCTAGCACATTCAACATATAATAGGAAAATTTAATTCTAAACATTGCATAATATAAAATATTCAAAGTACCAAATAAAACATATAATATGGCACTGGTTTTCAAAATTATATTATGCATGGAAAATAAATCAATTATGAATTAAATAATCCATTATGTCCCATTCCAAAATTAAAATTTAAAATCCATAAAGTTAGGCCAAACTCATTTAATAACCCAATCTAATCCTTTAATGGCCCAAAAGTCTAAAAAACAAGCCCAATTGTGAGTATTGGACCTAGGAAGCCCGTTTGACACGCGTGCCAGAATCTACCAACTTTAATGCAGCGTCTAGCACGCGCCAGCATCTGCCACATTTACGCAGTGTGTGGCGCATGCACTGCACGCACCAGACACTGCGCCTTCTTCGTCTACCCCCAGATGCCTCTGTTTCTGGTTTTCTGCGTTTTATTTTATTTTATTTTTCGTTTTGTTTCGTTCTTCCATAGGTTTGATTCATATCATAAGCCATCCCAAAACCCTAAATCCATGAACCTCCCTTCCCAACGTTAAAGTTTCCAGAAAAATGTCTTCAAATTTGATTCAAGAAAAACTCATGGCAATAACCAACTTTTTTTTTTCAAGAACCGAACCTTTTCTTTTCTTTTGAACAACCATAAACACATGTTTGAAGAAACAAACCACAACAAACATCATAGCAACAGAAACGGAAAACTCAAATTGTCATCAAGACATTATGTTTAAGTTTTTTCGTTTCTTGTCAACCACCGTAAACACAGTAAGTGATTGTAAATTGTCTAAGTTGAAACATCCAACAGACAATTGCATCATGTCCAACATCACAAAATTAACACTGAAAAATAAGTTTAGAAATGTATGGGAATATTAGAACAAATCAATAGTTTGTGCTTTGTTCGATAACAATACAAAAAAACAACATTCCATACACGAAAACAAATATTGCAATATCGTGGCTCTGATACTAATTGAAAGACTTTTATGGATCGAACAACAACATAAACAAACCTGAATCCATATCTTTGTAATATTCGTGATGACAATTTATTCCCTCTCTTCCTTCACCTTACAATGTTTGTGTTTTCCCAATGGTTAGAAAACGTTTGATAATTAATGTTTCAGTTAACTTAATCTGAAACTGTTTCTGCAAGAAAAGGGCTTAGGCTTAGGCTTAGGCCCATTTGATTTTTATGCTTGAAGAGCCAATAACCATCATACTGGGCTTCATAATTAGAATCAATCCATTATATATTACATGGGCCACCTTAAATTAATCTAACAAGAGAAACTTAAGTAATCATCCAAATTGCAGATATATATATAAAGCAGTTCAGCAAAACCCTTGTTTAGCTATAGTTTCAGCCACTTGAACTTAAAACAGGGTTAAATTAACACGAGTATGCAAAGAATGCATAAATAAGAAACAAAAACTTTATAAGAACTTGCCAATAATAAGCTCCTAATAAATGGAAGAATTTTCAGTGTTTTCGATCAATTTAAAACAACTTATCACTAAAAAGAAAGCAATTAAATAATGCGATAAGCAAAAGATCCAAAATTCATCAAATTTCTCAATTCACATACTTGATATCTTATCTAAACCAAAATCCATCCGAAGAGAAAACCCTAGAATAATAAAATCTCTAAAATGACAAAACCTAAATGGAAAATGTCAAATTAGGGTAAGCTTTTTGACGAAAACATTAAGGTTGCACTTTTAACGAGCTTAATTACAAGCTTCTTTGCAGGTTGAGGAAGAGTGGCCTTTTTGAAACAAGTGAGCTGTGGTATGAGATTCACTATCATGGTTGAGCTTTGAATCATCGTCTAGAGCCATAGGGTCTAATATAGCATTGGACCTAGCAATGTGGTGGTTTAGCCCGTCTTTGTTGTTGAGAGGTGAGTAGGCATTGATGCTTTGCGACTTGGACTTCTTCATCGGGTGCAAACTGTCATCTGGTGTAGCTAAATAGAGACTTAGGAGGAGGAGGAGTTGGTGATGACATTAGTAATTAGATTTTGCTAGACATATTCTATACATTAGTAAATAGCTAAATAAATACTAAGTATACTTTAGTAAATAGATGACTAAAACTATAGCAACAATTAGATGTTGCATATATAAGACTTTGTTGCAACCATTTTTTTAATTTTGTTGCCTTTTCTTGTATGCAGCAACAAGCAACAAATTCTTATTATCGTTACCTTTTAATATTATTAAAGGTAATACTTTAAAAACTATTGTGTTATGTTAATTTTTAGCAAACATTTTTAAATTATTACAAACATGTCGTTGTCTAAAGCTTTTGTTTGTCTTAGTGAGTACATAAATTAAGGATTTTATTATTTAAATCAAACACAAATGTAGTTTATGACTAACCAATCATGTTAAAAAATTTTCAAACACATCAATAATGTAATTCCTTCGTACAAATTGGTCTATTATAGTTACAATGTGTCTAAAATTTCTTCTTTTTAATGGTCAGTTGTCAGAAGGAAGTTATACATTAAGAATAGAATAAAACATCTGGTGGAAACCATTTTTAGTTGTAAACTTGTTATTCACATTGTCCCTCAAGATGGCTAAACCTATGCAGATATATATCCCAATCGCTTGAAATTAGTTATTTTATCCTGTTTTGACTTCATTTATGGCTTTATGTTTTTGTTCCTTCTACTCTTTTGATACCAATTAATCTTTTTTTCAACTTAAAAAAATGTTAATGCTACTTATATATTCTTAAGGAATGAAGTCTGGTTTTATTTTAGAATATTCTTTAAAGGTCTTACTAGTAATATAACGTTGATTAGAAGTTCTAATACTACATAGTATTCATAAAATAAAAAACTTTTTTAGTCTATAAGTATATCTAAATAAGTCACAAATGCTCTACTTCCATCATACCAAAAAAAAAGAAAAAAAATTATAGACATTGTACTTATGTGTTGGTCGGAAGTTAGAAACCGATACGAAAATCAGAGGAGAAGGGCTGGGGCTGAGTTATGTCTGGCTTAATCCTGAAGGGTAGGGACAGAGTTACATGTCTTGCAAATTTGGACAAACCATTAGAATCGAAAAAAACCTATTAAAATGATTAATCTTAAAATTGTAAAATTTTGCCTCACTAACTCTCCCATTTTAATTTTGAGCTTATTGAATTATTTTATGTATCTCCGCCCTGATTAAGAGTGATGATATTGTTGATTTAAGGGTAAGATGACACAGGCACAAATACCTGCATCGAATATAAATCCAGTTCTCTATCCGGACTCAAATCGGCTCGGCTCACTAACAATTGGGCTTACCTATAATTGACTATAGCTCACTTGTTTGAATTCTAAATAAATGATGCCCTGCAACATTTTTCTGTCACAATAAAAGTAAAATTTGATTTTTCATATAATTTATATTTCAAATGTGGAATAGTTTATTCAAGAAAACACATTAACTAGATAACTGATAGTATTATTGGCCAACAGGATCTTTAATATTCCGCGTAACAAAAATTTCAAAAGAAGTTGATCCATTCTTTCTCATTGAAAATAATGTATGATATTACCAAGAGAAGCAATTTAATCCAATAGCTTGTAATATAGACTATACAATCCAATATTTTGACAATCGTGTCGCACGAGTGTCGTAGACTTTGTTGCCGTCAATGGTGATTGCTGATGGATTTGTTTTGACATTACCATCTTTTCCTTTAAGAGATACCTTTGACATTTCTTCTCTTACCAATCCAAATCCAGAAGCAAATATATTTGTACGCTTCTTTATGTTCTACATATACATCCCAAATGTTGGACTCTGATGGTTTTATACGAAATAATTTGTTGGACTCTCTTAGACGTACAAGTTTAGTTCTAACTGTGAATATATACACTAAGAAATGAATTATTTGAAATGGACAGTGAAGTGTTCTTATTCACCGGTAGAACGAAACTTGTACGTCAAAGAGAGTGTGTGTATATATATATATATATATATATAATAATGTTCAAATAATAATGTCGGAGTGTTTGTTTGTTACTTAAAATTTTATATAACTTAATATTAATAACATAAATTAAATCGGTCTAATACCATAATTGAATTAACGTCTAAATTGATACCTAAAACCCTAACTAGATCTCTTAAGTTAACTTTGTTGTTATTTTTTTATTACAATTGTTGAAAATTTCAAATTTACCCGGTCAAAATACCACCAACTATATTAAGTAATAAAAGAATTGTCGGCACGATTCTCTACGTAACGTTAAATGCTGATGCCTACGAGTGTCTAGTCTTACTGCCAAGAAAAAATTGACCTGATTAATTTAATTAAGCTGAGAAACATGTATGGGAATATATTAATTTTATAATAATAATATTTTCAAAGTCATGATTTTGAGAGGGTATATTTCTGAAATCATACAAATAACAAAGTACCTTTGTTATTTGTACTATGTTTAAGGTTTGATTCTGCCTTTGTTTTTCTGTTATAATTTTCAGTTTTCGTTTTCAATTTTTTATTTTTATTTTTTTTAAATAAAAATAAAAACTTATTTAATTGTTAATGTTATTTTTATCACTAATAATAATTACATATTAGATAAAACTTAAAAATAAATTATGTTTAATTAAATAAATTTATTTAATCTCTTATGTAATATTTATTTTAATATTATGTTATTTTAATAAAATAAATAATAAATTTGAAACATATTTTAATTATTAAATCAATTTTTATTTGAATATTTATATATTTTAATTTAATTATATTTATTAATAGTTATTAAAATTTAATTAGATACAATTTAATTATAAAAATTAAATTAAATTTTATTGATAATTAATTTTAATTTATTAAATATATAATGTTGAATTAAATTATTCATAATTTTATTAAAATTTAAATAATTAAATAATATATTAAATGATAGTAAATCAAATTATGAAAAAAACAGAAACAAGAAACAAAAACCTCATTTTATGATTTTTCATAATTTTTGAAAACTGGAAGAAGCCAAAACCAAAAATAGAAACTAAAACTCAAACAAACAGGGTTTTTTTTTACTGAATTTGAAAACAAAAACAGAAAATCAAAAATAAAATAGATACAAACACCCCCTTTAACTATCAACATTTTAAATGTAGCTTAGCTCTGACAATTTTTCAAAAATAGATAATTAAATCCATTTTTTTAAGCAACTTATTGGCTTGAACAGACGGAGTAAACTTTGTAATAATAGAAAGTTGAAACTTTTATAAGGCTTTTGGTTCATCTACAAAAACAAATAAGGAGTAAAATAGTAATTATTTCGGAATAGAATAAATGAGAAATAAAATAGAATATGTATTATTTGGTTTAGTTTATTCTTAAGAGTTACTAATGATGATATAATGCTAATGTTTAGTTTGAAAATATAAATTTGAAATAACAAAGGAATAATTAACAAAAAGATTAAAATATCCATTAGTCAACATTAACTATATTATTGTTATTATATTTTTGTTGCTAAGTAATTATGTAAATTCCTTAAGGATATTTTTGTTCAACAAATTCTTATTTTTATTCCCAGTTCACTTAGAATAGATAAAGATAGGAGATGATGTGTTTACTTATTCCTCACAATCAAAGAATAAGTAAACCATTAGATTACATATTATGTATATTTTTTTAACCAAATAAAGGAATAACCTATCACAAAAATAGAGCAGGAACAGAACAGTTATTCCAATCAACCAAACACTCCATTAAGGCCTGAAATGGGGTTAGAAGACAGCAATTAGAGCTCGATTGGAGTTAATTTTTTAAAAGAATGACAACCCTCAAAATTTCTCCATGTCTCTTTCTTTCTATATCGAGCATGTTTTGTTCATAAAACCTTTAACCTTAGATGCAATTATAAACAAAAGGAAGATATAAAGAGTTAACATCCATTGCAGGATCATGAGAAATACAAACTTGCCCGTAGCTGAAGAAGACAGCACGGCTTATTAATTATGAGAATAGCATTTCTTAAAAAGAAACTCCACAAAGCCCACATTAGTATCACATGAGCACAATAACCCTATAAACATTTTATTGAATGAAGCATATTTTTAATGTTATCACCTAGGATCAATGAACAACGGCT
>JANZXP010000002.1:17697517-17716675 GCA_027576715.1 Erythroxylum flavicans
CAAAGTCATGATTTTGAGAGGGTATATTTCTGAAATCGTAAAAATAAATATCAGTAAAGTTCTATCTACTACTCTATGGTGTGCAAATATACTTTTGAACCATTTAAATAATTTGAAACTAATCACAACCAGAGACTTAGTATATATTTTGTTATTTAATGGAAATAAATTACCATGAGACCTTAATCATCATTACTTTACTGTCAACCAAAAAAAGACTCTGTCGTATCTTTTACTAACTAAACATTCATTTGATTTATTATCTTGAATATATTTTGTCAATAGTATCACTTTTTAAATTGTCATATTAGTATTTTCTATAAAATCTTAAAGCATGTTAACCCAAGTACCTTTGTTATTTAGACAATGTTTAAAATAAATTTAGGAGCCGTTTGATTCTGCTTTTATTTTTTTGTTATAATTTTTAGTTTTCGTTTTTAATTTTTTGTTTTTGTTTTTTTTTAAAATAAAAACAAAAACTTATTTAGTTGTTAATGTTATTTTTATCACTAATAATAACTACATATTGGATAAAACTTAAAAATAAATTATGTTTAATTAAATAAATTTATTTAATATCTTATGTAATATTTATTTTAATATTATGTTATTTTAATAAAATAAATAATGAAATTGAAATATATTTTAATTATTAAATCAATTTTTATTTGCATATTTATATATTTTAAATTTAATTATATTTATTAATAATTATTAAAATTTAATTACATACAATTTAATTATAAAAATTAAATAAAATTAAATTATTCATATTTTTTATTGATAATTAATTTTAATTTATTAAATATATAATGTTGAATTACAGTAATCATAATTTTATTAAAATTTAAATAATTAAATAATTAGATAATATATTAAATGATAGTAAATCAAATTATAAAAAGAAACAGAAAACAAAAACCACTTTTTATTATTTTTATAATTTTTAAAAATTGAAAGAAACTAAAACTAAAAACTAAAATAAATAAGTTTTTTTTACTGAATTTAAAAACAAAAACAGAAATAGAAACAAACATCCCTTAAATTATACGAGATTTTTATAAATTGCAATACCCACGTGGTCGTATACTCTTGGCTAAATCGACCTTCCATTTTGTGGTGGTGGCCGTCGGTGTAATTAACTTTGTGATTTTGAGAATACTACTACATTATCATTAATCGTTCCTAAGAGATATGTATCTTGCACACAAGTCTTACGTGTAAGCTACTGATCTTAGCCTTATCCGTTTCTAAAGTGATCCAAGACTGCATGACTAAAGGTTAGTCCCCACCAATGTCCTGCTTTTGCACGAAAAATGGGTAAACAATCATAATTGAAGATCAAAATGTTCACAAGCATCTCCTTTTTGTCGAATTGGAATGTTTTTTATAAAATGATCCCTTTTTTTTTCCACCCCCAAGAGAGTTTTTCATAATGAATTCGAGTTATCCCGAACGCCGAACTTTTATTTTCACGCTCTCCATTATGACTTTCTTAGAAATTTACAAAAAAACAGAATCTCCTCGGATTCACACCGCACAAATACTTTTCCAACTGTTACTGTTGTGAGCTCCTTGATACCCCACCTATTTCAGCCACCTTATATAAAGGATGATACAGTCTTATACATCCTATTGGCAAAGTTACTGAAAATACACAATGGGAAACAGCATTGGAGGAGGAAAGAGACCTAAGGTCATGAAGATTAATGGCGAAACATTCAAGGTAAAGACTCCGGCGAGGGTGTTAGACGTAGTTAAGCACTATCCAGGGTACGTTCTGCTAGATTCCGATGCCGTCAAGCATTTTGGCATTCGGGCTAAACCTTTAGAGCCAGAACAGGAATTGAAGCGCAAGAAAATATACTTCCTTGTTGAATTGCCCAAGTTTCCTGAAGCGAAGGAGCCTAGAACGAGAAGGGTTAGGTCAGGTATTCACATGAGTGCTAAAGACAGGCTCGAATGCCTGATGCTCTCCAGAAGAACAGTATCAGATCTTTCGGTTATTAGACCATCGTCAGGTCCGACGGTCGACAGTGGGCCAAATGGTCAAAGCACCACCGAACCGGTGCGGGTGAAAATACGGCTACCTAGAGGGCAAGTGATGAAGTTCGTGGAAGAGAGCAAAGATGATGGAGAAGTGGCTGAGAAGATCATTGATCTTTTCATGGAGAGTTCCGATCACGTTGCTGGTGGTGGGCAATGGAAACCGGAGATTGGTGGCATAGCGGAGAATTTTAAGCCACAGAAGGTATGTCTTTCTTGAGCCCTGTGTTCAATTTCTGCATGATATATCTGTTGGTATCAAGTTACAGAGTTTGTGGAATCAATTAACAATTTGGTATTGAAACGTTCGATATTGAAGGCATAAAGTATATTTGTTATTTTACCAAAAAATAAAAATATTTGTGGGGATTTATTGAAATTCAGTAAAGTAGCTTGGGAGAAATATCTCCTTACTTTATTCGCAGTAGTCTTATCTATTGTTTTTAAAATTTTCCAATTCTATCTTTATACTTGTTCCTCTTTGGAAAAAAAGGGTGGAATTTATGTTTCATGATTTTTTTTGCTTTGCTCTCCACCGCAATGGCGACGTAACACGAGGGACTCAAATTACGTGTTAATGTAATATGACGGAGTCAAGTAAGGGATAACCTTCCATTTGGAGTGATCATCCCTTTTACGGTTATTTATATGAGCTGGCTCTGCGACAAGTAGTGTCAGGATGGATAATTAAATAACTTATTTTCTTCTGTCAGGGTACGGCAAAACGTTGTCGAGTGTTCAACTAACACCAAATCAAGAATAACTACCATGCTTTCTATATTGAATTATCTTCAAACTGATCAACGGATTATTGTTTTAACTACATTAACAACTGGTTTTACTTCTTTGAACAAATGGTTAGGCCAGGTCTATCCTCAACAAATTTTTAGCAGCTTTCTTTGTTTCAAACCTTAAACTAGAAACCATTCCGGGCAGGAATTAGCCATTGTTCGTAAGTAAGAGCGCAAACTAAAATGAAAATGACGTGCTTCCTAACCTCTGCACTCAGATCTAATTATTGATCTTTTTCATGTATTGTTGGCTCTAGTGGGTCACATTCACTGTAAAAGACCCTTTTTTTCTCTGCCGTTACAACTACCATCTGCTATTTTGTGATGACTTGACTAAAAGGAAGCTTTGTAGTCTTGCTCTATGGTTTAGAATCATAATTAGTGCCACCATTTTTGTTATCTGGTAGGCCATACCATTTCCGTTTGGTACTACTGTTTCTTGTACAAGTGAAGGTTCATGCGTGGGAGTTGATATTAGATAATATTGTTGTTCTGGTTACTTCTATTCGCATTGAGCTAAATATAATAAGTTACTATTTAGATTAATATACTTTGTGATATTGTGCAAACCCAATATAATCAAAAAATAGTACGTGATTTTTAAAGCTTCGAATTCTTGATTGATATTTTTTATCATCAAATACTGAGGCAAGTTCTCAAGTACTTCAATTGTTCAGATATAGAAGCACTGAATGTTTTATTTCTTCAATTGAAATGCAGAAGCATGTGAGCTTTGTTCCAGATGATGACGAAATTCATCTAGTTGCGGACTCTCGTTATCAGTCAAGAAGTGATAAATAGCACAAGTGTACATGATTTTATAAGTTGTAATACAGTTTGGAATCACTGCAGGGTAATATGGCAAGGTATTTTTGTGACCATTTGCAATTTTTAGCTCTAGATTCTCTTTGTAAGATATACAAATCAGTAGTTCCAGAGTAACACAAGTATAGTTCATCACATTGGTTTACCCAGTGGCAAACTATTACTTTTGATCTCAGGCATGCGGCACAAAAATTTATGCAATTCAATTTCGGAATTAATTCCGGGATGTTTTTATGTTATTACGCAAAATGAATTCTCTGCCATCAATATTCTCTTCTTTTTGGCCATGTAACTGATGGAAGTATTAGCTTGACAGATCGATAGGCCATGGACAAAAGAAAATTACTTGGGTATTGATGATGAAAATGATAAATTTAGGACCGCATCAGTATTGATTTAGTGATCACTGATACATATATGTTTGTCTTCCAATGCTTATGTTCGGGAATTTGAAAAAGTATCCAGAAATTGACAAGAGATAATGGGATCAGATTACAGGGAATGGGTTCACTGGAAAATGACAAATCTAGCAATATGACCAATGGAATAGGTGGGGCTGCTCTGTTTGATAACAGATTTTATCGATTCACAAGCACTTGCAGAATCAATTTGGATCTCAATTTGAAAACGAATTTTCAATCTGAGTCTATTTCAAACATTTAAGTTGATAACCAGATAGCCAATCAATCCCGATCACGAGCTGTATGCATATAACAAATTATGGTTGGGATCAAATCTTTTGTACCCACTAGTCTGTACCAACTTTGTTCCACGTGATCTCATCTATACATTTCTCTAGATCTTACATATTTATGTGGATGAGATCGCGTGAAATAAAGTTGGTACAAGCTAGTGGGTACAGAAAATCCCTGATAAAGAAAAATCAGACAAGTCAAAACTGAAAAATAACCATCTAAAAACTAATTAACGGATTGCTTATTGATTGATATTATCGTACTTTGGAATTGGTTTCCTGTGAAAAAAGGAACAGATCTTCTGTTCCAGTTAATCAGTTCTAATCACGTTTTATTACATTTTATTCACACATTTATATGGGGTCCACACAAATGTATGGAACATATTAAGTAGAATAGGATTGGAACATCCTAATCGGAATAGGGTGCTCCAACAATAAAAAGTCATTCCATAAGTGGCTTCTATTCCTGTTATTCTTTTGTAGTTTTTAAATTTTAAATTTTAACTTTTAAATAAATTTAAAAATTTGTTTAGTTGTTAATATTACTATAATTATATTTTTATCACTGATAATAATTATATATTAAATAAAAATTAAAGATAAATTATTTTAGTTAAATAAATTTATTTTCATTTCTTATATAAAATTTATTACTAAATTATAAATAAAAAATATTTTATTTTATTAAAATAATTTAAAATTACCTTTTATCTAAAATTAATATTTATTTTAAATATATTTTAATTATTAAATATAATTTTATTTAAAGTTTATATATTTTGAAGATATTTAAATTTAATTATAATTATTAATTAAATTTATTTAATTGAATCATAACAACTAAATAAATTTATTAAGTAAATTTAAATTATTCATAATTCATATTAATAATTATTTTTAGTTAATTAAATATATAATATTAAATTAAATTATTCATAGTTCTTATTAATAACTAATATATTAAATAATTAAATAATATATACTTAGTTGATAGTAAATCAGATTTTGAAAAAATAGAAATAAAAACAAAATTACATTTTATGGTTTTCATAATTTTTGAAAACCGGAAGAAATGAAAACCAAAAGCAATAACTAAAAAACTCAAATAAACATGTTTTTCTAATTAAATTTGAAAAGAAAAAAGAAAAATAAAAATAAAAATGGAACAAACAAACCCTAAAAGTTTGAATTTCACTGTGAAACACGCTTGTTATATTGAGAAGAAACTTTACGGGATTTGATAGCAATACTTGGTGTCATTCTTTCAAACTATAGTAGCATTACAAATCCCATTGATTATGTCATAAAGTATCGGGAGATAATGGATATATAAGGAGCTTTAAAAGGTGTTGAAGAGTATAGGATTTTCTTCTATTTTGGCAGGAGTAGTCAAGAATTGATACTAAGCCATCTTGAGGGGGTCAATATCAAGTTTTAGGTAGCTCAAGTCTAAGTTTGAGGCTTAATTCATTAGGAACAATAGGAGACATAATGACTCCTATACTCTTTTTGGTGTGGTTAAGGGACAAAGAGAAAATGTTAGACAGTATACTCATAAATTTATTATAAAGGTCATTTAAATGTTATATCTAAATTTGAATATAAAGTTGAAAAATATTTGTACCACCACCAGAACATGTAGAAGTATCTTTTGATGAACAAGGTATATATCTTCGAGAAAGTGCAAGGGCACACAAAAGGTTTAGTGCTTTAGAGGAAACAAAATGTTCCTTAGAGTGAATAAAGAGATTTTTTATAGGACTAAAGGATAAGGAAGGATCCTAAAGTTAATAGAGAGAATATTTAGAGGACTAAAAGAAAAGGAAGGAAGAGAGATTATATTGCAATCATCTTGTAGGAGATGATTAAGGAAAATATCATATGGAAGAAAGCGAGAAAATGAGTAAACTTGACAGTGCATCATTACTGTAGTTTAACACCTCTTTAAGCAATATAATTAATTGCATTAGAAGCAAGAATGTCATAAGTTCCCGAAAGCTTTGGTTGAGCAACCCTTGTCAAACAATTTTTTTTTTTGCTTTCAAAGAGATTATAGACATGAGACTAATTAATGATAAGATTTACTGAAGCTCATCGATTCATTATAGAAGAGAAGTTAGCTTTAGCAATTTATTGATGAAAATTACAATGATGGGACTATAAGGTGATGTGATACTAGGTCTTGGTCGATACTAGGTATGGAGTGAAATCTCTAAACTGATGTAATTGATACCATTATGGATGGAAACTTCAGGGTGAGTAAGATCTAGATGAAGAAGTTATAACACAAGCTCGATATTTTTTTTAATAATGTGAATGAAATAAGGAGAAACCATAAGCTGATAGAATTAGTTTTGAGGATGAAGATCTTGAGCTGGCTACTTTAATATTGATGTGATGGTAATTATAAAAACCCTAACCAATTATGAAGTGAGAAGGCCTTTATGAATAATGGCACCTTTGTCAACATCTTTCTATTATTATGCTTTCATGACTCTAGGGTTCAATAACGCATAAGTGGGACTTGCATGGCACATTTATTGGAGTTTAGAGGAGGACAAAGCCCATATAATAGAGAAGATATCCTACTAATAAATCTAGGAATATGAAAGACTACTATATTTTAGAGTTTCATATTATGGATATGCCTTTAGCCTACAATTCCATCTTAGAAAGATCTTCTTTGTGTTCCTTTAACTCTATTCTACCACCCTATCAATTTTTAATGAAGTTTTAAACAAACATTAGAATAGATGAGGTATATGGGAACTTATACGAAGTTAGACAGTATTACATCACGTCCTTAAAGGCAGATAAAAGGGGTGACATCTATTAGATTGGTTAATAATAGCTAAGGAAGGAGCAAAGAATGGAACTGGTATAAGAGGTAGTGGATTTAGATATAAAAGATTCATGAATTATAAAGATGGTGACGAAAGGAGAGAAATTTGAGGGGAATCTATTAGGACTTTATTAATGTAGTATAAGGATATCTTTGCTTATTAACATGAAGATATAAGGGGGATTGATCTATAGGTAGAAATTCACAAATTAAAATTTAACTCATATTTAAGCATGTTAAACAAAATACAATGAATATTTACCTTGGACAGGTAGTTTGTCATATAGGAGGAGGTATACAAGTTGTTATGTGGATAGTTTATATTAGAAGTGTGATTATTTGAATGGCTTCCAAATGTGGAAATGGTAAAGAATGAAAGTAGGAAGCGGCAGATATGCATCCACTTTACCAACCTCAATAAGGCTTATCTATAGGATACATATCCCTTTTCCAAAATTGATTGTGGATGTAGTTATGTGATCTGAATGATTAAACTTTCACTTTCCTTTGTGAATTTGGTGATACAAAACCAATTAAATGTTTATGTGACTATAATGTTAGTATAAATATAATTCCTTTATCTATTTTTAAGAAGCTAGGTATAGGACACCTTAAGGTGATAAATGTGTCACTCTAGCTAACGAATCGTTCCATCAAGTATCCTATTGGGATTAGAAGAACTATCTGTGAAAGTAGGAAAATTCATCTTTTCAACTGAATTTCTTATAATGGATATTAAGTACAACGTTGGGGTTCCTATAATCTTAGGGAGACCTTTCATGGCTAATGGTGGGGTAGTTAATATTGTTAAAGCTTCTATTTAACACTGGAAAAAAGAGAGTAAAGTTTCACATCTTTCAAACAATATGCAATAAATTTACTAGAGGTAAAACATACATGTAATAAGAAATTTCTCTAAAGAAAAAATATGTAGCCAAAGATGCACATCTACATTTATGAAGATCAAATGCACAAATATATTTAAATAAACCTTATATAGAAATCATGAGTTTTACTAAGAAAAAATACATTAAATAAAATACAACTATGAAGCACATCATGATTAGGCTCACAATATTAAATTGAAACACATCAAAACAAATAACTAGACAATCACATAATTTATAAGAAAGAACATTGTAAAGCAGGAAAATTAGGAAAAGGATAATTCATATAACTGTAGGGCAATAATTATATCGAAGAACAAAAATATTGTACCCTTAATTTAGGGGGAGGATTTTAGACTTAATTACTAAAAAACATGGTTGCAAAGAATCACTTTAAAGGAGCTGCCTTAAAAGAAGATGATATTTGGCCCTCAAACTATTCATCTTCAGAGTCTCCTCGTAAGTCATTTAAGATGAAAAAAGCCACTTACCATGGTCTCGGGCTTATGAGCAAATTCTAGGGGGTGAAAATTGATGACACTTAAGTCATCAATTTCTAGTTCTAAATTCCTTGACTTAATAGGCTTTTTACATTTAAAGACCTTCATAAAAGATGTAACCACATTGTGATCCCAAGTCTCGAAAGAATTACTCTTTAAGAAGTTGTCATGTACATCCATCCTATAATTTTTTCCCTATAAGATATTCACTATGAGCTTTTAGGTTAAGTTTTTTTTTTGTAATTTGTAGTCATATTACAAACCTTACCATCAAGGGTCTCAAAGTCTTTTTTGCAGTCCTTGAGCTTATCCTCCTTGGTCATTTTATTCTAAGTCTAAATAACCCTTTTTATGTATGTTTGGGACTTGTTTGTACAGACCTCCACAGCCATAAGAGTAGAAGATTTCAAAATTTTATTTATACTGACACACTAAAGAAATTTAAATGTCTTACCTTGGTAAAGTTGACCTTAAATTTCAACATATCTCCAATGAGGTCTTCTCTAACATCCTCTTATCTTTATACAAAATAAGGACTTAATAAACTTTCACTTTAACCATATCACTTTGCAGAAAACATCTCTAGTTTAAAGTTGACCCTCTTTCCTTTTCCCTTAGAAATGGCAAATTAGGAAGTAGAAGCCTTGGCACCTTTGATAGAGATATGCAAAGGTTTAAGTGCCTTCCTTGTTTACTCATAATCCATATTAATGTAAACAAAAGGAATAACATAAGTTGCTTTCTAGATTAGTTAAGTCTCACATAGCGCCGTCTCCTTCCTCTTTTATATTTTGTTATCCTTGTTGTAGGTTGCTGAGATAAGCATGCCTAATCCATCCCTGTAAAGCATGCATAGTATTTGTATGTACATTTAATTTTGTCTCATGTTATTTTATTAAATTTATAATTTTTCTTTATAAAAACATAAAAAATAAAAAATAATATGATTATTAACAAAAATGCTTTTTTAGTTTTTAGTTTCATTCCTCTTTTGTTGACATTAAATTATTTTCCTTTTTGTGTTTTAGAGCTTTTAAGTAAATTTCATTTTAATTAATTCATTTTTAATTAGTCTTATTTTCATAAATAGTTAATTTTGATGAACTTTGTTTGTTTTTCTTAAGCATTATTTTTGTTTTAAGAGTTTTGGTTCAATTTGGAGGAATAATTAAATTTGGTTTTAGAATTTGAGAGATTAGGAAAATTCTTGACTTAATAATAGAAGAAAAAGAACTAAACTACAAAATGGTGAGGACTAAGATTCAAAATAGAAAAGAGAAAAGGCTAATTAAGGAAATAAAAATGTAAAAAATGTTCCTTTAAAGCATAAACGACATGACTAAAGACTAGAAAAAGAGGAATTAAACATTACTGACCAAACAATAAAAGATGAGCTGAAATCTCACTTCTTTCTTTTGTAAAGTGTAAAGAAAAATTATAAGACCACTTATTAGAGTAGGGTTTATTCGGTCTATCCTTTAAAAAATCCCTCTTTTGGACATCTTCACTTCTTTATTTTTCCTCTTTCATTTCAGTACAACCATAGATCACCAAGTTGAACTTTCTTAATTTTGTTTTCTATGTTTATTCTTCCCTAAAAGATGAATCAATAAAATACTTAGGTCATCACTATTATCTTCCCTATCTAGTGAAAAATCCAAATTATTAATGCAATCACATCAAAAACAAAAAAGGGAGTATAGATAATAACTAAACATAAGAAAACGAAACTAGGAGAATCTAAAAGTAAAAACATCAAAGATGAAATGCTAGAAATAACCTATCTATATAATAAGGCAAAAAAGTACATTTTAAACCTAAAGTTTTTGTCAAAACACAAGTTAAATCTTAATATTTCGAAAGGTTTAAAATAAACCTTAATATTTAAAATATTCAACCTAAAATTTGAATGTATAAAAATTTAAACCGAGTTAAATCTTTATCAATTTTCATTGTTGACATGACATGAGTTAAATATTTTTTATTTAAAGCATGAGTCTCACTGTTTCAAGTGGTGTACATATGGTAGAGTATGACCAACTTTTTAAATAACGTTAAAAGTAATTTAAAATTGTAAAAATTATAATTATATTTTAAAATATAATTAAAGTCAACATACCTAGTATACAAAGCTTCCGACTTTGTGGAGTCTGAGGAGGGTTATAATGTACGCAACTTTATTTTTGTATTTTTACAAAGAAGTTATTTCGATTACTTGAGCTTGTGATAACACCCGTTGGACTTCACCGATTTACTCCCATCGTCAACCCTTTCTTTTGTGACATCCTCACCAAATAAAATAAGCTTTTGCTTATTCTTCAAGTATTTTTTTATAGACACAGTTGGAGTTAGATTTTGAGAGTATACTTTCTTATGAATAATTGCTCTTAATATCTGTCAATAATTCGAGATGGTAATAAGAAGGACAAGCATAGAGAATCTAAGCACTTCAATAAATATATATCATGTTAAGACTTAACTTTTCCACTATTAACTTCTGCAAATAAACATCTTCTTGACAAGAAACGGAAGGTGTCTCTTGTTAATTGCGTTACTAGTTTTATCCACCTGTATATCTTTTCCTCTCCTGATAACTAAACTAGTCTTTTGCTAAAGATGAGAATCTTTGTTTTCCAACTCACCAAACACACATCTTCATCTCTTTCATCGTCTTCCATTATTGGATGCCCATAGATAAAACTATTCCATTTCAAAATAGTAGTGTCTTGTTTTGTGTGATAAAATTAATCCAATCTAAGGTTAGGATTAGAGTTTTTGATTTTGAAAATTAATATTTTAATTAAATTTAAGATAATTATAATTATTTAGGTTAATGTATATTTATTAATTTCAATTATAGTTTAGAAAATATAATTAGAAAATCTTAAATTAAGATTAAGATTATTTTAAAAAAAGGGGTCTCACTATGTCGTGTTTATGGGACCATGCTACAAACAAAAGTATTGAACTTGTGTCACTTCAGTGTTAACATGCCACACAATAGATATAGACTTAACATCGTTCAAATTTTTATTCACTTAGGATTTAATTTGAACATTTTACAATGTTGAGGTTCATTTTGATTGCTTTGAAATGTTATGGTTTAACTTATTTATTGGTAAATACTTTAGGGTTTAAAATAAAGTTTTTGCTTGCACAAAAACTAAAAATAGTCATTATTTTGGCAAAATAAGAAAATTGAAACAAATGATAGAAGAGAGATAAAAAATAGAAGAATGGTTATACCCAAAACATTCAAGTAACTTATTTCAGGCCCTTGATTTCCTTTCCTTCATGGCTTACCTCATTAATAAAAACTCTCTTTCTTCCTATGGATTTTAGTCCTTGACATTTGATTTCATATGAACATATACAGAAGAGAAAGTTACTTCCTTCACAAAGAACTATCCATTTAAAAAATTGAAAATCAAATATAATTAAGACAAAGGATGGTTTATGGGTAGATAAAGTGAGGTAAAAGAAGCGCGTTGATAGAGCCTGGTAGAAAATAGAAATCCACTCCTCCTATTTTGTGTTTAGCAAGATGTTCCTCCATTAATGTTGTGCTTTTCTCCTTTTTAAGCATCGCCAATGATTCTTAAATCATATAACTGACGTGCAGATTAAAGGAACCAATAATGATGATAGGGCTATTTTGATGGATTTAGGTTGAGAATTGAAGAAATAAGAAGACAGGAAAAACTGAAGAGAATGACGCATGATAGAGAAATAACACAATGAGATCTTGGAGAAGGTGACGGCGGATAGCGGTCACCGATGGATATGATAGAAGAAATTAGGTTATAAAGAAAAAGAAGCTAAAACATGATTTTGAGGGTTTAGTAGTGATGCAAACAACGACTATGTGATTAGGAAAAAATATTTTCTTTAATGAATAAGGCACTCTCCACTTCCTTATGACACATACACGTAACAATACCTTTCTTCATGGACCATTTTTTTCTCAATCATATTGAATTTATTAAGGAGTCAAAGGTCCTAACAGAATCTTCAAATTAAAAGAAATAACTTTTTTATACATGTAGTGTGACACCTTTCTTTTAAATTGTCAGGGTCATCCTAGCAATAGATAAGCAACACTTATTAGAATCATATCAAATAAAACCTCATCTTGAAATGCCTTCCTTATAGAAAAAGAGATCAAGATATGTGTCATCACCTTTAACCTCATCACCCTATTACAAAGCAAATAGTTTAAGATGATTAGTAGTGTGAAGTATAATTTTTCTACAAATTCAGAAGAAGCCATATTAGTATAGCTATCCCCATTAACAATGACAGTACACTCCTTATTTGAACAATATATCTATCTTGAAAAATGCTCTCATGTTAGTCTTAATTTTCTTAAACTTGCATATTCATTTTGTGTCAAAGTATCAATAACTCTCCTTTGTTGGTCATAATTCAAGTGATTAGAGAGGTTAAACAATCTCAAATTTAGGTCATCTCTCATGTTTCCCCTTCTATATACTTGGGACTTGTAAATCGTTGGTTCCGATACTAATTTGGTACACTCCTTTACTTGATTCATATGACAAACAAAAAGGAAGAGAATTAGATTCCTTACTTCCTATGAGAATGATAAGAATCAAAGTGGAGAAGAAAATTTTTTAACCTATTTTGTTTCATAAAATGGGGTAATACTTAAACATTTATTGAATGAATGGAGCAGGGCTCAACAAGCCTCTTTTTTATTAGCTATTTCAAGCAAAAAACAAATAATTATAAAATCCAAATAAGTTTTAAGTATAACAAAAAATAAATAAATGACGTAAAATGACACAACTAAATTATTATAGTGAGGTCACAATCTTTAACTTGCAACGTAACATATACTAGCCTAAGCATATGATAGTTTCACCCACATGACAAATCCTCTTTGTATGAATCCATAATCGTCTTCAACCTCACTTAAACAGGCTTAACCATGCTCGAATAATTGTGCCCTTTAACATCTTAAATGGAAGGAATAGGCAAGATAAATTTTGATTAACACATATCCTATATAAATAAGAAAAAATCTTTGAAAAAATAGAAAAGTAAATCGAACAATTTGGATTCGTATTCTCTCACTCTAAAACTAATTTTTAATATTAGAGTGATTACACCAAAAACAACTTTTGACGATGTAGAGCATAAACGTTTGAGATGTTGATATCCAAAAAATGAAATATCATCTATAATCCTAAGCATCTATCAAATGCAATAATGAGCATAATTTTTTTAAAAAGCTTAAGTATAGTTGTATACATAACCTAATTTTGATATAATGAAATTTAATATTCTTTTCATATATACTATTATATGATGTTTTTTGTTTCATTTTTATCTATGAAATTTCTCTTAGAGAAATTTGTCAACTAATAGACAAATTATGTCAACAACATAAATTTTTTAAAGCTATATCAAAAGGTACTCATCAACTTTAGCAACAACAAATTCTTGGTGTGGCTTACAAGGTCTTCGGACCTGAAATGGGCTGAACTTCGTTGGACTTGAACCTCTAAACTTCAATCTTGAAAATACCAATTGAATTTTAAGATATGAATGCTGTTACAAAAAAGAACCAATTATATTAATTGCCAATAGTTTAATATCTTTCCAATAAGTTCCCTGTGATGACAAAATTTTAATATCGTTACCATTTAAGAGTTGTCAGAGGATGCTTATTTGCAAATAACAATAAAAAAATAATGCCTTTGGATCTTTTGGAGCATAACTGAATAGCATGTTTAGCTATTTTAATTTAAAATTTAAAAATAATATCAATTTATTCAAAATAATGTTGTTTTATTTGACATATTTGAGTTTTAAGATGAACGGAACAAATCGAACCTAAATTTAGCCTAGTCTGAAATCTAAAAATTAAAAAATTTTCAAGTCTAACAATCTTGTTGATTTTGAATTGAGCCAAATTAAGTAAAAATAGTCATCTGTCAATTTTAAATAACGGGAAATCACAAAATAAAATATTAACTATGAACTTACTTTTAACTAATTGTCATTACAACAATGAAACAAGAGAAAATGTGAGAGACTCTCCTACTTCTCTCTAAGTCATGCTTGATTCACCTTGCTTGCATGCTTGTTCCCAACCTCCATCCACCCTCTAATACTCATGTCTCCAACTTTTATTGTCTTTAGCCCATCCAGGGTATTCTTGTCTTTCCCTTTAAAACTCTTTCTTCTCACCAGAGCCATTTATTGTTTTTTCTCTTAAGCTTTCCTGATAGACTACCTTCTGCCAATGCCACCTCCTATATTTAGCAACATGACTGCCAACTCTACCCTGCAAGTCTTTGACTTTCCCTATTGCCCCTCCTAGCCAAACCATCTTCCTCCTCCTCCCTTGAACAACCATTACAACCCTTATCCCTATCTTTACTATCAATACAGCCTACCATAAATCATCACCTTCCTTATCTTCTGCACACCCTCCCATGAAAATATGGAAGCAGGTGGTTAGGGATAAACCATCCTTGACCCTCACCTTCACTTTACCTCAAGAGTTAGATGGTAAGCTTGTGGTGTGTCCAGACATTTCAACTCTCCAAGAGGGAGCTAAGAGTTGGTAATTAACTCTTGTTGGTTTTTCTTTGACAAACGACTAGCCTTCCCTCTCATACACTGATGGGCCATTAAAACATGGAAAGCAAGAGGTTTAATTGACGTTTTACTCACTAAGGATAACCTCATTCTCTTCATTCTCTCATATGTTTCTGAGGCTCAAAGAATCCTTGAAGATGGTCAATGAAATCTTGGGAACCAGCCTATCTTTTTACAAGTGTGGCAACTTAGCTTACGATACTGTCAGGTTTCAACATGTCCCTACCTGGATTAATTTCCACAATGTTCCCTTAGAATATTGGACCACCCAGGGGTTCAGCTCCTTGGCTTGTTATGTTGGTAAACCGGTATGTATAGATGAACATACTGCAATGAAGAGAAGAGTTGGGCATGCCAGGCATTGTGTCAACATTGAGCTCTCTAAGGAACTACTGAATGAGATTCCCATAATGAGGTTGGTAGAAGACCATAAATTATGGAAAGACACCATTGCCATAACTTACTAATGAAGACCACATTCCAAATTACATGGGAAAGTATGGAAAGCTACAGGGAAGAAATTTGCTACTAGTAGTTATCAAGAGCTTATAGGACATGAAGAATTTGAACAACAATCGACTGTCCCTCCCTTGGCCTCCACGCCACTTGCAGCTCCAATGGAGTAGGGAAAAAATGCGATGATGCAAAATACACCACAGGAAACCCTTTTTGAGTCGTCCTCAACTCGTAATATGAATATTTTAACAACTAGTCAACAAATCTCTTCTGATACTCTGAAACAACCACAGATGGTACCACAAAACTTTTGCCAAGCAGTTGCAACATCCAAGAGCATGATATTAGGGACATACCACAAGATTCAAGCATATGATGGGATTTTTGGCACTCCTAGTGCTACCTTGTTTTCTCCAGACAAATACAATTCCGTTCTGACCCCATCAGCTGTCAACATTCAAGTAGAAGATCTTTGCACCAAAGCAGCTGTGAATGGACAAACCTTCCACACCATGGAGAGAAGACGATCAAAACAGGGAAAAAATAAAAGCCCCACAGGTTCATTCCTTTAATGTCAATCTTGACATGGAATATTGTGTGGAATAAATAACCCCTCTAAGCTTTTGGCTTTAAAAGACTTTGCTTTACATGGAAAACCTTTGTTAATTGCTCTTCTTGAAACTAAAATAAAACTACAGAACCTATGCAAGTTACATCTTCTTGGTCCCCAGTGGTGTATACTTTCTAATCAACAACATCATGCTTTTGGTAGAATCATACTTTGTTATATCAAGGATGAACTTAAAGTTGACTTATTGGAGTCCACTGAACAAATTATGCATCTCCATCTGATTTTTTTGCAGGTAAATGTTGATATAAACATCTCTTTTATCTACACGAGTAACTACTCATTTCAGAGAAGAAGTCTTTAAAGCAATCTGTAAACCTTCAACAGTTGTATTACTCTACCATGGTTGATCTTTGGTGATTTTAATTTTACCCTCTTCCCATCGGAAGCTGAAGGCCATTATAATCGTAAAAACCATCCAAAAGATTTCAAGTAATGTGCTCATGACATAAGCGTGACGGATCTAAATTTGTTGGAAATACATTTACTTGGTCTAAAAAACAACCCTCATCTTGGCACATAAGAAAAAAACTCGATCGTGCAAAGGTGAATGATGCTTGGCTGACTGCCTTTCCAAGTGGTTTGCTAATTTCAAAGTCCCTTATTCTCAAATCATTCTCCAATTATAATCGAAAGCTTGTTTTAGAAAATTTTTTTCATTTTGCCTTCAATTTTAACAACTATCTTGTGTATGATATTGGCTTTCTAGACACGTGCAGGAAGGGTGTGGATTTCAGTTATGTAGATACTAAGCAATATCATTGGGTCTAGAAGTTGAAATGTATCAAGCAGGAGCTTAAACTCTTGAAATCTGTACAAGACTCCACTATCTCTACTATCCACTTTAGAAATCAGACCTAGAGGCTATTCAATCAGCGCTTGCATTGCATCCTACTGATCAGAATCTTATGGATAAGGAAAAGCTAGTACTTACCAATTATTTGCAACCCGTGAGCAATCACCATTCTCTACTTCAATAGTGAGGAAAAGTACACTAGCTTAAGGCTGGTGACCAATGTATCGAATTTTCTTTAAATCCATCCTAGCAAGGTGCAATCTCAACAAAATCCACTCTTTCACATCTACAACAGATGCACTACTATTGAATCCTCAAGAAATTCGAGATGAAGCTATAAGTTATTTTTCTTCTATTCTGGGATTGCCTGGGTACTCAACTGTCTACTTTGATGAGCTCAGGTTACTGAATTTGCGACAAATTTCTTCTGTTAATTGTGAGCTTCTCACCCAACCTGTTGATGACAGCGAAATTGAAAGAGTAGTCTTTGGTATGGATGATTTGAACGAATCTAGACCTGATGGCTTTAATGGCCATTTTTGCCAAAAATTATGGCATATCACAGGCCTTTTGTGAAACAAGCAGTTCAGGAATTCTTCACTAAAGAGATTCTCTTTAAGGAAATCAACTAAACTTTTTTATGCTTGATCCCTAAAGGTCTCAACCCTTCTATATTTAGAGACTTTCGACCTATTGCAAGTACGAACTTTCTATATAAACTCATTTCCAAGATACTTGCAACATGATTGAAGAGGGTCTTATCTCTCTTAATCATCGAGAACTAAGGAGCTTTCATGCAGGATCGCCATATTGTTGATAATATACTCATTGTCAAGAACTTCTTAAAGGACACTCGCGTTCCAATTATGCTCCCAACTGTACAATAAAAATTGATTTTTGTAAAGCCTTCAATAACATCAGTTGGGATTTCATATAGATCATGCTCTAAGCCTTCAGATTTCCAATTATGTTCATCAATTGGTTAAAGTAATGCATCACTTCCACTTCCTTAGCTGTGCTCGTTAATAGAAGACCTACAAAAATTTTTGAGGTAGCTAGGGGACTCTGATAGGGGTATCCTTTATCCCCCTATATTTTCATCTTATGCATGGAAATTCTCAATTCCATCATTAAACATGAAGTGCAGCTCAACCCAAATTTTAGATAACGCTCTAAATGTAAGAAGATTGCTCTTCTTAACCTTGGGTTTGCTGATGACCTTCTTCTTTTTTGTAGAACCCATATGAACTCCATCAACACCCTCATGAAGGCACTGGATATCTTCAATGGCTATTCTAGGTTGCATATCAATCTTAATAAGAGTCTATTTATTCTCTCCAAAGCTACCTTAGGCCTTCATCCTTTTATCGAGTCCGGATCCTCTATTCAATATTAGCTTGTCTTATTCTGTCAAATATCAAAACGACGTCGTTTTTGATGAAAATTGGACAGTCACCTGTGGGACCCACCACTAACGTCGTTTTTAGCTTAAGCCAAAGCCAGTGTTTTAGAATTAGTCACTTTTAAACAATACATGTTTAACAGTAACAAAAATGGCTTTATATAAAGTCATTTTAATTTTTATTTATTATTATCAAAAACTTACATCATTATTTATTTCTCTTTATTCGAAAAGGCAAATAATTTTTGTTTGTGTGTGTAATTCTTTTTATTTGGATGATGACAAAAATAAACAAATATTTTTATCGTTATTCTTATTAAGAAAAAAATTAAAAATAATCAGGAATTTAATGATATTATTTAATATAATTAATAAATAAATAATTTAATAATAATAAGAATAATTAAAGAAACATAACGTTATTATAAATAATTATAATATAATTTATAATAATAATAACGAATATAAAATTACGAAAAATAATAATAATTCTTAAAATAATTTATAAATTAAAACTGATTATAAGGAATTAGCAAAAATAAGCATATAATTTTTTCCTTATTATTATCAAGCACAAAATTTAAATTAATGAGGAATTTAATCATATTATTTAATATAATCAATAACTAAATAATTAAATAATAATAAGAATAATAGTAAG
>JANZXP010000002.1:17716775-17727327 GCA_027576715.1 Erythroxylum flavicans
ATAAAAAGAATTAAACACACAAACAAAAATTATTTGCCTTTTAGAATAAAGAGAAATAAATAATGATGTAAGTTTTTGGTTATAATAAATAAAAATGAAAATGACTTTATATAAAGTCATTTTTGTTACTGTTAAATATGTATTGTTTAAAAGTGGCTAATTCTAAAATACTAGTTTTGACTTAAGCTAAAAAAGGTGTCAATTGGTGGATTCCACAGGTGACTATCCAATTTTCATTAAAAACGACGCTGTTTTGATATTTGACGGAATAAGACAAGCTAATATTGGACAGAAAATTCGGACTCCTTTTATCGCACAAGCTACGGGTATGAACTGCACAAGCCGTCCAATTATGTATCCGGGCCTTCCAGTAGCCACCAAGCGCCTAAATTATCAGGAAAGTTTACCCCTTATAGAACGTACTCGGGGAAGTAACTACCAAGAGCCTAAACTATTAGGAAAGTTTACACCTTATAGAACGTATTCGGAGAAGACTCTCCTCGTGGGTAAATAAAAAGCAATCGTACACGGGTAAACTACAACTCATTTAATCCGTGCTAAACTCCTTGCATATATTCTGGAGCTCCCATATCTTTCTTTCTCAAAGTATCATTAAAACTATCAAAATATTGCTTAAGAGTTTCTTGTGGTCCCATCCGGGTGGCTCTAAAGGTGTAGCAAAGGTTCGATGGACAGACGTTTGCTTACCTAAGGAAGAAGGAGGCCTGAATATTATCAAAGTCAATAATTTGGTATTGATTCTTAAGCAACTATGGTGGATTTTTCTAGATAAACGCTCATTGTGGATATGATGAATACATTTTTATTTTCTTCAAGGTCTAAGCATCTGGCAATTGAATAAAAGTTGCTCCCATTCTCATGTTCTCAACCGTCTGCTCACCTTGTGAGATATGGTTAAAGATGATATCACCAGCTCCCCAGGTAATGACCCTACTTTTGCTGTCATCCTCCGATCGAAAGGCCACCCTATCTAGTCCTTTAGTAACAAAAACCACCAAAGAGCTCCTGCGAAGAAGATGCTTAATAGTAGACTGGCACAAAATTATTTGGAACAAAGCACTCACCCCTCGAATATCCTTTAACCTTTGGCTGGCTATCCAAAACAAACTACCTACTTCAGGTCGATTGCCTTATATACAAATCAATCGTTTCTGTCCTATGTGTCAACTCTAAGCCGAAACCCATTCAATACCTGCATATGGAAAAAGATTACACGACTTTGTAGATGGAATGCCCCTAGTTGCACTGTAACGTATATCATACATAATCTATCAGTTGGAACAGCACGTCCACAACATAGTCGACGTCTCTTCATCCTAGTCTTGGGAACATGTATGTATACATTATGGCGGGAACGTAATCAACGAAGATTTGCCAATCAATGTTTAACCTAGGAATCTATTCAGTCAAATATAATCTGACAAGTTCATGAAATACTGGTCGTAAATAACCTTCACCAACAATGTTCAGCTGATATAGTAACAACCTTCAACATCTAAATATCTGTGTGCTTGCTTCCCTTTTTTAACTGATTATATCTTGCTTATATTCCTTATACCTTAGTGTAAGGAGTGTAAAGGGTATACCCTTTAAACTTTTGTCTTCCCTGTAATTCTTTCCATTATTTATCAATTAATCCCATTTTATTTATTAAAAAAAAACTAATTGTCATTCCAGACTGTGCATACAATTAATTTGTATTGTTAGGCATTTTAAAGAAAATACCAAAATACGATAGGGCTTAGTGTACTTTACCAACAAAGAGTTGTATCACTGTCTAAAATAGGAATTACCACCAATGTCTGACGAACATCGATTAAAAATATATAATTCCATTTTCTCCATTGAAGTCAAAAATGATTGAGTTGGGAGAAATCTGTGTTAAAAACCTTCATCCAACACAGCAATCGGCAACAGTTTCCTTCTTTTATACTTCTTTTTCACATCAACCAATCTAGAGATCAGTATTTTCAACAATTTGATTCGGAGAAATGAAATAGACAAATTACACAGACGCAGAGAAAACAAATGAAAAATACAAATGACCCCCCAGATATCTGTGGTCGGAGTAGAATAGTTTGGAGCTGGAAAATTATGGTGGCCCTCGACTCACTTGAGCTAGAAAGCTCAGAATTTTCTGGAAGGAGCAATCGTATTGAGAGATGATGGTTCCGTTAAAAGATTACCTTCGGAGTCATATTCAATCTTCCCTGAAAAATCGAGTGGACGGCACCTTTCACCTAACATGATTGTCCTCCTCCATAATGCTTCTTCACTGTTACCATCATCTTCTTCTCCTACTTGCACTTTCCTCCAAGATATCATCTTTACCATCACATGAGCCTTCTCATTAATGTTACTGCTTAACTTGGAGAGAAGCTTTTTGTCATCAGTTGGCCCTAAATTACTGCTTTCCTTGTCTCTTCGGTGAGATCTTTTAGAGTTATGAGAAGCACATAGAAACGTAACAATGGAAAACAGACTAAATACTGTTGCTAGAGAAACCATAAGGAAGATAGGACTCATGAGGCTTGGAAACTTGTACATGGAGCTCGAGAGGTTTAAGAGGGGCCTGGCCATGGCACTGATGAGTACAGAATCAACCAGAGATCAGGAAGATTGATTGAGGAATAGAGAATTATAGCTATTCCCTGCAAGAAGAAATATTTCATATCGTGAAACTGCTAAGTAGGACCCTACTGATTAAGTCTACGAGTCATTCCACGGAGATGACGTGACAGAATGGGTCCTCAACGGATGCTGACATGACATTCACCAATTGGCTACAACGCCAAGTGGTCTTCACCGTGTAAATTACGGTCAGATTCATGACTTGAACGTTGGGGCAGTGACCTGCTCTGGTCTGTTATTAGTCAACCATCAATGTAGTACACATAGTCTATGGCGCCGAAGAAGTTCTAAAATGAAGCGTTCTTACCTTTGCTTGTTTTAGGTCTAAAGAAAGAAATGGAGAGGCTTCTAAGCAAAGGCCATGTATATAGTATCCATAACTATTCAAGTGTTTGAATCAGTAGTGGTAGGAAGCTAATACAAATCTGTAATTATTTTCTGGCTATGTTCCCAACAAACATAAGCATGCCTCTCAGCGTCTTAAAGAAAAAGATAGAAGATAGATCAGAAAAGAATGGAATATGGATGCATGTAGCAGTTGTATTGACGGACCAAATGCTTTGGGAATATAGAAAAAATAATAATGAAGGACGAGTAGCACAATTGACATTTCAGGCTCTTTGCGTCTTGTACACGACTCACCAAATTCGCAACTTCCCAGTTTTCAACATTCCAAAGCTGGTGAATATTTAGATACACCGCTAAATTTGTAATAAGTTCCAAATAATTAACTCGTTTGGAATATATATATTCCTTTAATTAATATTTTACTTTTAAAAGGATTTATTCGAACGCTCTCTCTAAAATTTGTCCTTCGACCTCTCTCTTAACTGTACTCATACTTTTACTTTTTGTTGTTTTCCTTTTATAACTTTCTTATTCTCTTTCTAGATTTTTCATATTTTTGTTACCTTTCAAGATAAAAGAACTAGGCAGAACTTACAACAGAAGTCATGAAGAGAATTAAAAAATTTATATGGGACTTCATCTAGAGCGGAAGCAGTAGCAACACTAAAGTCCTAATTATCAAGTCACCGTAACAAAGAAGACAATTGTAGGGATGTCAATTTTTGCCCAGCCCGACTAGGCCAAGCCTGTTTTTGGTCTGAGTTTGACGGCCTATGGGTTGATCATGATTTGCCTGTGCAGACCACAGGTCAGCCCGATCCGGGGCCCGACAAAACGACGCCGTTTTGTATTTTTATATTAAATAGACGAGACGAGTTTGCCCGGCTCACCCTTAGCTCTCGAGCCACGGGCCAACCACGGGTCGGTCGACTCATCGACGGGCCGGATCGTAGGTCGAGATGCAGGCCCGCCCAATCCGACCCATCGACATCCATAGTTCACAATTGGCGACGAAAAAAGCGTAGCTACAATTCGCCAAAAAATGTTTCTGTAATCACAAGTACTAAGGCAACATAATTCATATTGTTATAAAAAATGGCGCTATAATCAGTACAAGGCAACATAACTTTTTGATTAGGCAAATGTTGCTTTAAGTTTTGAATAAAGTAATACATTAGTCTCAAACTATAGCAATAATATTAAATAAATATTGCAACACTTTTAAGTATTTATAACGCAACAAAGTAAAATTTTTTAAGCAACAATTTATTCTTTCTTTATCAATATTATTTAACGTAAAATCAAACTCTTGTTATTATGTAGGCAACATCCATATATACATTAAAAGAAATATATAGACATTAATGTACATCTTAATTGTGTACGTACTATCAAATGTAAACGACAAAAAAATTACATTTATATATGATATATAGATCATATGGACTTGTAAAATTCAACCTTTTAACATATTCAAAAACAAAAGCAAAAAATCACTAGCTAAAATATTCATCTACAATATCATCCTACACTCTATATGAAATATAAGTGAATTAATCTAAATACTAAACAAAACCAATATGTATGAGTACTCCAAAATCCTTCACCAAGTATCTCTTTGTCCACTCCTAATCATCACCATCCTACGACAAAAAAAAGAAGAAACAAGAAGTAGATTAGAATTGTAAAACTACCGTGCTCACAAACAAGTGCTCACAAACAGGTTGATATATCTAAAAAATGAAATACTAACTACTTTATTATGATCTTAATTTAATAAAGACAAACTAACAATACGATAATTCAATTCTTTTTATGAACAAATTCAGAAAGCATGAACGTAAGCAATTAATCTTAACAAAAGATAACAAGATAATGTACAACAACAATGAATTAAGGAAATGAAATCAGCCTGGATTCTAGAAAAGAACATGGAGAGTATCAAAGTAACTACTGTCTTAAGGTTCCCATTGAACTTGAAACATTTAATCCATTTAGAATAGAAAATTAAATAATCCATGATAATAAACACATTAAACAATATGAAAATAAACTAGTCAATTTTGTTAATGACAAGCAAACAACTACTCCCAAAACATGCACCATGAGAAATAACGAATTCAATATCTTCAACATGAACAGCGTCAGGATCACCATGAGCAACTCAACCAAAGGCTAAGAGTTTCTTTGTCATGCCAAACGCACCTCACGACTAACGAACATTTTTGAGATGATGCAAGGGTTTCAATTACAGTTCTTTAAGCACAAGAACACAAATTACAGTGGGTTTTGAAGTAAATATACGAGAAAACTTTCATAACAAAGATAAATGATACCATAGCTATTTCCTTTCTAATGAAAACACCAGATCAACCATGAGCTCACGATGCCGGGCCAAATAAAAATGAAAGGAAAGAATAACAGAAGACATGGTTCAACACAATGCTGAAAGAAATTACGTACTGAAAGAAGAACAGTATCTGCTCCTTGACAATCCCTGAAGGCAACATATGCAATTTGAGATCGTTCACTATCCCTGCATAAGCAAAACAGTGGCTTGGTATGAGAAAAACAAAAATAACAGAAAGGAAGTATAATATATTTAAGAACTCAACAGCCCAATACCTTTGCACCTTAACATATACTATATCACCAGAAAAAGAAAAGAACTCCTTGAGGTCTTTATGACTTGCTTTAAGAGAGACTACTCACTGTCATTGTTTTTACCTGCGGAGAGAGTAAAGGAGTAAGATTAAAACAAGAAAATGATGACAAAAACCTCCAGTTACGTAATATACCAGCAATTTATACCAAAGTTGCATGATGAACTACGACAACATCTGTGATAAAAAAAGAACACAGTGAATAATATTTGTGAACTAGTAGCAAGGGTTCCATCAGAGTACTTCTCTGCCCTAGCAACAGTATCGGCCAAGTGTGTGACAACAAAATCATATTTGTGAACTAGGTGCATGATTGTAACACATGATTGTGTTGTATACCGATATTTAGTAGCACAAGCCCCAATTGTACGACATAACGCATCTTTTGTTTCAGAGTCCTTCAAAAGAGTTGCATTCTCAAACACAGAGAACATATTTCTCCAAAATCCAATCGAAAACAATGTACAATTTATACTGACAC
Source organism: Erythroxylum flavicans (assembly GCA_027576715.1). Lineage (NCBI taxonomy): Eukaryota > Viridiplantae > Streptophyta > Magnoliopsida > Malpighiales > Erythroxylaceae > Erythroxylum > Erythroxylum flavicans. The sequence continues at coordinate 17,722,920 of JANZXP010000002.1, forward strand.
GTACTGGGATAAATGAGCTTATACAATTGTAGTAGTAAACTTACCTAGCAATGAAAGAAAGATATTTTTCATCTAGTTCTGATGATCCAAAGAGCGATTGGAGGTTAATTTATAACGAATTTGCAATCAAACCAAGAATACGACCCCTCTGCGGTTCCCAATTCCATGACTGCATAACCTGTTTCGTCTTGTTTGCCCCTGTCAACTAAAAAAACGATCAAAAAGCTTCACATAACAGAAAGTCAAATGCTCAGTAACATTCAAATTATATGGGCATGCATCATATGAGAGTACCTTCGAATTGTTAACAGAACTACTACTTGATTCCTCAGCAAGAATAATACTGAGGAGGAAAAATGTGTAAATCTGAAAAGCATTTCGGGGCGATGAAACAAGATCAAGCAAAGGACTAATTACTTCATCGTCGTCCTGTCCATGAGATGCCCTAAATAGGGAATCAACATTTGGGAGGAGAACAATGAGATTGGATCTTAAGACTCTCAACGAAATTGAGCTTATAAGACGACTTCAAACTAGGAAAAACCCAAACCAACGAGTACATAAGGTAAAACACATCTTGTTCTTCAATGCAAAACAGCTCCTTATCCGCAAGATTAAAAGATACACCTAAGCAAAAAGAAATGAACAAGCCAATTAGGCAAATGAACCGAAAAAGGGGAATCTAAATTTCACAGTAATCTCAGCAAGGGAATGACCTTTGACCAACTCTTCGAGATCTAAGGCAGGAAGCGAAACGACGTCAGTGGGGTTCTAGGCGTAGAGGTGGTCCTCACCAGAATCTTTCTCCAGTTATAAAAGTGTCGCCAGGAACACGAATTGTGGAGGCATTTCATTTCTCTGCTTCTAAGCATGTAAATGAACTAAACAAAACTAAAGATCAAAACTTTCCATAAATTACTAGCATGTAAATCCATTAATGGGGATGGGCTGTGTGATTGCGCGTACCACTTGCTCTTAGAGAAAAATCCCACGTCATAAAGGCAGCGGCGGAGAGAGAGAGCGAGGTGATAGAGAGAGGAAGCGACGGTGAGAAAGGGTACAAGAGAACGGTGGAGTGCAGAGAGTTTGGCGTGGTCTTGCGCGTAGGCTATCTCGCTCGCCATTCTTCTTATTTTCTCCTTGAGGTCTCTCTGACTTGCTTTGAGAGAGACATTGATCACTTTCACTGTTTTTACCTGCAGAGAGGGTAAAGGAATGAGATCAAAACAAGCAAATGATGACAAAAACCTTCAGAGGAGCAGATGTTCTTCCAATTAATATTTTATGAGGCCTTCTAAAGGCCGAAATTCCAAATTGAAGACTCAACATGTTCCATATATTTGCAAGTAATTTGAGTACATTCGTCCCAAGTATGAACATTCATCTATATACTTACAAGTTATTTTTATTTTTAAAAAATTACAAGTATATTTAATCGGATTTGGATAGGATTCGATCATGCTTAGACTCAGACCAACTCGATCATGCACAGGCTCAGACCGAAAGTTTTAGTTTGAGCTTGAATTCAAAAATTCATGCATAATAAATGACAGATTTAAGGTTACAGGAATTTTTTTGTATTTTTGAGCAATTGTATAATTTGATTTAATTTTACTAAATAAAATTGATCAGTATTTTAATTTTCTTAGACATATTTTAAATACTAATTAATAAATAAAGAAATTTTATATGTTAAATATCCATTAATAAGTAATTATATAAATAAATATGTAACATTAATAAATACTCTTTAGTAAATAGATGATTGAAACTATAACAACAATTTTACATGTTGCATATATAAGATTTTATTACAACCATTTTTAATTTTGCCTTTTTTTATATGCAGTAACAAATTAATATTGTCATTGCCTCTTAATATTATTAAAGGCAATACTTTAAAAACTGTTGTTTTATATTATTTTTTAGCAACACATTTCTAAATTGTTGCAGACATGTCGTTGCCTAAAGCACTTTTTATTGTAGTGCTAATTGTTCGAAAAATGTTGTCTATAGTTATTTGTGACGCTGTGATTTTGTCACATAAATCGTTACTAATTCCCTGTGGTTGAATATTATTAGTGACATTTTTAGAAATTATAGCAAAAATTTATTATTTACGAAAATTTTCATAGATAAAGCATTAAAAAACATAGATAAAAATTGAATATCAATTAGTGATGGTGAAAAAAATTTAGCACCAAATGATTAGCAATGAAAATAAAAGTAGCCAATAATTTTTAGCTATATATATTTTTCTTCGTAGCTATATAGTATTAGCTACGTTTTTTCATAACATAGCGAAATGTTATTTGCTACATTTTTATAATGTAGCAAAATATTATTTACTTTGTAAAAATCCATGATATTGAGCAATACGTTTTATATATAATATATTAAGACATTTTTAATTGTTAATTATTTGTTTATTATTATAAAATTAAACTGTATAGAAATATTATTAATTCAAAATGTCGAGCATTAAAGTAAAATTATATAAATATCATTAAATTGAACCTAAAGAAAGAATATAACATTCAAGGATGATCATTTGTTCCTAAACAAGATATTAGTGACAAGTTGAACAATTATTATATACAAAATAATAAATAAGGAGATCACTTCATAAATTAGAATATGTCTTACATACTGACAAAGATGCTCAAATTACAAAAACATTAGACCATAATCCAAATGACTACCTAGTCTATGAACCTGTAATCATTCAAAACATTTAGTTAAAGTAAACTAAAAATAATGTGAGATTATTGATAAACTAAGTATTTGGTTAGATTAAAGCAAACACCACATCACTTTACCCTTTATAATATAATCATTCATCAATTGCATCTTTATCCGTTCTGTAATTCAAGAAAAAAGTATTAAAATTAAATGATAGTATACGTAGGAAATGATAACATAATTATAGGAGATATAATTAATACCCTTCACTTTCCTCTTCATTTCCATCATAATTTAAGCCAAGTAATCTTTTGAATAACATACACTACAAGAAATTGTACTTTTAGTGAAAGTAAAAATTGTCACTAAAAGCAGTAATATTTGTCACTATTATTAATAGTGTCCAATTTTTAAAGTCGTCACCTCCCGTCACAAATACCTCCGTCACTAATAAAATAGTGACTAATTTAAAAAATAGTCACAATTATGCAACACTTTTGTGACACAAATACTGACACTAAAACTTGTGAAATGTGTGACAAAACTATATGGTCACAATAACTTCAAATATTTATGACAAGTTTATCATCACAAATAATATAAAGTAGTGACGAATTAAGTCGTAACAGTACTTCAATTTATTGTGACAAAATTGCCGACACTAAAACCTATCAAATGTGTGACAACACTATATGGTCACTACAACTGTACTTATTTATGACAAGTTTGTTGAAACAAATAATATAAAGTAGTGACGAATAAAGTTGTAAGAATACTTCATTATATTGTGACAAAAGTGCCGACACTAAAACCTATGTAATATGTGACAATATTATATGGTCAAAGCAACTTTACATATTTATGACAAGTTTGTTAACACAAATAATATAAAGTAGTGACGAATGAAGTCCTAACAGTACTTCATTTTATTGTTACAACATTATCGCCACTAAAATAATTATAAATAGTGACAATATTTGTCACTAATAATTTTTTTATCAGTGTTCATTACTTCTTGGTCACTAATATTTTAATAAAAAAGTGTCAACGTCATTTCGTCACAAAAATAAAAATTGGTTCTTACAAAAAGTATTATCACTAATGTGTTTATTATTATCAAAAATAAAACTAGCAATTCATCAACGGAATTACATTAGTTGTAAAAGAAATTTGTATCAATGGCTATATTGTCTAACAGATTTCGTCACAAGTATGAAAGTTATATGTTACAATCATGTTGTCACTAAATAAAGAATATATGTTACAATAAATTTATCACTAATGCCTTATCATATACATCTGATATGTGTAACAAATCTTCACTAGAAAACCCAACAACTGAAGAGGCTGAGTAGGCATCAATGCATTTTTTCACCTACAACAGAAAATTGCAAAATGATAGAAAGTAACGAAAAGAAGACTGATAGAGATAAACACCTACCAATACACTATCAAAGCTAGATACTGCAATTAAAAATCCAATCTGCACATTTTGCTAAAGAAAGAAATAATAAAGCACTAACCAAGAGTTGACGCAGAGTACATCAGCATAATTGTGTAACCAATTTTCTCATTTTGCTTGATTGCTGAAATTCTCCATGTTAGCACCCTCCAAACTCCATGTACCAGTAGCCAAAGCATACATCTCCAGGTTTACCCGGCCAATGCTGGTAAAGGAAACTAAAAACCAAAATCAGTCATATAGAAACATCTAAAAGATGTTGCA
>JANZXP010000002.1:17733475-17744430 GCA_027576715.1 Erythroxylum flavicans
ATCTGGACGTTCTTTGTGTAGATCTGTACATAGGGTGTTTTTTACGTTGCTAAAGTTAATTTCTTCGTGTTTTGTATTTGTTGTTTGATTTCTTTATGTTATGTTATTTGCACATTTTCGTTGGAGAGTTTGGATTTTGGTCAGCTGGTTTTCAGAGTCGAATCGGTTTAGTTGACCTAACTGTTACTGAATCTTCTCAAGTTGTTTCTAGATTTTGTCTACTAAGGAACTTATCTGAATGCATCCTCCTTGGCATTTGTGACTTTGGGCTTTCCTCTAGTCCTGTGAAGCACATAGGTATTTGAATGTGGGTTATGCAAAGCTTTTGGAAAATCCAAAATCCTCTCGCAGATAACTTGTTTGAGTTTTGTGTCTGCTCATCACCGTCAAAAAATGATTATTCACTGAATCGATATTATTCTTTTGTTCTATTGTGTCCTTTTGTGATTATTCTTTTGTTCTTTCTATCTATTGTGATTATTCACTAAAACTCTTTAGGTGTTTATTGCGAATTCTTAATTATGTATTTGATGTATGAGTTGTGTTTATAGTTGTGTTTTGAAGATGATTTACTGTCTATCTATGTTATTTCTTTATGTCTATCTTCCAATCGACGTTTAACATTTAATCTCATGAAAGCTTTGTTTCTGCATTGATGAAATTGTTTCAAGAGTATTTTACTTTTTTTCATTTCTAATAATAGTAATATAGAGACATATAGATAATACTATATTTATGTATATGAAGAACATAGTCATGTTTAATTATGTACATGATGAACATAGTCATGCTAAATAGGACTAGTTTCAGTTGTCATCGAAATTGGAGTTAAACATATCTTCATTTTGTTCTAAATCTACTTTTAAAGAATTTATCTCTTATCATTATTAATGAAGGAATGTCGACATGGAGACTAGTTCCGGAAGGCCCTAATTCATTTCGTTTGAAGGAATGTGGCAAAATTGTCCCTATTGAGAAAAACAAAAGTGAAGATGAAATCTCCACTTTATATACTAATCATCGTTTGCCTTTCATGGTCGATCTTCTGCTTCAAGGTGTTTAGTATCATCCGAACAACATCACTTTCGTTATTATGTACATCTCATTTCCCTTTATGAAGCTATTGTATATATTCACATTTGATGGTTTATATTACATGTTGTTTAAAGCTTCATTGAGTCTTGAATATGACATGTATGGCCATGGAGGCGGGAGCAATGTCACAAGAGTCCGTAAAGGATTAGAGAAATTGGTTGATTTGGAAATTTCGTCAATTCCGAGTACTTCGTCTGCTCATGCATATATGCATGTCACTCCAATTTCAGTTCATTAAACGGTTTACTAATATGAATATCTAACTTCTATACTGATTGTGTTTTAGGTACTAAATCTAGCGACTTATTCACTGCATCCTATATAAATTTAGCTATAGCGGAAAAGTTATTGCAAGAGGAAGTGAAAAACCCTACACTTGAAGGAACAACTGTTATTGTTCTAATTGGTGCGTTCGAATGTGCAAGGACCCTTCTGAGAAATCCAGACATCGGGGACTCATTTACCTTTACCGACTCTCATGTTACTTGGAATCCAAATAAATAATTATATCATTGTTAGTTAGCGAGTCAATCGTCTGAACTCACCTTTAAAATTATTTATTGTTGTATCTGTAATAATTTGTCAAACAACATATCTACTACTTAGGGATCAAGTTGCGTACTATTGAATGTGGACTATTATTGTTCTAGTTCTATGAGTGTATGAATTGGGTAACTTCTAATTTAAAGTTCGTACTACTCTATATATCATATTATTATATTGATAAAATTATTTAAAATTTTTATTACAAATTTTTGCAATGTTAGTAAATACTAATGATTAAGTGTTAATACTACTGTTTAACACTTAAAAATAAGTTGTGAGTTTTTTCAATAACATGTTGTAAACATTCACAACAAATCTCCAAAAAAACATATCCTTAACTATGATAGATTATAAAAATATTAGTTTAATAATTTATGAAAATGTCAATCATTTGGTGACGATTTTTAGACATCGTCACCAAATGTATATATTCAGCGACATTTTTTATAATTCGTCAGTGAATGTGCAACATTTGGTGACGAATTACAAAAATCGTCGTTGAATGCTTTACATTTAGTGACGATGAAAAACAATCGTCGCTGAATGTCTAAGATTTTGTGACGAAACAGGACTTTCGTCACCAAATATTGACCTTTTGGTGACACTTCATAATATCGTCGCAAAATATATATTCTTTAGTGATAGTTTAAGGAATTCATGGCAAAATGTTGGACAGGTTATGATGACATTTTCATACTTCATCGCGATTACATTATTTGGAGACGAATATCAAAAATCGTCAGTCATTATGCATGATTTGGCAATGATTTTCTCTGTACGTCGCTACAGGTTTCCCCTGGGGCGACGCTTTGTTGTTTCGTCACTAAATGGTAAGTTTTATTGATGAATATTTTTAAACATCACAATATGTTGTCTTTTGGCGACGAATTTTGTTTCGTCGCAAAATAAATCGTAGGGAAAGGCTATCTTTGTTGTAATGTAAGTTTAATTACTTATCTTGATTGTTATGGAATCTGTTTTATGAGGAGCTCTTTTCACTTTTATGAATTCATTTACAGGTAGGAATGGCACAGGTCGGGCTGGGCCCGGGCCGCCTATGACTCGGCCTGGAGTTTGTCGGACTTGAGTTGACCCTAAATTTTAATAAAATTTTTAATATATTTATTTTAAGAAATTTTGAATTTTGTAGTTATATTTTTTTGAATTCCTAAATTATAAATTATAGCATAATCATTTATAACAAAGTGTAGGATGAAATTACCTATAAATTATATAAAAATATTTATATAAAATAAATGATATAAAATATGAACCAATATATATTTATTAAAAATATGTAGCTATGATAATGTTATTATAATTATTCCCTACAAACAAGTGAATTTAATTTTAATTTTGTAATTTTATTATAAAAATTAATTATAATGTAAGTGTAAAAAAGTTAATATCTGACTATAATTTATTTCAAATATTATTTTTACGTGTTTAAAAAATTATTACAATTCTTTTTAATATGATTTTTATAAAAAATACAGATATTAGGTTTATAATATAATATTTTAAAACTTTTAATGTTTTTATAAATTATGTACGGAACTCTTAATTGATGTTGTTGTAAATTATATACTTTAAATAATAATTATACATGTAACTTTTAGTTATTGTTGATTTTTTTACTTCTATAAATATTATTGTCTTTTCATATTATATCTATTATTAATTAATCATTGTAAAGTTTTATATTTTTATTACACATATTAAAAGAAAATAATATCATCATCATCATCACTCAGTCCAAAATTTCGCAATAAAGCGAGGTTTAGGGAGGTCTGATAGTACACAGCCTTACCCTTATATAGTAGAGAAGCTGTTTTTGGTAGACCCATAGTTGTGACAATAAAAGAGTGATGCAGGTTAAAGAGTAAATAAATAAAACTAACATGTTAAAAGATTATGTAAATAAAATTAAAATAAATACACAAATAAAGAAAAACTATAGCAACGTTAATAAAGACAAATAGGTAAGACGATACACAAACAGAGAGAAAATAATAAGAAATAATAATAATAATAATAATAATAATAATAATAATAATAATAAATAAATAAATAAATAAATAAATAAAAATAAATACGAAGAGAGTCTATAGAAAGAAAAATTACCAGAGGATGTTGATTAAAACACGTTATAACCAAGAAAGTAAAAGTCGTTGTCTTATAAAGGAAGTCGCGTAAGTCAAAATGAGCGAGGTAGTAATGGGAAGCAACAGGAAAAGACTTATGATTCTTTTTTTACAGTAGTAGAGTTGTCAGGGGGCTCGAAAATCTTGACGGAGATATCGAATACGCGATTAACTAAAGTAGTACCAGAACCAGCGTCCTATACAATGTTCTTGAGCTATCTGGTTCAGTACATCAAAACACCCAGTCCATGTTTGCATAAGATATTCGAGGGGAAAATTCAGAAAAAAAAAACAAGAAAAAAGAAGAATGTATTTGACCCTGGTTGTAACCTCAACAAAAATCTAAACCTGTAAACTACGAGCTTCATACCACACAGACGACATAGAAAAGATAATTGAACAAACACTACAAGCTATAGAAAAAAAAATTGCACGGAACTTAAAAACAAAAGTAAATACAAGGTTGACAGGAGTTGCCACCCTTACCTCCACACAAGGTTGGGATCTACCGGTGAGTGTATTCCCACTTAAGGGGCCACAGAGAGCAGGTGGAAAATGGGTAAACACATACCTGGGTCGATGATCGTGGGACACCCGCTAGCAGTGAATGATAGTGGCGTCGGTGACGGAAGCACAGTGACGTTGATATTGGTTCCAAAAGCGCAAAAAACAAAGGTGAAGACAGAAGCAAAGCTAGAAAACGACACACAACTACTCTGTCTAGTTACAGGAGAAGGAAGAAGAAGAAGAATAACACAAATAAGAATATGGGTTCGAACAAGAACTCAAGTTTCTTTCAAACTACTCAAAAGGAACTTAACCGAGACAGCTAAATATTTTCCAAACATAAACATAAGAAATATAAACGACTCTGGGAAGATTAGTTCGAGGGTTACTTACTTAGCCGGCGAAGACATGATGACAGAAACACAAACACAGAGACCCAAAATTTGTGTTTCAAGATACCTTATTCATTTGTGTTTTATCTCCCCCGCGTCTCATCTTTGTGTTTCATCTCCATCGCGTTTCAAGAGAATCGACTAGAGCTTCACAGTTCTCAGCAGCTCCCACCACAAGAGCCCCAGCTATCACGGCCTACATCACCACTAGACCTGCCGAGTCGTCCGGAATCACCACTATCGCCGCCAAGGCCGCCAGAAATATGATATAAAGAAGAATAAGATTCTTTAAACTTTGCGACCTCCAATAAGCTGAAGGCGGCTCTCAATAATAAATTCATGAATTTCATTTTCTTTTTTTTTCATTCAACGTCTTTAAAATTGTTGCAGATATCTTTTCTATGTTGAAATCTATGTATTGTCGAAGACATAACATTAATGGCTTCAAAGCGTATGTTGAACTTCTTATTCCAGGAAGGAAAAAAGACTGCATTGACAGTCAACCTCCCAAGTATAAACTTTATTACTCAAATGTTGGAATTTAATATGAACATGAGAAAATTTTAATCAACTGTGAATTCTTGTGACAATTGCAGTTAATATGACGTTGTGGCGATTATAATTACAGTAGACGACCAGACCATAGAATGCGGTCCACAGTTTTAAAATCTGTGGCCTGACCAATTAGTCTATTTTCCAATTTACTTCAGGCCCTTTCGACACCAATGGCTAGGGGAGGGTTACTTGAAATTGACATTACCATCTATTCACCTATAAAACCTTTAACCAGGACAAGGAGACTAGTCTGTAAAACAGATAGAATCATCTCACATTATTATTGTGTTGTTATCGATATTATTTCTTAAGTGCAGTAATGATATACAACAAAGAGGCAGGAAGATTACTGAGATACGACAAAGAGACAGGAAGACTTACTTGACTGGCATTTGAAATATAAAGAAAAACAAAGAAACTAAAAGAAACCAAGCCCCTGTCTGCTGGGCGCTACCCTAATATCATATGGGAATTGCATTGGTGACTGACGGGTAAACAACCGTAGCAGGATGGGCCATGATTTTGCGACCTTTCATGTGCTTGAATACATACACCACTGCCCCTACAGGCCATTCGATGATCGCCGCCGCCGCAAATGCCAAGAACCCAAGTGTTGGGCCTACTACCTTACACCGGCAGGGGTTGCTAGCCGTCCCACATTCCACGCATATCGGAATTCCAACAGCGAAGCGCATGTTCCTAGACTCTACAATATAATACCAGATAAGATAGCCAAGAAAACAAAAAACCCAGAAAGTTAGCAAATCGCTGTTTGTAGATTAAGAAAACAATGGCGAAATTTAGGAACAAAAACTGTGTAGCACATGCATATGTTCGCACCTGTACCAACGGCACTACAGATCTGATTTGACCTGCTGCCATTAATTATATAACGCAGTAGTAGTAATTTAGGACCATCAATCTCAGGGCTCAGCTGTGCTTATTTGGTCTTTAATTGGTACCGCGTGTACGATTTTGGAGAAGCAGAGTTGTTTACGTGTCGTCCTGTTGCGAAAGTAACGGGACAGATGCTTGCTTTCCTTTCATCTGGCTGGGTTATCCTCTTATTCTTTAAGTTTCCCATTGAGATAAGCTACTTTATGTCGTCTGACCTTTCACTGAAATAACCGACTCTAACAGAATATTCTCAGTAATTTATAAATACATGCATAAAACTGCACAGGAAAACAATTTGAAATCTAATTTATACATACTAAATTTTTGTGAACAAGTTTTTAGTTGAAACAAAACGATTTAAGTTCTAAGTTGAAGTAAAGAGTTTTAAAATGATTGAGCGTTCTGCTCTACATTCATTTGTCAAAGTATTCTTAGTAGGTTGAAATCATATTAACAGGTCTCCGATATATGTGACAGCCACTCGTATTTATTTTGTTCGTGAAATCCAAGAAATTAAACTAAGACCTAATTGCAAATCAAGTAAATTATTAATTGTCATAAATCCATGCTCCAATTTTTGACATGTATCTTTTTAATGTATACTAAGATTCAATCTTGATTTACTTAAAAAAAAGAACTTTCTCGAGCTTTCTTCAATTTGAAAAGTCACAAATATATTTTACGGTGTTATTGTATTTCTAATAATGTTTATGAAAGATATATATTGAACATATCATTTAAACGCATATGGTATCATTGAAATTTCTCATGGCATACCTCAATATGACCTGGAAGTTGTTCTGTTACTAAATATATCTATTATATATAAAGATATCATCCCACTCTTATAAAGGTAGCTAATATAAAAATTTATCAACTTTCTTTTTTTAACGTGGAGAATAATTCTATCAGGATTGGCAATTAGCTGAGCCAGGAAATCTAAGCCTGACCCAGACTTGAGACATGCAGCCTAAATGTGTTTATTAAGGGCTTGTTTGTTTTTTTTTTCCATTTTTGTTGTAGTTTTCATAAAAAAAATAAACAAGTCACTAAAATTTGTTTGTTAGAGGATTGTTGCTATTTTTTGTGTAAAAAATAAAAAATCACAACAACTTTACAAAAACGTAAAAAAGATGTTTTCGTGTTTTTTAAAATAATTTTTTAATAAAAAAACAACATATCGTGAGTTCTCCAATATTGTCTTTTGTGTTCGTCTTCATCCTCGCTCTATCTTTACCGCTTTGTGTTCTTTTTCAACCTTTATGTCTTCTGTGCTCCGATTTCTCCATTTTAGTTATGCTCTTTTATTGTTTCTTGATATGGGTATGTTTTTGGGTGGAATATGGTTGTATTTTCTCTGGGTAGCATGAGTTCTGCAACTCACATAGGTATAGGGTATTTTTCATCTGTCTTTTGAACTCTGCTACGATAGTTTTTGTAACATCCCGTTACCCATGTTAAAGCTAGAATAGTAAATATGAGAGATTTTTGAAATATTAGAAAATGCATTTCATCTTCATGCATAATATGACATACACATACACGTAAATATAGGTATTTTGGCACATGAAAATGATTGTATATGCATTCATTGACATTTCGGGTATAATTGATTTATTTATGTGAAATGTGATTTTATCGAGAATTGTGGTTTATTTGTTTTGAAAATTGATTTGGAAAGTGTATTTGTTGATTTAGAATTTTTGGAAAATTTTAGGAAAAATTTTCAAAATTATTGGATATTATTGAATTAGGAAAAATACCAAATGGCGGGACAATTGATAATTAGCAGTAGAAATTAATGTCAAATGATAGTGGAAATTTTTATATATGAATTTGGGATTTAATGACTTATGTCAAAAAAGTTAGAGACAATGGATTAAAAGTTGGAGTGAAATGAACTAAGTAATTAAGTGATAATAGGTAACTTAATTAGAAGACTTGTGGATTGATTCTTTACATGACAAGTGACAAAAAGTTACCACACCCCATTAACCAACGAAAATCTCTCTAGATGAAAGACTACCTTTAGTTTTAAATGGTCTTTCACTTTTTTTTATTCACTCTCATCTCTTCTATTTTCGTGGCTTTCTTCTTCTCCTCCACTTTCATTTTCTCCGTTCACTCTCACCTCCACCAACATTGAACCAACTCTCTCATCTTTCAATTACTACTTCCTTCATGTTATCTTCTTCATTACCACAAGGAAACCTAAATCTTCCAACCTCCATGATGTTGTACGTGTGATGCTTGGGAACTAGGCGAAAGTGTTGTTTTTTAAGATTTGGAGCTAAATCAAGTAAGTAGCTTGTTAATATTCATGGGTATTGTTAAATGAAGCTCTTATTATGATAGTTAGAGGTTAAATGGCATAAAATTTTGTTTTATGTATGATGAACGTGAGTGATGAATAGTCGATGTAAATGTCTTGCTTTTGTGTATATATGATGAGTAATAATTCATAAATTGTTTTAGAGATGTTTTACAGGTAGAATGATCATCATAATGGTGTTAGGATGAGTGCAGAAAATTGATAACAAATAGTATATGCAGATGTTTTGTTTTTGGTTAATGATCAAATATAGATCACGAATTGCTTATGAATGATATTGAGTTGAAATGGAGTTGAGAATGAAGAGTAAATGAAGTAGAAAAGGTGATCTTTGTGCAAGTGGTGTTAAGTGTAAAATCTAGAAAATTGGAAGATGAATGTTGGAAAATGTAGCAGTAACATGTCCACTGATTATGCTTCTGTGTTTTAGCCATAACTTGTTCTTAATTATCTAAATAAGATTATTCTTAATTTGGATTAAACTAGAGACATATGGCTACATTTCCCATGTAGAAATTGAATTCAAATTTTGTCTTTAAGAGTTTCAAAATTTGACTTGAAGTTGAGTACTGGGTGTAGCAGAAAAATGAAGAAGTGTAGAAAAAATTTCTTATAAAAGTGTATGAGAATATGTTCTATTTTGAGTGTTTTTAGAGATATTTTAAAATGGGTTTAGAGTTAACGAAGAGGTGTAAGATCATGTTCTGTTATGGGAAAGTGATTTAAAACAAAATTTTGAGAAGAAAAATGAAGAATGTGTAGGGAATAAATATGCAGAAAAATGAACGTGCAGAAAACGTAAAGAACATACATGAATTTTTTTTTTTAATGTTCGACTTTTATTCTAGGATTTTTGTTTTGTATGTGGATGATTATGCTAAATTGGAGTTGAAATGGTGAAATGAAAATGGGGAATGTACAAAAAAATTAAAAAGTGCAGAAAAATGAAAGACGAAAACGTAGAAATGAAGAGGATGCATGAATATGCGATGTTTTTGATATTTGGTGTTAATTATGGTTTTTAATTTGTTTAAGAATGTGTTGAGCTAAATGGGATTTAAACCAACAAATTTGAAACACATTGTTCCACATCTCCAACAAAAATTATGATCTTCTGAAATCATTTGGAGGAGAATGATTGCTGAATTTGGGATGAAATTGATGAGGAGTTCTGGAATTTCATAACTGGAGTATTTTCACTGAAGATGCTTAGGTATTTTAGACATAACTTGTTTTTCAATTATCCAAGTGGAATGATTCTTGATTTAGAGTAAACTAGAGACTTAGGCTACAATTGTTCAAAAGAAGTCGAATTTTAATTCTATCTCTAAAATTCTAGAATCTAACTTGAATGATACAGAATACTGCTATAGTTAAAGAACAGTCTGAATTATTTAGAGTATAACTTTTGGAATACTAAACCACATCGAATTATCTTGGAGTCATTAGAAGCTTAAGACAATGGGGAACATTTGTATAGAAGAAAGTTTTGTCAAGTTAATTCATTTTCCTAGTCATAATTATCATGTAAAGTTGACCCAAAAGTTTGTGTTTAGAGAAATTTGGAATGATCAAATGAGTTATGAAATTAGATTCAAATTGTTTTGTGGAGGTGTAAACCCTAATTACAAATTACACTTATGTGAGTTTTGAAATATGAATGATTATGTGACGAGAGTAATGGAAAGAAAACTAGGATTGTCGTGAACATGCGTTGTACATATTCCATATATATAAATGTGCATAAGTGAGTACTTATACAATTGTGCAAAATTATGACATGTGTAATTGCATATTGCTTGATATAGAGGAGCAATTGGAACGTTAACAACCAAACGTTGCCGAAACTTTGAGGCAATAGCTTCGGGAGCAATCGATGAGTAACCTAGACAGTTTCATGCAATTAATTGTTTGCTTTAGGATATGTTTTGAATGATGATATGAATGTGATTTGATTATGTTAATGCTGGACAATGAAGTTTTGAGACTTGATTTATGAATGTGATATTGAAGTGCTACTTGTATGTGAATGTGACGAACTAAATGCTTCTTGACATGATGGATTGATTGTGAGAGATGCATTCCGTACATGAATGCATGATCAGATAATGAGAGTTGTGACTTGAGTAGCCACTGAAAACGAGCTTAAAGCTCCAAATGTGATTAAGAGCGAAAAGCTCACTATGTAAAATGAGCCTTGTATCCCTAACGGATAAGGACAGTATAAATGAGCCCGGTATCCACAATGGATGCGGAACAGTTTAGGCACTCAGTCATAACAATGTAATAATTGGATTAGAGTCACATGAGCATTGTTGGAGTTATGTAAATATAGTGCCCTGGAAAGCAAGTGTATTTTACATGTAACTTTATCTTCTTCAGTTATAGTTTTGTAATGAAAGTATTTATCAATAAAACAAAAGAGTTTGGTTTTATTTGTGTGAGCATTATATATCTGGTCAAAAGGTACCAAGATTCTTTTGTAAG
>JANZXP010000002.1:17756915-17769352 GCA_027576715.1 Erythroxylum flavicans
AAGCAATGAAGCAAGCATTGAATTGTTTGATCCAAGACCTTCAAGAGATAGAGCCCATGTTGTTGAGTCAGATTTCATCTCATAAAAGTCCAAAAGGCGTTGTCTTACTCCTTGAAGCCCAACATGAAGTGTCCAAAGGCCCACGTAGAGTCCAATTGGGAGAACTCACTTAAAATACCATATGACAGCCATATGTCACTTAAAATAACAAGAAGAATGTGATTTATACGGTCCAATATGTTTAGATTATGTTTTAATTAGTTCCCTTTTTGTTTATCTTGAAATAATTCATCTACTCAACACCTTTCTATAGAGTTTATTTTGTTTCCTTTTATTTAGTTTCTTCTTTAGGATATTAAGTTAGGAAGTTTTTCCTATAAATAGGCATCCTCTATGTACTTTGATGGGGATTTTCATTCAGAAATAATGTTGAGTATTATTGAGACCATTCTTGCTTTCTTTGTATCCTTTAAGAATACTTGACTTATAGAAGGAGTTGTCTTCCTTTGTGGCATCCCAATGTCAGAGTTCTAAGAGACAAGTTCTCTTATGGTTCTTTCCATTGACCAACATTCTTCTAACCCTTTTCTCTTTGTTTTCTATTTCTATCTTTTCAATTTTGTTTCTTGTGCTTCTGTGTGTGTTTGATTCTAGCTGTTCCCAGGCATAATTACATCTCTTTGAAGGTTCTCTAGGACAAGTTCCTATTGGGTCTCCCATCAGAGTAATAAGGAGCTTATGCTGCACTTAAGAATGCTTTTCGACATGTTCAGAAAGGAGAAGTTATATAGGAAGATTGAGAAGTGCACTTTCATGGTAGATGGAGTCATATTCCTTGGGTACACTGTGTCTAAGGATGGTATTTCTGCTCATAACTGGCAAATTGATGCTATTAAATCATGGCCAATTCCTAAATTTTGTTAGTGAAGTTTGAAGCTTTCATAGGTGGCTTCTTTTTTATCAGAGATTTGTGAAGAACTTTAGTTTTATTATGGCATTAATTACCAAATGTATGAAGAAAAGGAAATTCAGATGGAGTGATTAATGGGCATCAAGCCATAGGGGACATAACAAGGAGGAAGCAATCTGATCCAGCTCATGTTGATGATCCTTTACACATTGGAGGAGGGCTAGAAGAATGGAGTAGGCTATAAATGGACTAATTGAAGATGTTCAGGCTAAGCAAGAAGCCATTGGGGCTGACTTAGATTCGGGGCATCCAACCAATCTACTTTGCATGCTGGCAGATGGGATAGATCCAAAATATGCCCATTTTTGGACACCTTAGAGCTTTCATTTGAGTTCGTGGTATCTTGAGCTTTCTGGAATGTCCAATAATGTTCAAATAGGAGTTCATTTGACCTCCCAACAGACAGACTTTCTGTGGAGTTTAGAATCTGCCCATAGACTGCTCTCCCTTGCTTAGAACGAGTTTTGGGCTTTAGTCACGTGTTTTGGGCTTTGTTTCTAGTTATTTCTTTCCTTAGCTATATAAGACAACTAATTAGGGTTTCCTTATGTGTTAAGAACTTCTAGAAGGATAATTAGGGTTTTCTAGCTGCCTATATATTCATCCTTTGTAGCCAAAACAAATCAGATTATGATTTTTTCAATAAAACAGTGAGTTTCTTCACTTTGTTGGTTCTTCTTTGAACTAGAACTTATCAAGGCAAAACCCTTGCGGTGTTCATTGACTTATCATCCAATTGTTGGGATTGTTGGGTGTGGCATCAAAATCTTTATACCTCTGGTTCGTGCTTCCATATAAACATTGGGCCACGGTCCTATCCTTTTTGTTTCAAACTGGTTTAACTTTCTTGGGGTTCCAATTTTCTTCTTTTGATTTCGGGTTCCTTACATCTATTAATGCAGTTCACATCAGTTGGTATCAAAGCTTTGGTAAAGCTGAATCAGTTTTTTTCTGTTCTTGTTGCTTTTGTTTCTTTCATTCTGAAACCTTTAAATCTGATTGTTTCTTTCACTTTATTTTTTTCTTCTTTCTTCCATTGTCAGATCTAGTTGCTTGCAATCTGGGTGTTCTTCTTTTATTTCTCTTGTTTGTTTTATTCCCAAATCTGATTATTTCCTCTTCTTTCATTCTCAATAGTTTGCCAAACTTGCCAATCTAGTGGTTTTGGTTCTATTCTAAGTGATTGCTCTCCTTGCATTATATTTCTATTCCTTTTAGTTTTGATTGCCTCATTTGCAGAAAAAGACAAATTAAAAAAACAAAGAAGAAAAAAATCCAAAAAGAACAAAAGAAAAGAAGAATCAAGTAAAGGCTTTGATATTATTGCAAACCAGGGCAAATCTGATTTGAGCAAAAGATCTAATTTTGTTCATATCTCTTGGCATCTAAAAATCATATTCCTTGAGCCTTTGTTTTGCATTCCTTTCTTTCTCCTTGTTTCAGTGGTGTTCTTTCTTCGTGTTCTGCAAAATTCATCCTTGGGGTTAAGTTTTTTGAGTACTGCAAGGTAATTTATCTTTGATTCAATTTCCTTAGTTCCTTTAAGAACTGATTTAAGTTAAGTGAGTGGAAAAAGACAAGAGTGATTTACATCAATTGTTAAAAGCCATAAAAGAGAGAAAACACTAGTGAGGTTTATTTTTTTGTATCTTTTGGAAACTAATCTTGGTAGATTCAAGATGGCAGATGATAGACCTGAGACTTTTGAGAAAAGGGCTATGTGCTAACACTTTGAGCTCATGGAAACTATTATGAGGGACTTGGTGGACAGATTGAAAAGGGCGGAAACTTTTCACAGGAATCAAGCTCGAGAGGCTCCTAAAGCGCAAAGGCAAAGAGGGCAGTGAAGAGTGCAAATTCCAGTGGAAGAGGAAGAGGTGGTTGATGATGATGGTGAGATTGATAACTGAGATAGAGGTGTTATGAGGGGAAGGCGATTGAATGATTATGATTGAAACTTGGGTAGCATAAAGATGAAGATTCCTCCATTTTCGGGCAAGAATGATCCATATGTGATACATTGATATTTTCTTATCCTTTTAGTTCCTCTATACTTGTATTTATTTGCATTTTTTTCCTAAATGTTACACTTATCTTGTTTTATGCTTTTCAGGTACATTTGGACAATAGATGTAAAAATGAGCTTAAGGAGATGGAATTTGTAGAAACAAAGTTCATATTTGGAAAGAGAAGCTCGAAATGAGTAGGAATGGTCAAAGTTACCAAATCCTAATCCCAGTAGGATTAGGAATCCCAGTTGCACAAGGAATCCTATTCTGACAAGATTTCCTATTTTGGTAATTCGAGGAGAAAAATAGAATCAGTGACGCAAAATATGATGGCAAGTAATCCTACTCCTACTAGGATTAGGAATCCTATTCGTGTTAGGAATCCTACCTCTGTAAGGATGTGCTACCTGCTCTTCCTTCTCCAACTTGGATTCTACCGTTTAAAGATCAAATTCAGCATGGAATAAAAGTCCAACTTGGAGTCCACCTTTTAAAGATCAAATTCAACATCGAATAGAAGTCTTTCTCCTCCATGGATTCTTCTTTTGAATCCTACAAGGATTCAACTTTCTCTTACACCTCCTCATGACCAATATAAATAGGACATATTAGCTCATTGTTTTGACATCTTCTCATTCTCTCTCTCTTGTATGTTACTGCTCATGCACTATTTACATGAATAGTATTTTTCTCTCTCTTCATCTTTTATCTTCTTTAAGTAAAACAATAATTAGTGTTTTATTTTATTTTTCTTTGCCACACCTTATGTTGATGAAGAACTAAATTTTCTTTTCAATTGTAAGAGGTATTAACCTTTAAATTCTTTTCAATTGTAAGAGGTATTAACCTTTAAACCCTAGTTTATTCATGAGAACTTGTTCTTAATATTCTTGAGTATATGTGTGATGATTTTGTGTTCTTGGTTTATATGCATGAATGCCAAACTGGGTATGCATGAATTTAATCTAGAATTTGTTCTTGCTAGCACATTTTATTTGCTAAATTAATCATCTTAGGTTCGAGTTTCCACATGGTTACTGCTAGTAGCTTAAACTTGTTAAAATTCATTCGAGTTTTGTTTTAACTTGTTTGGATCAAGAACTTTGATTTTGTCAATGCATTCGAGTTTTGATTGATATAATTAAGACATTAAACCATTGATCTTAATGCTTTACTTTGATTCTTGATGCATTCGAGTTTTGGTCAAGTCTTTGATGTAAAAGAGTTATCTTGCATTCGATTTTTGGAGATAAACTGGACCAGCTTGGTGTCCTTAATCAAACACATAACAATTGAATCATCTTTGTGTTCTATGAATGAATTTACTAGGTGTTTATTGATGAACTCTCTTGCAATTAAATCTTGATTCTCTTAAAATGGTTGAATTGCTCTCTTTAATCTAGCTTTTGATTTTAATTGTTTTCTTCTTCGAATTTTGCATACAACCCCCCAAGAATCGTGTGAGTGTGTGAATTTTCTTTTCGTGACTTTTTCTCTTATTTTTTAGCTTAGTTTTGCATCTAGTTAATTCACTTGCATTCTTGCTTTTAAACACTCTTGCTTGCTTGAAAAGAAAATTAGTGCTTATTTTATAGTTCTCTGTGGGATTGATACCTTACTTGCCTATACTACGTGTGTAGAATTTTAAGGTTTAATTTGTAGGACTAAATGACATCTTGTCAAATTTTTACGTCGTTGCCGGGGAACTTAACTGTTACTAACTTCTTTTCAAGTTTGTTTTTGTGGTTATTTAGCTTTCTTTTGTACATTGTATATCCAATCTGTTTGAACAATAATTTACCGAAGAAGAAATCGAACAGTTCTACGTCAATCAATCTGCCCATCTAGACTAATCCCCTTTACGTTCACCACTTTTCGAGACTCTTGCATGTACTCTACAAGAAATGAATTGTTCTTTCAATCCTCTTTTCCAGCGGGAGCTTGAGGAAGGGGAACCATCTTCATCTACTTCAAACTCATCCTTGGATAATCGATTCACAATGGCAGTCCAAGCTCGTAGCTCCAAATCTTGAAAACCATCCTTTGTGCATTAATTTTGATAATAATGTTAATTTTGAACTCAAATCTAGTTTTATTCACTTACTACCTTCCTTTAATGGCCTTGCAAGAGAAGAACCCCACTCATACCTTAAGAAATTTCACATGGTTTGCAATGGCATGAAACTAAATGGATTAGAGGAGGAACATGTTAAGATGAAAGTTTTCCCTTTCACTTTAAAGGGGTGGCTGAAGAGTGGTTATTTTTCATGCCCTCCGGTTCCATTCGAACATGGAATGACATAAAGAGGAGATTTCTTGAAAAATACTTTCCTACATCTAGAGCTGCTAACATCAGGAAGGAAATTTGTGGGATAAGGCAATTGCATGGCGAAACATTCTTTGAGTACTAGGACTGCTTTGAAAAACTATGCTATCAATGCCCACACCACCAAATACCTGACCAATTGTTCATTCAATATTTTTATAAAGGATTGACACCTCAAGATAGAAGTCTCATTGATGCTGCAAGTGGGGGTATATTGGTGGATCAAACTCTAAATGACGCGTGCTACCTGTTAACTAACATAGCTGCCAATTCTAAGAACTTTGGAACAAGAGACGATATTCATGCCAAACGTGGTGTGAATGAGGTGAATAGCTCTAACTTTGGATCTCAATTGCATGAACTTGCTTCTTCTTAAAAAGAGCTTACTTCTCTTGTGAAATCTCTCTTGTGTGGTAATATGGCACAAACATGTTCTATTTGTTGCATGCATGATCATACTAGTGATTATTGTCCTTAAATGCATGAAGAACCTGTAGCTCAAGCCAATGCTATAGGTGGAAACGTTAACCTGCAACCACAACGAAAATATGGTTCCTTTTCCTAAACTTATAACCCTGGATGGAGAGATCACCCTAATTTTCATTATGGTAACCCAAATCAACCACCTCAAAATCGACCACAAAACCCTCCTAGTTTCTCTTCTCAATCCAACTATCCACCTAGACAATTAATTGCTCCCAATCCTTCTAGTTCATCCAATAAGAGTGAGTTGAAAGAATTGAGAGAGATGATGAGAAACACATGGCTATGCAACAAAGTTTTGTGGCTTTTAAACAGAAAACAGAGGCTAGCATTCAAAATTTGGATAGACAAATGGAGCAGATGGCTTCCACTCTTAGAAGGTTGGATGCATAAGGTAGTGGGAGATTGCCCTCTCAAGCTCTAAATCCGAAAGCAATTAAATTAAGAAGTGGTAAAACATTTGGTGAGCAAAAGATGAAAGAAATTACTTTGAAGGAGGAAGACGAGCTTGAGAAGCATTCGACCCCACTTGATCAACAAAAATCCAAAAGTATCCCTCCAACAAAAGAGGCAAATCCTTCTTCTTTATCAAAATTCGAGGGCAACTTTAGTACTCTAAGGGCAAGTTCTGACTCTTTGAATTCCAATTTCAAACTAACTCCTCCTTTTTCTTGGAATGCTTCCAATGCTAGAGACAAAAAGGAGGAAAAAGATCCTTGATTTATTTAAAAGGGTGGAAATCAACATTCCACTATTGGATGCAATCAGACAAGTACCAAATTATGCCAAATTCCTAAAGGAACTTTGCACATCCAAGAGAGCACAAAAGCTCAAAGGATATAAGATAGTGAGCATAGGAGAGGTAGTATCTGCTGTCATGCAAAAGAAATTACCTAATAAGCAAAAAGACCCAGGTGCGCTTGCTATCCCATGTGTGATTGGTAATTTTAGATTTGAAAAAGCCTTACGTAATTTAGGAGCTTCAATTAGTGTGATGCCTAAGCATGTTCTATGATTCTCTTAGTCTTGAGCCTTTGAATAATACTAGTGTTGTCATTCAACTTGCTGATAGATCTTATGTGTATCCTCTTGGTGTTATAGAAGATGTCTTAGTTAAAATAGGTGAATTGCTTATTCCTTATGATTTTCATGTGCTTGATATGAAAATTGATCACTCACACAAAAGCACCCCTTATTTGCTTAGTAAGCCTTTCTTAAAGATTGCTAAAACTAAGATTGATTGTGAGCATGATACATTAACCATGAGAGTAGTCGATGATGCTACTAAATTCAATATTAATAATGCTCTTAGGTACCCTTATGATCATGTTTATTCTATCAAGTGTTTAGACCATGTTGATGAGCTTGCTAATGATAGATTTAATTTAGAGTTAAATGATGGTTTAGACTTGGCTATTTGGTATAGATTGATGATGAGAATGTCGTGATTCACATAGATGAGAATGGGTGTGATTTTCATGATTTCTACTTGCCTTTGAAAGTGAAAGAATCTATTTTAGTTTTGCATGTTCTCTAGTCTATTCCGTATGATCTTGCTTTCATTGAGGTTCCAATTTCTTATAAGAAACTTTTGCCATCTATCTTGCATGCACCTAATCTTGATTTGAAACCTTTGCCTGATAACTTGAAATATGTGTTTCTTGGCACTGATGATACTTTACCTGTTATCATTACAAAGAATCTAACAAGTGTGTAGGAGGAAAGATTGGTGAATGTTTTTAGGGAACATAAGACCGCTATAGGGTGGACTTTGGCTGACATTAAGGGTATTAGTCCTTTAATGTGTATGCATCACATACTATTGGAGGAGAATTTGAAGCCATCTAGGGAGATGCAAAGACGCCTCAATCCACCTATGATGGAGGTTGTCAAAACAGAGATCTTGAAAGTTTTAGATGCAAGTGTGATTTTTCCTATCACTGACAGTAAATGGGTGGCACCCATTCATGTGGTTCCCAAAATGACTGGTGTCATTATAGTGTGAAACAAAAAAGATGAGCTTGTACCTCAAAGGGTGCAAAGTGGCTGGCGCATGTGCATCAACTATAGGAAATTGAATCTTGCTACTTGCAAGGATCACTTTCCTTTGCCTTTCATGGATCAAATGCTAGAGCACTTGGCAGGAAAGTCTTTCTATTGTTTTCTTGATGGATATAGTGATTATAATCAGATTGTAATTGCTCTTGAAGATCAAGAAGAGACTACCTTTACTTGTCCTTTTAGCACATATGCATATAGGAGAATGCCCTTTGGTTTGTGACATGCATCTGCTACTTTTTAAAGATGCATGATAAGCATATTTTCTGGCTATGTTGAAAGGATTATTGAAGTGGTTATGGATGATTTTACTATTTTTGATGATTCTTTTGATATGTGTTTGGAGAATTTATCTTTGATTTTGAAAAGATGCATGGAAACTAACCTTGGCTTGGATTATGAGAAATGTCATTTTATCGTTGAACAAGATATAGTTTTAGGGCATGTTGTATCTTCACGAGGGTTAGAGGTTGATAAATTTAAAATAGATGTTATCCTGTCTTTGCCTTACCCCTCATGCGTGAGGGAGGTGCATTCTTTTCTTGGACATGCAGGTTTTTATAGATGCTTTATCAAGGATTTTTCGAAGATTGCAGCACCCCTATGCAAGTTGTTGGTGAAAGATGCTGAGTTCATCTTTGATGATGCATGCAAACATGCGATTAATAAGTTGAAAGAAAGCTTCATATCTGCACCCATCATTCAAGCACCCAATTGGGAGCTTTCTTTTGAGATTATGTCTGTGCTTCTAATTATGCCGTTGATACTGTGTTAGGCCAACAGGTTGGTAAGAGTTTGCATATCATTGCTTATGCTTCACGTACTCTTGATGATGCTCAATGCAACTACCATATAACTGAGAAAGAGTTATTTGCTGTTGTTTTTGCACTTGAAAAGTTTAGATCTTACTTACTTGGCATGAAAGTTGTTATTTTTACTGACCATGCAACACTTAGGCACTTGAAGAAAAAGGAATCTACGCCGCGCCTTATTCGATGGATCTTACTCTTGCAAGAGTTTGATCTTGAGATTAAGGGCAAGAAGGGTGCTGAGAACCATGTTGCAGATCATTTAAGCCACATGCATGCCAAGGATGTGGAGATCGAACCAATCAAGGAACACTTCCCAAATGAGCATTTGTATGTGTTACTTTCATCTTCCCCCCAGCCATGGTATGCTGATTTGATTAACTTTTTAGTTACTAATGAGCTACCCTCAGGTATGTCTAAATCCAAATATGATAAATTTAGAGCTGAAGCTAGACATTATTTTTGGGATATGCCTTATCTTTGGAAGATTGGTTCAAATTTGATTGTGAGAAGATGTGTGCCGCAAGAAGTTCCATTCTATTCTTACCTTTTGTCATGCATATTCTTATGGTGGGCACTTTGGCGCTAAGCGCACTACTCACAAGGTTCTTGATTGTGGTTTCTTTTGGCCTACATTGTTTAAAGATGCATATGAATTTTGCAAGTCATGTGAAAGATGCCAAAAAGTAGGGAATATTACTTGTAGAGATCAAATGCCTTTACTTAATATGCTATTTGGTGAGATTTTTTATGTTTGGGGTATTAATTTCGTGGGCTCTTTTCCTACTTCTTATGGTTATGTTTACATACTTGTTGCTATTGATTATGTGTCTAAATGGATTGAAGCTGTGGCTACTGGAACTAATGATGCTAAGGTTGTTGTTAATTTTATTAAGACTAACATCTTTAATAGGTATAGCATTCCAAAGGTAATTATTAGTGATAGGGGAACCACCCATTTTTGTAACCGATCTTTTGAAGCTTTGGTACGCAAATATCATTTTGTCTATATAACCTCAACTGCCTACCATCCTCAAACTAGTGGCCAAGTAAAACTTTAAAACCGTGAGATCAAGTTTATTTTGGAGAAAACCGTGCAACCTAATAGGAAAGATTGGAGTCTTTGATTAGATGATGCATTGTGAGCTTATAGGATAACTTATAAAACATCTTTAGGAATGTCACCCTTCAAGATGGTTTATGGTAAAGCTTATCAGCTCCCAGCAGAACCTAAACATCGCTCTTTTTAGACCACTAAGCAATGTAACTTAGAGTATGATGTTGTAGGTACTTATAGGAAGTTGCAGTAGCAGGAGTTAGAAGAAGTCAGGAATGATGCTTGTGAGAATGCTAGACTTTACAAGGAAAGAACTAAAGCTTACCATGACAAGATGATGAGTATGAAGGAGTTCCAAATTGGTCAAAAAGTCCTTCCTTTTTAGTCATGACTTAAGCTCTTTCCTAGAAAGCTTCATTCCAGATGGGCAGGTCCTTTTGTTGTTACTAATGTGTTTGATTACAGTGCAAAGGAAATTTATAGTTTAGATAGCAATAAAATCTTCAAGGTGAACGGACATCGCTTGAAACATTTTCATGAGGGTCATGTCGCAAGCATGGAGAAGGAGATGGAACTGTTCGATGCACCATATGAGGAGTAGATGCAATGCCTACATTGAATAAATGATGTTAATCAAAAGCTCTTAATAGGAGGCAACCCATTATAAAAAAATTAGATTTGCTTTCTTCTCTTTTCTATTTGGCTTTTATTAATATGTTTATTTTGCATGTGTGTTTCACCTTTCCTTTCTTGCTTTTATGTCAACATTGAGGACAATATTGTACTTAAGTGGGAGGGGGATTTAGGCTTAAAATTTTGCATGAATTATTGAGTTTGATGGATGTTTAGGTTTGGCTTTATCTCTTGTTTTGTTATTCATTGAAGCCGCACCTATTTCTTGCTTAAACTTGATGATTTTCACTTGTAATTGTACGTGTAGCAAGATTTACATTTAAGTGTTTAGTTCTTTTATATATCTCCGAATGAATGATAAGAGTTCTTGTATTATGCATGAGATTTAGTTAATAATGATTAATACATAAAATACGTGAATGTGTTTTTATGTAAGTTGTGAGCTTTATAGTTAAGGATTGAACTTGAAACTATACCATATTGACTTAATAGATGTTACCCAATGTGAGCTTTTAGACCTTCAACATATTCCTTTGATATGTGCATTATTTCAATGGTATGATCTTTAGAACTTGCTTGATATCTTGATAAGATTACATTCTTACATGTTTTCATGAATATGATAAAGGCACCTAGGATATTTAACCACTTTTAACCAAAAAGCCAACCTTTAGCATGTTATCCCCTAGTTAGCCCTTTTGAGCTTATTTATCCTTTTCTTTGCTTTATCCATGTTTAACTTAGCCTTGTTCTTATTTTTCTCTTCTTTACTTTTTACCATTTTTAGTAGAGCATGTTTTTTGGCAAGTTGATATGTGGAATGGTTGGAATTGATGCAATTATGGGGTTTAAATCAAATTTGTGGCTTGTTATGCAATAGTGATGTCTTGGCCTTAAAAAAAAGAAAAAAAGGAAAAAAGCGAAAGAAAGGCATATTTTACATTGTGATCTATTCGACCATAAAAAAAGGTCGAGACATATATAAGAGGAATAGAATGAAAAGAATGTGGTTCCCATGAGTTTCGAAAAAAAAATCAAAGAAGTTGAGTTTTGTGGTTTGAAAGAGTAAGAATGATGTACTTGGATGCATACTTGTGTAGGTGCTTTTTGATGTTTATTTGCTCTACTCTCTTTGGTACTTCACCTTTTCTTATCTTTCTATTATCTCACCTTGAGTCGAGCCCCATTACAACCTTGATTAAGTCTTTTTGATTTCTGATGTGCATGTATACTTTGTTAAGATTGAAAAGCAAGCATATGGTAGATTGTGTTCATTGATTGATTTTTGAGAGTTAAACACATGAACCTTAAACACATGAGTGTTGCAGTGTATATCAATGAGAGGACCTATTATTTTTCTATGGTGTGGATTTCTTCTAACTCCTTGATGCTATCTAGTTTGTTTCTTACATTTAAAGTGAGTTCATGTGTTTTATGTTTTGACTATGGTTGACTAAGTTCTAGTTATAATACTTGCATTCTTTGATATGATTGGGAGATTTGGAAAAAAAAATTGCACTTAAGTGGTTTTCTTGCACCCTTTTATTTTCTTTTTATCACATTAGTTCTCTTGTCTTTTATTTTTGTTTTTGTTTTCTTCGTTTTGTTTGTTTTCTTCCTTACTTGAGGACGAGCAAGAGCTAAGTGTGGGAGAATTTGATACATTGATATTTTCTTATCTTTTTAGTTCCTCTATAGTTGTATTTATTCTCATTTTTTGTCTTAAATGTTACACTTATCTTGTTTTATGCTTTTCAGGTACATTTGGACAGTAGATGTAAAATTGAGCTTAAGGAGATGGAATTAGTAGAAACAGAGTTCATATTTGGAAAGAGTAGTTTGAAATAAGTACGAATGGTCAAAGTTGCCAAATCCTAATCCCAGTAGGATTAGGAATCCTAGTTGCACAAGGAATCCTATTCTGACAAAGATTTCTTGTTTTGGTAATTCGAGGAGAAAAATGGAATCGGTGACAAAAAATATGATGGCAAGTAATCCTACTCCTACTAGGATTGGGAATCCTACCTCTACAAGGATGCGCCACCTCCTCTTCCTTCTCCAACTTGGATTCCACCATTTAAAGATCAAATTC
>JANZXP010000002.1:17771577-17784354 GCA_027576715.1 Erythroxylum flavicans
TGATCATAAAATCATTTCAAATCATGCTTTCAACCTAAAGCTTTGATACCATTTGTTGATTTTAGATCATAACTCAACAAGAAATCTCATGATTTCATAAGCATACTCTACGTATGTCACTAAGAAGGGTAGGATGATATACTAACTTGAAAGCAGCGGAATAACTCCTTGTATGCTTGATGTTTTGCCTCCTTTGTGGAGATCCACCAACTCATCGTGGTTGGAATGGATGGAGTAGACAGATCTTGCCATAATGCACTAAAGTCAGAAGAGTTGCTAACTTGTGAAATTAGCAATCCTTATGGTTCACCCACAGTGCTCTTAATAAGATTAACAACTATTTTATGGGAGAGTGTTTCAACGCAAGAAGACTTGAAAGAAGGGAGCGTTTTCAGCTCAAAGATGGGGAGAAGAGTGTAGTATTCAGACAAAGAAAAAAAAATCTCTCAAAGGAACTATGAAATTCCCTTTTTATAGGCCACCAAAAGGTGCCTTTGAAGAGTCATGACTCTTCCAAGAGTTATGTCTCTTGGCAAAACATCATGACTCTTCCAAGAGTTATGTCTCTTAGCAAAACATCGTGACTCTTGGCCAAAGGACACATCCTTTGGCAAAGAGTCATGTATCTTCACTTAAAGTCATGATGGTACACTCATTCATTCTTGCACATGAACCGGTCACAACCATTGGCCAAATCAATACATCCTTTCATCGAAAGTACACTTACCTTGGTGAAAGGGTGCCATGTATGTTCATTTTAAGGCAAGGTACATGATGAATCTTCCCCATAGGCCGAATTCAACCTCTTGGCCGAATTCATCCTTTCTTGGCCGAATTCATGTATCCATGTGGAGACAATGAACTTGCACTCTAAGTGCATGCATGGGAAGATGCATTATGGCATGCTACAGCTCATGGTACACCCTAATGTCCATTATGCATTCAAGCATGCTATATTCCTTCATCTGGCACCACCATCTTTGCCCATTAAGCTTTTGGTTTCAACTCCAACTCATGCTCGTTAATTAACTCTTCTAGCTTAACTAGTGTGAACACATTTATGGCTAGCTTCAATTCCCAAGAACCAAAGATGAGTTGGAGTCATCTCAATTGAGTCTAATTGAGCTTATCCTTAGCTTTCTAGCTATTAACTAGTTTTAATGAGCTCCTATGAGCTCACCTTAAGCTAGCTTTAGACACTTGAGCTAAGGGAAAGTCATGTGAAGCCACTTTAGCTTACTTGAGCTTCATTGAGCTCTCTTGAGCTGAGGATTAGCTCCTTACATGAAACCCAAGCACTTTGAAATTAGCTTGGTACGTTAAATGGAATTTCTAGCACTTAAGCTATAAAATTCCAACACTTTATAACTTAGATTCTTATTAGGTAAAATTAGAAGTTACAACCATAAAAGTTTCAATTGACCTAAATAAGAAGGCGAAAGAATGAAAAGATTAGGAAACCACTAAGGAAAAAAACATAGAGGCATTTGCAGAAGCAGGCACTAGTAACCAAACTACTTAAATACAGCTAAATGCAAAGTAGTAAGCCCCAACAATTGAAATCGATAACTTTGCCCTAGAATCGTCTAAGATATAAGGTTCTGGCTTGTTTTCTTGTTTCTTCTAATTTTTATTTTGCAAGTGTGCTAGTTGGTTTGGGAAAGCAAATTTTATCTAACTCATCGGCAATATATATCAATGTGAGCATTTATGCAAGGCATGATTATCACTACACCTTCAAGACAATGAAAGGAAGCTCACCCTCTTTGTCAGCAAGAGAGGCATAAGATGCAGTAATGGCTGAACCTACAAAAGCATTGAAGCATGTGCATGGTGTCCCAAGCTACAAGGTCCACTCCTTTGGCAACTTATCAATAGGAGAGCCCTTACTACCCAAATGAGAAGGATTAGTAGGAAGTCTTGATTAGTTTACTGTTGCTTGAGACTCTTATATGGAAATAGTTGTATTACTGGTAAGATGGTCCTTGATATGATGATTTTTGTTGCTAGATGTGGTCTAGGCATGCTATTGTGTTTGTTTGGCCTGGGGGAACAGTTTTAGGTCCTCATGCTTTCTTGTATGTTCCTTTAGGATGGGGTAAGAGAATGCCATCTTTGGAAAGCTCTCGTTGTACATATATTTTTATTTATTTATAAATTTACTGAACTACCAAAAAAGATATAATATCTATGAAAAGAACTTAGACATGTTGTTCGTATGATCAAATAAGAAGAGCGATAAGAAAGGTTATAAATGTTACACTCGAGAATAAAGAAGAGATGGTGAGTGATAAGTCTAAATTACGAATGCCACGAGTAAACAACTTGATAAGTTCAAAGACTTCAGTAAACAACCAAGAAAGAGAATGCTTTTTAAATTACTATTGATAACAAATTTGTCTCATACAATGATAAAACATGCATATCTAGTAAGGTATAAAACACTAAAAGCTAAACTTAAATCAATAATCATTTAAATTTAGAAATATTCAGCTTGCCTTAAATAAAATTAATTCCCTAATTTGTAACCATTATATAGGAAAATAACTCCAAAAGATATGCAAAAGAATAAAGAAAACAAATGCGACTCAGAATTGGCATAAAATCCTCCCAAAATTAGAAAAACAAGAAAATAGTCGATGTTACATTATCATTATAGAGTCTATGTCAAGCAATCAATTTTTGAGAGCCATAACTTAAGCTGCAAAGCTCCAAACGACCTAAGTATTGATTCATTATAAGGATGAAAGTGTCACTATAACTATATAGTTTTGTTCAACCTGGAATTCTACCATATTCTTATTTTTTAAGCTAAATAATCTAGCACTCTATTTGCTGAATTAAACTAGTTTTGAATTTGAGGATTGACTTAATTCTTTAGAGAAACTTGCACTTTTAGCCTATATGCTTTAAACTAGCCAATTTAGAGCAAATTATTTAGCTCTTGACCTTGTGATTGGACTCCATTAATGCTTAAGGGATCAGAATTCAATGTTATACTTTTAACACCCTTTGGAGTGTCATTATTCCCTCTCCTCAAAAATATTCATCCTCAAATCATCACAAACATCAAAATGAGATGAATCAACAACATTGAAAGTAACATCATCTTCCTAGGCAGATCTAGCTTATATGCATTATCATTGATCTTGTAAACACTTGAAAAAGACATCTATTTATAAGAAAAAATGTAAACCCCTCTTTATAATTTCATTGACAACTAAGTTAAAATTTTTTTGAAAAGATATACATAGAAAATACCCTCATTTGTTATTGCATGTTGGCAAACTATGATGAGGAGAAAAAGTAATCCATTGGTACGATCCCAAACAATGGCTAGAAACTAGATGAAATCCACAAGGAATTTATGGTCTCATGGATCCCCATTGGAAAGAAGCACATAACTATTTTCTATAGAGAATGGATGGAGAATGCACCACAAGAAGAAAATTCAAAATTTTAAGAAAAGTAAGGCTTGCTTGAAGAATTAACACACCACAAAAAGAAAATTCAAAGGTTCAAGAAAAGAAAGGCCAAGAACTTGCACATGAATCCAATAATGAAGCAATGGATTTCCACGTTAAACTAATGGCAACGGAAGTTTATACAACATGATAGACATCAACTTTTTCTTGTTTTCCTATTTGATAGGTTTAAGCTCTTTATAGCATCTTATCAATTGATATCACAGCTTTGATTGTTTGAGATTAGGTTTTATCATTTAATTTCATTTCATCTCTAATTGTTAATTTTATTCCTCTTATGCATAACACTAATTCTGATTTATTCTAATCCTCTTTTTTGTGGTGCATTAATTCTTTAAGCAGGCCTAATTTGCTTCCATCCTTTTTTCTCATTAATTCATATTACACCAAGTTATGTCTTTTGCTTCTTGAATTTTGAGTTCATAGACCTGATTATGTGCTTTTATGAATGAATAATAATTTTAATCAGAACTGAGTTGTAAACTGCACCAATTATTGTTTTTTAACTTTAATATAATATGTGATGATAAGAAAAGCAACAAAAGAAAAGAATAGAAAAAAGAAAAGTAAAAATTCAATAATATTATCGGTCAATCTTCGTTTTGCTAATTTTTGGCTATTTTTGGAGCATTGTTGATTGATTTATTAGTTGACTCACTATTTATTCTTCATTTACTTGTGTTTAACTTTTGCTACCATTGATTGGCTACTTAATCCTCATTTAACCTTCTTTGAACTTTAGCTATCATTGAAAATTCTTGTTGACTTTCTATCTATTTGGTTGTCAGTAGGATCATTAATCACATTCTTGTTAAAGATTTTATATGTGGAAGTTAAGTTATAAAGGGCAAGAAAGTGAGAACATCATAGTGGAAACCCCAAACTGGGTCACACATGTGTTTAGAGAAATTTGAGTGTAAAAACGTAAGAGATTGTGTGAGGAAAAACAATTTTTTATTTTAAAGAAATTTTCTGTAGGTTTTTAAAACAAACGCAATGGTAGAAACAAGGTTGACATTGATCTTAAGTTGATTGTAGTGGCTATCCAAGATCAAGTTAAAGCATTAAAAACAAGGTTGGATAGTAAAGAACTGTAATTCCAATCTAAATTCTCTAGGAGACATTCATTTGGGGAGGAAAAGGAGAATTCTGAATATGAGGAGAGTAGTTCTAGGAAGGAAAAAGGGCTCTGTTGAAGAAAGGTAACAATTTGGGTAGTATTAAGATGAAAATACCTACCTTCCAAGGTAAAAATTATTCTAACTTGTACTTTTAGTGGGAAACTGATACACTGATATTTTCTTATCTTTTTAGTTCCTCTATACTTGTATTTATTCGCATTTTTTGTCTTAAATGTTACACTTATCTTGTTTTATACTTTTCAGGTACATTTAGACAGTAGATGTAAAAATGAGCTTAAGGAGATGGAATTAGTAGAAATAGAGTACATATTTGGAAAGAGGAGCTCAAAATGATTAGGAATGGTCAAAGTTGCCAAATCCTAATCCCAGTAGGATTAGGAATCCCAGTTGCATAAGGAATCCTATTCTGACATGAATTTCCTATTTTGGTAATTCGAGAAGAAAAATGGAATCGGTAACGAAAAATATGATGGCAAGTAATCCTACTCCTACTAGGATTAGGAATCCAATTCGTGTTAGGAATCCTACCTCTGCAAGGATGCCCCACCTCCTCTTGCTTCTCCAACTTGGATTCCAACATTTAAAGATCAAATTCAACATGGAATAGAAGTCCTTCTCCTCCGTGGATTCTTCTTTTGAATCCTACAAGGATTCAACTTTCTCTTACACCTCCTCATGACCAATACAAATAGGACATATTAGCTCATTATTTTAGCAACTTCTCATTCTCTCTCTTGTATGTTACTGTTTATGCACTATTTATATGAATAGTAATTTTCTCTCCATTCATCTTTTATCTTCTTTACTTAAACAATAGTTAGGGTTTTATTTTATTTTTCTTTTCCACACCTTATGTTGATGAAGACCTAATTTTTCTTTTCAATTGTAAGAGGTATTAACCTTTAAACCCTAGTTTATTCATGAAAACTTGTGCTTAATATTCTTAAGTATATGTGTGACAATTTTGTGTTGTTGGGTTATATGCATGAATGCCGAATTGTGTATGCATGAATTTAATCTAGAATTTGTTCTTGCTAGCACGTTTTATTTGCTAAATTAATCATCTTAGGTTCGAGTTTCCATGTGGTTAATGCTAGTAGCTTAAACTTGTTAAAATTCATTCGAGTTTTGGTTTTAACTTGTTTGGATCAAAAACTTTGATTTTGTCAATGCATTCGAGTTTTGATTCATAGAATTAAGACATTAAACCATTGATCTTAATGCTTTACTTTGATTCTTGATGCATTCTAGTTTTGGTCAAGTCTTTGAAGTAAAAGAGTTATCTTGCATTAGAGTTTTGGAGATAAACTAGACCAGATTGGTGTCCTTACTCTCCCACATAACAATTGAATCATCTTTGTGTTCTATGATTGAATTTACTAGGTGTTTATTGGTGAACTCTCTTCCAATTAAATCTTGATAAATCTTGATTTTCTTGAAATTGTTGAATTTGTGTGTTTTCTTTTCGTGACTTGTTTCTTATTTTTAGCTCTGTTTTGCATCTAGTTAATTGTTTTCTTACTCAAATTTCACATAAAACCCCCCAAGAATTGTGTGAGTTTGTGTGTTTTCTTTTCGTGACTTGTTTCTTATTTTTAGCTCTGTTTTGCATCTAGTTAATTCACTTGCATTCTTTCTTTTAAACACTTTTGCTTGCTTGAAAAGAAAATTAGTGCTTATTTTATAGTTTTCAGTGAGATCGATACCTTACTTGCCTATACTACGTGTTTAGAATTTTAAGGTTTAATTTGTAGGACTAAACAACATCCTTTCAAATTTTGGTGCCATTGTCGGAGAACTTAACTGTTACTAACCTCTTTTCAAGTTTGTTTTTGTGGTTATTTAGCTTTCTTTTTTAGGTTGTATGTACAATCCGTTTGAACAACAACTTACCGAAGAAGAAATCTAACAGTTCTACGTCAATCAATCCGCCCATCTAGACCAATCCCCTTTACGTTCACCACTTTTCGAGCCTCTTTCACGCACTCTACAAGAAAATAGTTGTTCTTTCAATCGTCTTTTCCAACTGGAGCTTAAGGAAGGGGAACCATCTTCATCTAATTCAAACTCATCCTTGGATAATCGATTCACAATGGCAGTCCAAGCGCCTTGCACTCTCAAGGAGCTCACAGCTCCAAATCTTGAAAACCAACTTTTGTGCATTAATGTTGATAATAATGTCAATTTTGAACTCAAATCTAGTTTTATTCACTTACTACCTTCCTTTAATGGCCTTGCAGGAGAAGACCCCCATTCGCCCCTCAAGAAATTTCACATGGTTTGCAATGGCATGAAACCGAATGGAGTGGAGGAGGAGCATGTTAAAATGAAAGCTTTCCCTTTCACTTTGAAGGGGCAGCTGAAGAGTGGTTATTTTCCATGCCCTCCTGTTCCATTCAGACATGGAATGACATGAAGAGGAGATTTCTTAAAAAATACTTTCCTGCATCTATAGTCGCTAACATCAGGAAGGAAATTTGTGGGATAAGGCAATTGCATAGTGAAACATTTTCTGAGTACTGGGACTGCTTTGAGAAACTGTGCAATCAATGCCTACATCACTAAATACCTATCCAATTGATTCAATATTTCTATGAAGGATTGACACCTCAAGATATAAGTATCATTGATGCTGCAAGTGGGGGTATATTGGTAGATAAAACTCAAAATGATGCATGCTACCTGTTGACTAACATGGCTGCCAATTCTAAGAACTTTGGAACAAGAGGCGATCTTCATGCCAAACGTGGTGTGAATAAGGTAAGTAGCTCTAACTTTGGATCTCAATTGCATGAACTTGCTTCTTCTCAAAAAGAGCTTACTTCTCTTGTGAAATCTCTCGTGTGGTGGTAATATGGCACAAACATGTTCTATTTGTTCATGCATGAAGAACCTGTAGCTCAAGCTAATGCCATAGGTGGAAACTTTAACCTGCAACAACAACGAAAATATGATCCCTTTTCCCAAACTTACAATCCTGGATGCAGAGATCACCCAAATTTTTGTTATGGTGACCCAAATCAACCACCTCAAAACCGACCACAAAACCCTCCTGGTTTCTCTTCTCAATCCAACTATCCATCTAGACAACCAATTGCACCCAATCCTTCTAGTTCATCTACTGAGAGTGAGTTGAAAGAATTGAGAGAGATGATGAGAAACACAATGGCTATGCGGCAAAGTTTTGTGGCTTTTCAACAGAAAATAGAGGCAAGCATTCAAAATTTGGATAGATAGATGGGATAGATGACTTCTACTCTTGGAAGGTTGGATGCATAAGGTAGTGGGAGATTGCCCTCTGAAGCTCTAAATCCGAAAGAATTCGTCCAAGCAATTGAATTAAGAAGTGGTAAAACATTTGGTGAGCAAAAGATGAAAAAAATTAATTTGGAGGAGGAAGAAGAGCTTGAGAAGCATTCGGCCCCACTTGATCAACAAAAATCCAAAAGCTCCCCTCCAACAAAAGAGGCACATCC
Organism: Erythroxylum flavicans; assembly: GCA_027576715.1. Taxonomy (NCBI): domain Eukaryota; kingdom Viridiplantae; phylum Streptophyta; class Magnoliopsida; order Malpighiales; family Erythroxylaceae; genus Erythroxylum; species Erythroxylum flavicans. The sequence continues at coordinate 17,779,681 of JANZXP010000002.1, forward strand.
TTCTTCTTCATCAAAATCTGAGAGCACCCTTAGTACTCCAAAGGGACATTCTGACTCTTTGAATTCCAATTTCAAACTGACTCCCCCTTTTTCTTGGAATGCTTTCAATACTTGACAAAAAGGAGGAAAAAGAGAAGGAAATCCTTGATTTGTTCAAAAGGGTGGAAATCAACATTCCACTACTGGATATAATCAGACAAGTACCAAAATATGCCAAATTCCTGAAGGAACTTTGCACATACAATAGAGCACAAAAGCTAAAAGGACATGAGACTGTGAGCATGGGAGAGGTAGTTTTTGCTATCATGCAAAAGAAATTACCTAATAAGCAAAAGGACCTAGGTGCTTTTGCTATCCCACTTGTAATTGGTAATTCTAGATTTGAAAAGGCCTTATGTGATTTAGGAGCTTCAATTAGTGTGATGCCTAAGCATGTCTATGATTCTCTTAGTCTTGAGCCTTTGAATAATACTAGTGTTGTCATTGAACTTGATAATAAATCTTATGTGTGTCCTTTTGGTGTAATAGAAGATGTCTTAGTCAAAATAGGTGAATTGCCTATTCCTTGTGATTTTTATGTGCTTGATATGGAAAATGATCACTCACACAAAACCACCCTTATTTTGTTTGGTAGGTCATAAAGACTGCTAAAACTAAGATTGATTTTGAGCATGATACATTAACCGTTATAGTAGGAGATGATGTTGCTAAATTCAATATTAATGATGCTTTTATGTACCCTTATGATCATGTTTATTCTATCAGGTGTTTAGACCATATTGACGAGCTTGTTAATGATAGATTTAATTTCAAGTTCAATGATGGTTTAGACTTGCCTATTTGGTATGGATTTTATGATGAGAATGTTTTGATTCACATGGATGAGAATGGGTGTGATTTTCGTGATTTCTACTTGCCTTTGAAAGTGAAAGGATCTGTTTTAGCTTTGTATGTTCTCCAGTCTATTCCCTATTATCTTGCTTTCATTGATGTTCCAATTTCTCATAAGAAACTTTTACCATCTATCTTGCAAGCACCTGATCTTGATTTGAAACTTTTGCCTGATAACTTGAAATATGTGTTTCTTAGCGCTGATGATACTTTAGCTGTTATTATTGCAAAGAATCTAACAAGTATGTAGGAAGAAAGATTGGTGAATATTCTTAGGAAACATGAGACCACTATAGGGTGGACTTTGGCTGACTTTAAGGGTATTAGTCCTTCAATGTGTATACATCACATACTATTGGAGGAGAATTCGGAGCCATCTAGGGAGCTGCAAAGACGCCTCAATCTACCTATGATGGAGGTTGTTAAGACAGAGATCTTGAAACTTTTGGATGCAGGTGTGATTTTTCCTATCGCAAACAGTAAATGGGTGGCACCCATTCACGTGGTTCCCAAAAAGATTGGTGTCACTATGGTGCAAAACAAGAATGATGAGCTTGTACCTCAAAAGGTACAAAGTGGCTGTCGCATGTGCATTGACTACAGGAAGTTGAATCTTGCTATTCACAAGGATGGCTTTCCTTTGCCTTTCATGGATCAAATGTTAGAGCATTTGGCAGGTAAGTCTTTCTACTATTTTCTTGATGGATATAGTGGTTATAATTAGATTGTAATTGCTCCTGAAGATCAAGAAAAGACTACCTTTACTTGTCCTTTTGGTATATATGCATATAGGAGAATGCCCTTTGGTTTGTGTAATGCACCTGCTACTTTTCAAAGATGCATGATGAGCATATTTTCTGACTATGCTGAAAGGATCTCTGAAGTGTTTATGAATGATTTTACTATTTATGGTGATTCTTTGATATGTGTTTAGAGAATTTGTCTTTGATTTTGAAAAGATGCATGGAAACTAAACTTGTCTTGAATTATGAGAAATGTCATTTCATGGTTCAACAAGGTATAGTTTTAGGGCATGTTGTATCTTCGTGAAGGTTAGAGGTTGATAAAGCTAAAATAGATGTTATCCTGTCTTTGCCTTACCCCTTATGTGTGAGGGAGGTGCGCTCTTTTCTTAGACATGCAGGTTTCTATAGACGCTTTATCAAGGATTTTTTGAAGATTATAGCACCCCTGTGTAAGTTGTTGGAGAAAGATTCATCTTTGATGATGCTTGCAAGCATGCATTTGATAAGTTGAAAGAAAGCCTCACATCCGTACCCATCATTCAAGCACCCAATTGGGAGCTTTCTTTTGAGATTATATGTGATGCTTCTGATTATGCCATTGGTGTTACGTTAGGCCGATGGGTTGTAAGAGTTTGTATGTCATTGTTTATGCTTCACGTACTCTTAATGATGCTCAATGCAACTACCATATAACTGAGAAAGAGTTATTTGCTATTGTGTTTGCACTTGAAAACTTTAGATTTTACTTAATTGGCACAAAAGTTGTTGTTTTTACTGACCATGCAGCACTTAGGCACTTGATGAAGAAAAAGGAATCCAAGTTGCACCTTATTCGATGGATCTTACTCTTGCAAGAGTTTGATCTTGAGATTAAGAACAAGAAGGGTGCTGAGAACCATGTTGCAGATCATTTAAGCCACTTACATGCCAAGGATGTGGGGACCAAACCAATTAAGGAACACTTCCTATATGAGCAGTTATATGCGTTACTTTCATCTTCCTCCCGGCCATGGTATGCTAATTTGGTTAACTTTTTAGTTACTAATGAGCTACCCTCAGGTATGTCTAAATCCCAACGTGATAAATTTAGAACTGATGCTAGACATCATTTTTAGGATGTGCCTCATCTTCGGAAGATTGGTTCGAATTTGTTTGTGAGAAGATGTGTGTCGCAAGATGAGTTCCATTCTATTCTTACCTTTCGTCATGCATATTCTTTTGGTGGGCATTTTGGTGCTAAGTGCACTACTCACAAGGTTCTTGATTGTGGTTTCTTTTAGCATACATTGTTTAAAGATGTATATGAAGTTTACAAGTCATGTGAAAGACACCAAAAAAGTAGGGAATATTACTCTTAAAGATCAAATGCCTTTAACTAATATGCTATTTGGTAAGATTTTTTATGTTTGGGGTATTGATTTCATGGGCCCTTTTCCTGCTTCTTATGATTATGTTGACATACTTTTTGTTGTTGATTATGTGTCTAAATGGATTGAAGCTGTGGCTACTAGAACCAATGATGCTAAGCTTGTTGTTAATTTTGTTAAGACTAACATCTTTAACAGGTATGGCATTCTAAAGGCAATTATTAGTGATAGGGGAACCCGATTTTGTAACTGATCTTTTGAAGCTTTGGTGAGAAAATATCATGTTGTCCATAGAACCTCAACTGCCTATCATCCTCAAACTAGTGGCCAAGTAGAACTTTCAAACCATGAGATCAAGTTTATTTTAGAGAAAACTGTGCAACCTAATAGGAAAGATTGGAGTCTTCGATTAGGTGATGCATTGTAGGCTTATAGGACAGCTTATAAAACAGCTTTAGGAATGTCACCCTTCAAGATGGTTTATGGTAAAGCTTGTCTCCTCCCAGTAGAACTTGAACATCATGCTTTTTGGGCCATTAAGCAATGCAACATGGAGTATGATGCTGTAGGTACCCATAGGAAGTTGTAGTTGCGAGAGTTAAAGGAAATTAGGAATGATGCTTATGAGAATGCTAGACTTTATAAGGAAAGAACCAAAGCTTACCATGACAAGATGATTAGTAGGAAGGAGTTCCAAATTGGTCAAAAGTCCTTCTTTTTCAGTCACGACTTAAGCTCTTTCCTAGAAAGCTTCGTTCCAAATGGATAGGTTCTTTTGTTATTACTAATGTGTTTGATTATGATGTAGTGGAAATTCAAAGTTTAGATAGCAATAAAATCTTCAAGGTGAATGGGCATCTCTTGAAACATTTTCATGAGGGTGTTGCCACAAGCATGGAGGAGGAGATGGCACTGTTCAACCCACCATATGAGGAGTAGATGCAATGCCTACGTCCAGCAAATGACGTTAACCAAAAGCACTTAATGGGAGGCAACCCATCATACAAAAATCAGATTTGCTTTCTTTTCCATCCTCTTTTCTATTCGGCTTTTATTATTGTGTTTATTTTGTATGTGTGTTTCACCTTTCCTTTCTTGCTTTTATGTCAACATTGAGGACAATGTTTTGTTTAAGTTGGGGGGGGGGGAATTTAGGTTTAAATTTTTGCATGAATTATTGAGTTTGATGGATGGTTAGGTTTGACTTTATCTCTTCTTTTGTTATTCATTGAAGCTACGCCTATTTCTTGCTTAAACTTGATGATTTTCACTTGTAATTGCATGTGTAGGAAGATTCTACATTTAAGTGTTTAGTTTTTTTTATATCTCCCAATGATTAATAAGAGTTATTGCATTATGCGTGAGATTTAGTTGATAATGATTAATACATAAAATAGGTTAACGTGCTTTTATGTAAGTTGTGAGCTTTTATAGTTAAGGATTGACCTTGAAACTATACCATGATGACTTAATAGATATTACCCTATGTGAGCTTTTGAACCTTCAACATATTCCTTTGATGTGTGGCACTTAGGATATTTTTAACCACTTTTAACCAAAAAGCCAACCTAAAGCATGTTATCCCCTAGTTAGCCCTTTTGAGCTTATTTATCCTTTTCTTTGCTTTATTCATGTTTAACTTAGCCTTGTTCTTATTTTTATCTTCTTTA
>JANZXP010000002.1:17784454-17803332 GCA_027576715.1 Erythroxylum flavicans
ATAAATAAAGGCATAGTGCCTTACTTGATTTTATACTTAAAATTTGAATATGATTTGTTTTGTGATTGGTGAGGTAATGATAGGCCAATCATGTGCTGGGCACAACTAATTTAACGACCCCCGTACCCTTAACGCTGGTACATAAAAGTCAAGTCCCCATATCGACACCTTTCTACGGGACTTTCGGGTGATTCCACACCTAGGGTCTAGACACTGACGAGGTCATCACCTAGGGTCATGTCGCTCTTGTGTACTATAATCTGGACTCACCACGAATGAATGTCGAGCCAACACCGAGAATCGGTGGGTGTACATATTAGTTTGGCTAACTAGTGTTGACACAAATGATTACTTTGGCTTACCCTGACATTTATTTTCTGACAAGATTTGATTTATACATGTTACTTTTTATGTTTTTACGTACTAGAACTGGAACCTATGTTCACTGGATGAATGATTAATAGGTTAGGCCTATATGGTTCTTAACCAGTATATGTTGAGTTATTGGCTATTCCTAGGTGATTTTATGTGAGATATGTTCACTTTGTAGGTTATTTATACCGTCTGGGTGTGTATCAAGTTTTATTCGCGATATATGTTTTTCCTACTCACTGAGTACATAATGTACTCAACCCCCTCCACTTTCCAACCATGCAAGTTAATTTAGTGAGCTTGAAGCTCTGTGAGGATTGTGTTGTCTTTCAATGTTTTCGAGATATTACTACGCGTGAGTAGTCTTTATTTTGTACTTTTATTGCATAGTGGCTCATGAACTGTTTTCTTTAGGTTGGTTATGTGAATATGCTTTATAATTTTATAAATTTGACTCTAGACTGTTTTATCATTGTAAAAGACCTTATGTATAACTTTGATACTATTGTTGGGATTACTTTGAGTGGACTTTAAAGTCTTGAAGTTGTGGTAAAACTTTTGGTGTGAATATAGAAGTGTTTAAAATTGTTTGCAAATTTTGGGATTTTTAAAATATAGCTATTGTGCTGTCCAAATTTTTTTTTAAAATAATAAATATATATAAAGAGGAGAAGATATTCAGTTAGCCTTACATAGTTGGATAAAAGATACTGTTAGTGTCCTTAGCCCGAGTATGCAACGGTTGTCATGGGCCCAATGTGGTACCGAGTCGTGACAATAAGTATCCTTTCTTTATAGAATAGGTAGATAATTAGGAGTGACATACTGCAACTCTATAGGGAAATTACTCCATTACCTCCTATTATGATAGAATTAACCTTAGAGTGGACAGGAAATGTATTCCAACAGAGCACATCTTGAGTTATTTTGATAAAAGGGCCTCAGTTATCAATTCATCAAATCATAGGGAGGCCTTTTTTTCATTTCCAACCTTACAAAGCATAATAGGTTCCAAGATGAGCCTTAACTTTAGTAATTGAGCCAATGACTAAGAAAAGGAAGTTTTAATTGAGAGGGCTCATATGTTATTCCACTTAAGGATATAAATATGTAACCATCTAATCCACTGTGACACCTTCTCCAGCAAGCTATTCCATAACCTTTTGATAAACATAATTTTTTAGTAGTTCCAATAGAGATTAACCCAAAACCACCCTCCTCCTTTCTCTTACAAACCTGTGTCCACTTCATTTTGGCACAGTGACTATTTCAACTTAGGTTCCCCCATAAGAATCTTCTAAATAATTTCTATATGGTTTTGATTACTCCTTTTGATAATAACATGTTATAGGACAACATATATGTAAGGAATTCAACACTGACTTTATAAGTTGCAATCTATCTTCAAAGGAAAGATTCTTATTAGCCCACAAATTTAATCTGCTTTTTGTCTGCTCTACTAAGGGATAACATTTTGCAAATTGTATTCTTTTAGTAGTGATTGGGAGACCCAAGCAAAATAATGGAGCTAACTTTCTGGTCGTACCTTTGATTTGGGATATACTACCCTCCAACCCATTGGCACTAAATGCCATAATGAAAGGACTTTTTTTGAAGTTTATTTCCAACTTTAAGATATCTTTAAAAGCAAGCAGTGTAGAAGTAAATAATTCAACACACTTATAGTACGCTTTAGAAAAGAGTAAGAGATTATACATAAAGTATAAGTTTATAAGCCCCACTCTTTTACATTTGCTGTGGAAATTAAAGTCTTTGTTTTTCCCCACTTTGTGGATAAGCATTTGGGTAAGTACCTTTATATATATATTAAAAAGATAAGGGGATAAATGATCCTCTTGTCTTAGGCCTCTGACACTCTTAATTAAGCCAGTTGGTAAACCATTAATTAAGAGTGAAAAGGAGGAGGAAGTGATACATGCCTCAATCCATTTAATAAAAATTATAAGGTAACCCAGAGTCTCCAAGATTTGTAAAGCAAAACCTTATTCAACACAATCAAAATCCTTTGATGATATAGTTAGGGGGAGTTTTTCCTCTAATACCCCTTTATTAGTTCTTGGACAATTGAGACATTATCACCCATCATTATGGCTTGCATAAAGATAGTTTGATTATCAAAAATAAGAGAATTCAATACTGTCATCAACCTATTTGCTAGGATTTTAGAAATTACCTTGTAAAGGAAATTTAAACATACAATAGACCTAAAATCTGCAAAGGAATTAAGGTCAGAAGCCTTGGGTTTCAACCATATACAAGTATTATTTATCTCTTTAAGAAGAGTAGCCCTAGAGAAAAATTTCTATATAGCTCTCTTAATTATAAGACCAATTTCCTGCGAAGTCTTCTGAAAAAAGAATCCATTAAAACCATCTAGACCTAGGAATTTATTAGGATTCATCTAGAAAAATACTTCTTTTATCTCTTTTTCTCCAAAAGACTCAGTGAGTAAGTCGAATTGCTCTTGGCGATCCTCCTCTTAATGTAGAGGGAAAGTAGAAAAGAGGAATTTGGTAAATTGTTAAATCATCCGTAGAATCTCTAAGCTTCATTAAGTAGATCCTTTTGTTAAGTGATTATAGAACCGTTAGGCAATATTAATGAACAAATTCTATTAGCATTCTTTCCAGCCAAAATAGATTTAAAAAAGAACTTAGTAGACCTTTCACCTTATTTTAGCCAATTAGCTTTAGCTCTTAGTTCTAATAGGCTAGAGTGATCTTTGATAGTTTATAAATAATCTCTTAAATGTTCCTTAACCTTGTTTAATAATAAATCATTACCAAGATTCTCAACTATCTCCCTCTATAAAAGAGTGAGCGCCTCTTTAGTCATATTAATAACTTATTATACCGTAGAACTTTTTAATCATTATACCTTTCATATCTAATTTGATTGCCTTACGTTTTTGGACACATAAATTAATTTGTGCCTTCAGTTATTAACTCCAAACCACTTTGAAGTGTATGATGAAAACCATTATCCTTTACCAGGAAGTTATTAAACCTAAAAGGGACTCTTCCCAGTGCCCATCTGCCACCTTGTTTATTGGTCCATATTTAGTGGTGACCCTAAAATTTTAAATTAAATATTCCTAGCTTCCCTACGTAGTCACTAAAATTAGGAAAGAAGTTTCTCAAACTGAAGTGACCATCATATTCGATTCTGAATAGGGTAAAATTGAAATCCCCACTTAATAACCATAGCCCATTCACTCCCTTTTTAAATTATAGGAGGTTGTTCCATAACTCCTTTTGAAAAGCATGATTTGCCATATGCATAACTGAGGAGAAAATCCCAATCTTTTCTTAAGTGAATCTCCATTTCAAGTTAATCACTTACATTTCTATATCAAAAACTTCAACATTCACAAAAATAGGGTCATACCTTATAATAATCCTTCCTGGGCCATGGCTTGGTCATTAGAAATAAATTTCTACAGAGTGGCTAGTTTATTTAGAATCCTAAGATTCTCAATTTTAATTTTAGTTTCCAAAAGAGAAAAAAATATATGGCTTAGTGTTAAAAACAAAATCCTTTAATGATACCAGCTTGTTGGGGCAATTGATCCCCCTTACATACCATGTAGTGATTTTCATTTATCAATGGGTTTTTTAGAGCCCTTAACTTTACTCTTATTAGATTTTCTTTTGATAACTGATTAAAACTCCTCAATTACAATTACTTCTTCTTTGTTTTTACTAGAGGAAGAGGGGTTAGTTTGATTTAGTTTAGTGATTTGCCCCTTAATATTCAAAATGGAATTATACCCCTTTGCATTCAAATCTATATGTTCTTTCCTTAAATCCAACTCACCAACAATTGTTACTATACTTTTAACTTTTTTTTCTCTAGTATAAGGAACACCTCCAAAGTGGAGGTTGAGTCATGGCCCTTATTAGCATTATTAGCATTCCTCTCTCATGTTAATTCCTTATAATCACCTCTTTGAAAAGCCTAGCCGTTGGTACCCATTTTTTTCCTTGGAACTAAGAGAGAGCTTCCATTGGTACTGGATATACACATTATCTTCAAAAGGTGCTCCATCAAGTCCCAACCTCATAATAGGATTGGACTCGAGTAAATCCTTTGAAAGATCCATATTAACATACAATTTAACATATCCTGACCACTTTTTTTTTGTATTATCATCTAATTAAAGAGGTTTTCCTAATAAACTAGTAATCATACTCAACCTTTTAATTGTCCAATATCTAAAGGAACATTATGCAAATTCACCCTCATAAGAATGACTCTATATCTATTGGGCTCGAACTAGAATCTTAGTTGTCAAGGCTGTAAGAATAGTGGAAAGATAAAATTATGCCATAAACCCTCCTCTATGATCTTGAGAGCTTGAGCTTTGGTGGATAAGATGATCATAATATATTTATCCTCTATAATGAGCACATTTATTAAACCTTTTTTTCCATATTGATGTTGCCTAATTTGTATTGTAGGAAAGGCAAGTCCTTTATCCCAAAAGAACCTAATTAAGGGGTTCTCCCAAGATCTGGCTCCCTCTTTAAGTAGGTATAGGGATACGATAACTCTCTCATCTTTAACCTTAGGAGGACAAAAGTGTAGTGATGGTTCAACATTTCCTCCTAGCACTTACTTCCAAGTCTTTTGATCTCCTGCTTATTAAGGAGTGTGAGCGAGTCAAGGTTATGCCTACTGGAAAGGCTAGAGATGTCTGGGTTGTGCCTAATGATGAAGAGGGTAAAGAAGCTTTGAGTCTTACTCAAAGGGGGTAAAGGGGAAAATCATCCTTGACAGAGCCCTACATGATAGCTATTTTGGAAGACTTTTATGTTTAAAGGAAAGGGGTAACTTCAAAAAAGGTCTAGGATAAAGGTGCATTTCTTAAACAGAAATGCTAAACGAAAGAAAGCAACTATAGAAGAAGAGAAACCAAAATACCCTCTATAAAGCTCTCTCCAATAAAGAGCAATGTTTACAAAGGTAGAGATTAAAGAGCTAAAAGGAAGTTAAGGTTAGAAGGATGTTAAATTAGGGATGGAGGAAGATTGAGTGAAGAGCAATAAGTTTTAGTAATAGGAAGGCAAGATGGTGGAATAGTTTTTATCTCTGATCTAAATGAGGGCTTTTGGTTTTACATATCTTATGATTTTCCTATTTCTCTTTTAGGTTTTTACATAGCTACTGTTCAAATAATGATTGTGAAATCAAATGCTTAATGCTTCCAAGTTGTAAAAGTATCCATTGATTGTAGGATTTCTTTGAGCTAGTGAGATTAAAATTCAAACTTCTAATGCCAGGATTTAACTTTGAAGTAGTGCAGGATTGTCAATAAGCTTTTTTATGATTGCTAAAAAGTCTTAAGCAAGAAGAGCTAATAATATAAAATAACTGAAAAGTTATAGCATAATAGTTTCTGATAGATTTTCTAACTATTACATATTGGCAAGCACTTATGGATGTATTAGAAGTCTTAGCATTTATGTTTTTATCATGTTAATACTCGTAGTCTATGTATAAAATTTAGCATATTTGTATGTGACTCCCTATCATTGATTTATTGTCTAAATGAAGCAGATGTATGGCTTTATACCTTTTATTGGTATTTTTATGGTGCATTAGAGAGAAGAAATATATGAAAACAATCTTCACTTAAAGTACTTATAAATATTATAGTACACAAAAAAACTAGCCTTTAGATGAAAAGATGACATATACAATTCTAATTATGTATAATAAGAAAATTGAATAATTAATAAACACATGCTATCTGTCCTTCTAAATCTTCTTATAATACAAGAAGTTTATTAGGGGATTAAACATTAAAACAAAACATCAATTAGCACTTACTTGATGCAAAGGTGAGTAGAGCTAGGTGGAACCACATAAGTAGAGGAGCAATGACTATAGCAGATGGTCGTAAACTAGGAGTAGTCAGACAAAAGAGCAAGGGACAAGGAGTAGAGGACAAGGAGTGAAGGAGAAAATGAGGAATGGTGTCAACCATTAAGATACTTTAAATAGAAAATGAATGAAAGTAGAAAATTATTGTTGAGTAAGTTTTAAACTTATAAAACCCTCAATATACTGTAAGTACATGGGTCGTGAATGTAGTATATGAGGTTTCGATCCCTCGAGGAGTTGGTAATCTAATCTAATTTTAATTTATTTAAAGGCTTAACAGGATTATTAAAAATAAAATAAAAACTAAAACAGAAAAGTACATTCGTGAATATAGATTTATTGAAAATTAAATTGTAAAATTAATACACAAGGAATCAAATTGAGCACCACCAAATTAATAATGGGAAATCACACAAGAAAAATTACCAAATTATAAGGAGGGGATTTATCTTATCATCAATGTTAACCCAATCACTTTTGTGTTAATATGGTGTTGGTTCTAGACTATTGAAGGGTGGATTACTCTCTCTCGAGTTATAATTACTAAATCCTAATTAATAATTGAGTTATCGAACATATATTTAGGTCATTTAACTCTTATTTACCAACATAATCATTTTTATTCAATTCAATCTCTCGATTTATTTCCAAAGCATGCAATTATAACAAATAATCACCACGCCTAAAGTAATTAACACAAAATAGCTTGATTAACATTAATTCAAATCTAAATCCCTAAAGAAGAGTTAGAACATCCTTGAATCAAGGTTCATCATCATCCATCCTATCTAAACATCATATGAAAGAAATAAGAGTTGGAAAGAAGAAAATACAACTTGAAGATTTGGAAGTGGAAGCACCCAAGGTAAATCCCCTTCCTCTTTCTCCTCATCTCTCCTCTCTTCTTCTTCTTCCTTGGCTTTTTCCCAAAATGGCAGAAATGGAGCTCTCTTTTAGGTCTTCCTTCTTTTCTATTTATATCTTTTCCATTTAAGGAAAACATTAGGGTTTACCTAAGCCCAAAAGTCTAAAATATCCCTTAAAAAGTCATGTTTTAGAAAGTCGGTCCATGTTTGTTGTCATTATCGTGGCCTTAGGCCTTGTTCCGTTGAACTTTCTCCAAATCGTCTTCGTTCTTTGATATCTGATCTCAAACACATCAATTAGTTAACAACAAAAAATATTAAAATGCTTACTAAAACTTCAAGTAACCTGTAACTATCAACATCCCCACACTTAAACTTTTGTTTGTCCTCAAGAAAAAACAGAACAAGCAAAACGCAAACACACCAAACAACAACACTCACATATGCAATAATGGTATAATGACATTGAAATTTATAAAATAAATTTAACTACAAATACAATCCTTCAAGTTATTCTAACTTATTAACCTATGAAATCTGTGTCTAGGCACTTTGGACTAAATATATATACCAATCAAGACCTTGATGTCAAACTCATTCGCTCCCATCAGTTGCACACACACATTGATAATTATTCGGTCAATCAAAATTGTAACTATCCCTAAGTAGCTTTTCATAAAAAATCAAGTTATTCACAAAGATCGATAGAATCTATTAAACAACGCACTATTTTTCTTAATTTTCATTAACATAAACCTAGCCTTTTGACGCGAAGGCAAACATTTGTGATGAATGTCTCCCAATTACTCAACTAGTTATGTTTTTATTAAACGACTTGGTTGAAATATCATTATAGCCTTTTGATGTGAAATTAAACATTTGTGATGAATGTACCCCGGTTGCTTAGCTACATCATATTCTTAACTAGCTATTAGCTCTATTCATAACCCAATTTTTTCCAAAAAGGGTCAGCGGAATAGTTATTTATTAAACAAAACACACATTTTTTAATATTTTCTTACCAACCTCATTTCTCTAGCTAATCGTTCTCATGAAAAGATACTAACAATGCTACTTATTCGATTGACCTAAAATTACAAATACATGTGTCAAATTCCGAAGGTGAACGAACTAACATCATATCCTAATTGACATGCATATTTAACTAAAGCAACCTCAAACACTAATTTCACAGGCTAATAAATCCTAGCAACCTAAAAGACCATGTTCAAAGCTAAATCGATTTCTTTAGGTCCTAGCTATTGCCACATTCACACGAGTCACATCATATAAACATAAACAAAATTAACATATAATATGCAAAATTCACACTCAAATAAAACATATGATGCATACAACGCAACTCTCCCCACACTTGGACAACATATTGTCCTCAATGTGAGAAGGACAAATAACATACAAAGTGGGAATCAAAATAAAATGATATGAAAACATAAGAACAAAACAAAGATAGAAATGAAAAGATAAAGGTTAGAGCATAAAGACTCGTCATGGTGATTAAGGTGGTGATGGTAATGGTGTTGAAAACAAATCCTCTTAACACTAAGATTGCTTTCCTATCTTATAATTGATTCAAAGAGATTAAGAGAATTAGTAATCCGACCCATTCTAAATCATTAAGACTTGTTTATAGAATTTAAAACAAATCTAACTATACAAAAATTTAAATCTAACTATTAAATGTGCTAAGTTATGGTCATTAGCTTGACCTTACATCTTTTGAAACTTATCCAGGATCAATTATAAGTGGCTTGTTTTGTGTTGCCCAATTTCAACTTTTTAACTTGTAAACAAGCAACATGTTGGAAGATAATCAGAAGGACAATGTTGATAAGATTAAGATAACCAATTACGTTCAGCAATATCCTGTAACAAACTGTCAACAAAATAAGGAATAACGAAACTCTCTAAATCTTTTAATGAATTCAGGAGTTTGTCCTATAAGAGGGTGATCTGTTCTTGTTCTTCTTCAGTCACCCTCATGTCTTCCTTTTCTTTCACTTCACGAACAGAGACCTTCATATCTGCTTTAAGCTTTATATCCGTTGTCATTTTTTTTCCTTCTTCTTGCTCCTTTAAAGATTTGACCACATCATTTTTCTTGAATGAGCCATCCTCCTTCTTTTTCTCTTGGTCTTCTATAAAGTAGGATTCAACTTGTTTTTCTGCTGGTGTTTCTTCCTTTTTTCCACTTTTAAGTGCGATAACCTTAATCTGCTCTGTTGGATGTACTTCAATATTGCTCAGACAGTTTTTCACACTTCTCTTACAAAATTCACGAGAAAGTTGTCTCATTTGAAGTTCTAGATTGTAAATAGAAGAGGCATGGTCTACCATTACTTGCTCAAACTTATCTTCCATGTTTATGAGCTTATCCATGATCTTGTCTAATTTAGAGTCCTATAAACTAGACACATCTTGATGAAATCCTAATAGGTCTTGGTGTCCCATTTAAGTCCTTACATTGGTAGACTAACAAAAATTTGGATGGTTCTGCCCACCTGGATGGTACTTGTTCAAATAAGGATGATGAATTCCTCGACCAAATTATGCTTCATCTAAGTCTACAAAGTTCCTTTGCTCTCCTTGATGTATTTCCTCCACCATCTTTCTCTTTATCTCTTCTAGGCATTTAATTTTGCAGATTCCTCATTGTTACCTTGTGACGTCCAAATTGATGTGTCTTCTACTTTGTGCCTAAACTTTCCTCTATTATTTCTTTCTTTTTTTTGTTTTTAATTAATTTCTTGTGATTGGATACCACGATCATAAGAGATGGTGAAAATTCCTTAGGCTAAACGAATTCAACTAATTCTACCAACTCCCTAGAAACGACGTCAAAAACTTGTTGAGCAAGTTTTAATCTTATAAAACCCTCACTATATCGCAAGTGCATGGGTCATGAATGTAGTATATGAGCTGTCAATCCCTCGACGAGTTGGTGAACTAATTTAATTCTAAGTTATCTATGGCTTAATAGGATTATTAAAAATAAAATAAAAACTAAATAAAAAATTAACTTCGTGAATATAGATTGATTAAAAATTAAATTGTAAAATTAACACACAAGGAATCAAATTGAAAACCATCAAATTAATAATTGGAAATCACAAAATAAAAATTACCAAATTATGAGAAGGGGATTTATCCTATCATCAATGTTAACCTAGTCATTTTTGTGTTAATACGGTGTCAGTTCTAGACTATAGAAGGATGGATCTCTCTCTCGAGTTATAATCACTAAACCCTAATTAAGTCAAGTTTAGTACATGTAATCTCTAGATTAGCAATTAACCCACAACCTAATCAGTTCTTAAGTGTTCTAATAAATAACTCATTCCTCACACGAGATCACTCTCCGTATAATTAATGATTTGATTATTTACGCGGTTTATTAGGTCATTTAACTCTCATTAACCAACCCTATCATTTTGCTTTTGGTTCGTTCTCTCGATTTATTACCGAAGCATGCAATTATAACAAATAATCACCACACCCAAAGTAATTAACACAAAAACAACTAAATTAACATTGAATCAAGTCTAAACCCCTAAAGAAGAGTTAGAACATCCTTGAATCAAGGTTTGTCATCATCAATCCTATCTCATACATCCTATGAAAGAAATAAGAGATGGAAAGAAGAAAATACAACTTGAAGGATTGGAAGCGGAAGCACCCAAGGTAGATCCCCTTCTTCTCTCTGTTCTCTTTTCTTCTTCTTCCTTGGTTTTTTTCCAAAGTGGCAAAAATGGAGCTCTCTTTTAGGTCTTCTTTCTTTTCTATTTATGTCTTTCCCATTTAGTCTCTTCTTCTGTTTACCCGAGCCTAAAAGTTAAGTTGCATTTTAGAAACGATCATACCTGGGCCTTGCTCCGCCGAGCTTTCTCCAAATTTTCTCCCTTCTTTGATATCTGATCTCAAACACTAACAAACACATCAAAGCACCTAAAACACACAAAATTAAAGCTCAATAGTATCCTTTAACCCACATAAAACTTAAAACACAAATAGCTAAACAACTAACACAATTCTAAACCTAAACATTCATGAATCAATTAATTAACAACTAAAAGCATACTAAAATGCCTACTAAAATATCATGCACCCTACAACTATCAATTATTAGTTCGCTAGTTCAATATTTTATGAAGGTACCAATACTCATCAATATTAAGGCTCCATTAAAATTCAAATACTAGTGGAGCATTTGTGCTTTTAATTTAAAAAGTGAAATATAAATATAATTAGATATGCTCAATACTTTCGAAATTAAATGTTACGTGATAATATCATCAAGGCTCAATATTGTACTTCAATAATTCAAATCTCATAATCTCCTGATTTATCGTATAAAAATGTCATATACATACTATCAATTTCATAAGTCCTACTAACTTATAGTTTGTGGATATATTGTACAAATTATATATGTTTTTGTGTTACTTTCTATACAGTATGACTTCTTGTGTTTTTGGCTATATATTATGTATGCAAGGCCTTAAGGAAACTATGTCATAGAAAGAAAATTTTGTCAACAAATATACACAACACACATCATATACTGGATGGACTACCTAATTATGCTCCATAAATAGAGATAGACCTAAAGTAGTGTTATGATATAAGGTGATAGTGGAAGCTAGATCAAGATCAAGATAAGTAAGAAATAAAATATATTTGGGTAAGAAGAGTCGTAAAAATGAGACAGAAGGATTTACGTGGTTCACCCAAGTTGGCCTACTTCCATGGATGACAATGAGTGAAAAATTCACTATAAAGGAGGAGAGTACAAATTAAATCCTCTGAGCACAACAAGGATATAAATTTTTTGTATAATCTCACAAAACAAAACTCTCTTCTAAAATAAAAGTGAATACAAATTTGAGCTAATATTAGTGAAAATAAACTCTCAAAATTTGCTAAGTGTCTTGGCTTTGCATGCATGAAAGATAGAGGGGCTCAAGATGTATTTATAATGCTCACCCTTTCACCGCCTTTGCCTTGCACAAAGGAGCATTAAATGCTTGGCTTAAGAAGTTTGATCTTAAATCCTTTAGCAAATAAGCCACAAATTTATTGTTGGTGTGGAAGAATTTGGGCCATATGCTAAACAATCTCCACATTGACTCAAATTTGACAAGTTACTCATCACCATATAAAACCCCGAAGGGTAATCAGATTCTACGAACACCGTTTAAGTCCAAGTAATGCTTAAACTTAGCAATAGGTAATGGCTTGGTCAACATATATATACTAATGCCAGACGTGTGAACTTTCTTCATAACAATTTCTCCTGCAATTACAGTTTCTCTGATGTAGTGAAACTTTACACTAATATACTTAGTTTTGAAGTGATACGCATTGTTCTTAGTAAGATAAATAGCACTTTGGCTATCTAAAAACATAATAGTATTATCCTATGCGACACCAAGCTTAATAATAAGACCACGCAACCATGTAGCCTCCTTCACACCTTCTATAGTTGCAATGTACTCTGCCTCCGTAGTAAACAAAGTTGTTATATTATAGTAATGCTTTCCAATTGATAACATCGAAACACAAAGTGAAAATGTAACTAGAGAGAGATCTCTGTCTATTGAGGACACCACTGTAACCAAAGTCCACAAAACTGATAACATTATTAGATGTTCCCTTGCTCCTATCAAACACCAAGCCAAGATCAGAAGTGCAAATTATGGAATACATGAGACTACCAATAACATTAGAATATGGAACGTTTAACACACATTCTATTTTTTTCCTCCATCTTTGAACAAAGATCAGATGATAACTTGAAATGAGTAGTGAGAGGTAGCGAGATGAGCTTATAAGAGTCCATGTTAAATTTGTCAATAATTTTTTGGATATAGTTCTTTTAAAACTAAAACAACTTCCTAGCCTATCGATCCCTTTTTATCTCGATGTTGAGAATATTTTTTATCGCTCCAAGGTCTTTCATCTCAAACTCCTTGCTGAGTTGAGATTTCAAATTATTTATTAAAGACTTGTCACGATAAGCAATAAGCATGTCATCGATATATATATTAACAAGTACACGAAATGCCCATCTGCATATTGTCAAAAATATATTCAGTTATCATATTGGCATATGTTAAAGGCTTGCCCAATCATAAAGGCATCAAACCTTTTGTATCACTGTCTTAGAGCTTGTTTAAGCTCATAAAGAGATTTCTTTAAGCGAAAAACACAATACTCCTAACTAATAACAACAAAACCCTCGGGGTGGTTCATGTAGATCTTTTCCTTGAGTTCTCCATGTAAAAAAGTAGTTTTCACATCAAGTTGCTCGAGCTCCAAATTAAATAGAGTAATAAAAGAAAAAAGCACATGAATGGAGGTATGAAAAAACCTAGGAGAGAAATTTTCATTAAAATCAATACCTTCCTTTTGTTTAAAACCACAAACAACTAAACATGCTTTCCACCTTGCTTCTTCAGCCCCGAGGATGCCATCTTTCTTTTATAAATCCATTTACAACTTAATGGTCACTTGCCTTTAGGAAGCTCACATAAATCCTAAGTATCGTTCTTATGGAGGCTTTCAATTTCTTCATTCATTGCCGCTAGCCACTTAGATGAATCAACACAAGAAATAGATTCAGAATAAAAGGAAGGTTCAATACCTTCAGGAATTTTTTGTGCAACTAAAAGTGCATAAGTAACCAAATGTTCATCATCATCAGTGTATTTAGCAGGCTTTTAGATAATTCTCATTGGACAATCTTAGGCGATAGAATGCTCCTAAAGGAGGAAAAAAAGTAACGGTACTAAAGATATCATGAAGGTCATCAACATCGCTAAACTGAGTAGCGAAGGAACTAGAAGCATTGAAAATGGGAGGAGGTAAGTATCTCACCTCTAGCTCCACCTTCTCATTGGTATCCTATTGACCACCTAGATTAGTAGAAGAACCAGAATCTTTTCCAAAAGAAAATAATGCATTTTCATTAAATGTCACATCTTTACTAAGAATGACTTTGCGTGACTCAAGGTTAATACACCATAAACAATATCCTTTAGATTTAAAAGCATAACCAAGAAATACACACTTTTTAGCTTTAGGTGCTAGTTTTTCATTATTAACATGTGCCTATATGGGACATCCAAAAACTCTTAAATTAAAGTAGTCAACAAGATTACCTTACCAAACTTCCTCTAGAATTTTGAGTTCAAGATATGAATGTGAGGAGCGATTGGCCAAATAATATGCCATAGAAACTACTTCACACCAAAGATCACATCAATGTCGTAACCCAACATTAAAGAGCATACAATGAGCTTTCTTAAGTAGTGTCCTGCTCATTCGTTTTGCAACATCGTTCTACTGGGACTTACCAACCAGTGTCTTGTGTCTAGCAATTCCAACTTGATCACAGAATTCAATGAAATCTGGTTCACAGAACTCTAATCCATTGTCTGTTTTGAGCTTCTTCAGCTTCTTCCTAGTTTGGTTCTCAATAAGAGCTTTCCACTTCTTAAAATTACGAAAAGCTTTATTTTTATGCCTCAAGAAATAAACCCAAACCTTGCAGGAGAAGTCATCAATCATGGTCGTCATATAATGTTTCCCTCTAATAGAGGGAACCTTAGCAGATCTTTAAAGATCTGAATGAACCTAATCAAGGACGCATATGGTACATTGTGTAGCAATAGAGAAGCTTGCAAAATGAGAAACGAGTGAGATCATACCTCTCTTGCTTAGCAAATTCATACCTTTCTGACTCATATGTCCTGGGTGCATATGCCATAGACGAGTGAGATCACTATCAGATAATAAAGATGTGGACACAATAGCTAAACTTGTGACCGACGACCTTGCAAAACGTAAAGGCTACCAAGACTATTACCTTTTATAATGACTAGGGCACCTTCAAATACCTTCAAAACTCCACCTTCAGCTGAATACTTACACCTAAATGACTTAAGAGTGCCTAAGGAAATCAGGTTATGCTTCAAATAAGGAATATGTTGGACATTGGTTAATGTACTTCTACAACCATCGTAGGTCTTGATCTACGCACTACCTATACCAACAACCTTGTACTAGATGTCATTGGCCATCAAAATAACTCCACAGTCAATAAGTTCATAGGTGGAAAACTAGTCTCTGAGAGAAAACATATGGTAGGCACAACCAGAATCTAAAATCCACTCAGTCATATTCCCTTTTTCATAAGAGATAATCAACAATATATCACCATTAGACTCAGTGTCAGCAACAACCAACTTTAGCAGTGGGTTTTTTATGTTGCTTTCCTTTTTCATCTCTCTCCTTTTTATTTTTCAATTTATAACACTCGAAAATATCATGCCCAATTTTCTTACAATAATGATTGGTCTTAAAATTACGTCCCTAGATTTTGGCCCAGATTTTTTTTTTACTTATACTCCCTTTTTCAACCATTCTACCCTTAACAAACAAGCCCTCAGCTTTATCATTTGGATAAACCTCAAGGTCAAATTTTTCCTTAAACAAGTTAGACTTGACATCCTCGAAAGACAATGTATCATTATTTTCGTATAACATAATCTCCTTGAAGTGTTTGTAGGTAAAAGGTAAAGAGATAACCAATAAAATAGCCTTATCCTCATCATTAACTATAACATCTAATTTTTCTAGGTTAATAATAATTAAATTGAACTCATCAAGATGAGATTGAATGGGAGTACCTTCGGCCATATGAAACATGTACAAACACTCTTTAAGATGGATTTTGTTCACTAGACTCTTGGTCATGTACAAGGACTCAAGCTTCAACCAAAGTTTGGCAATAGTGGTTTCATGGACCACCTCACAAAGCACCTCCTAGGAGAGACAGAGTTGGATAGCCGAAAGTGTTTTTTCATCTAACTCCTCCCATTGCTCATTGGTCATCAAATCAGGTTTCTTTGATTTTCCATCTAAAGCCCTCTTCAGTCCATTATAGGTCAGAACAACCTTCATCTAGACTCTCTAAATGGAAAAACTAATCTTACCGTCAAACTTCTCAATATCAAATTTTGTAACGGTAGACATCTTAAACCGAAGCTCTGATACCACTTGTTGTGGTATAAGGTGATGGCGGAAGCAAGATCGAGATCAAGATGAGCGAGAAGTGAAATAAATTTGGACAAGAATAGTAGTAAAAGTGAAACATAAGGATTTACGTGGTTCGCTCAAGTTGGGCTACCTCTACGGATGACGATGGGCGAAAAATTCATTATAACGAAGAATAGTACAAACTAAATCCTCTAAGCACGACAAGGATATAAATTTTTGTATATAATCTCACAAAGCAAAATTCTCTCATAAAATAAATGTTATACAAATTTGAGCTCATATTAGTGAAAAAATACTCAAATTTTGCTAAGTATCTTGGCTTTTCATGAATGAAAGATAAAGGGGCTCAAGATGCATGTATAATGCTCAACCTCGCACAACCTTTGTCTTGCACCATAAGCCAATTTGTTTACAAAGTCGGCTGCCAAAATATGCACATGATAGGAGCATTAAATGCTCGGCCTGAAAAGTTTGACCTTAAATTCTTTAGTAAATAAGTCAACATTTGTAGTCATAAATTTATCGTTGATGTGGAAGAATTTGGGTTATATACTCAACAGATAGACTTACCACCCTAAAAGAGCATCAATATCAAAAAGATCCGAGTATTACATCGGAAAATTTTCTTTAGTAGAATTTAATTCCATTTTTCAGCAATTACGAAGCTTTATTTAATAACTCTCTTAAAAACGTATTATCTCAAGGAACGGGCATCCAAAATAAAGCCATAACATGTGAGAAAGAGACTTGACAAAGAATGAGCAACCAAAGTGGCCTAATAATTCCTTCATAAAATGTAAATACGTAAAATACAGAAAATGTGCTGAAAATCAAGCTTTTAACTTTTAGCAGCAGGTGGAATCGATCCTTTGCTGGCTGAGAATTCATCCTCCGGCTAAAAGAATGGCTTATCACTTTGAAGGAAAAGGATAAAGGTCTTGGTTTGAAAGGGCATATGATTCTATTCGTATCGGATAAATGTTCCGATGCACCAAATTCGCAGCCATTTGTGTGCTTTTGGTACTGGTCACCGGGAAAGAGTGTCACAGCACTACCATCGATCGTTTGTACTTTTATGATCATAAGATTCTAGCTAGTAGTAGCTACTAGCTAGTCTCCTCCTTTCTAGTACTTAAAACTTGAGTTACTTGGGGAGTGATACTTTTTCCCTTTGTCTGAGTTAGTTTTTAAATTAAGTAAAGTTAATCACATGATAACAAAGATGCAAACTTTAATGGGTACCCAATGAAAACTTCCTTATGTTTTTTTAAGAAAAGGTAATTATAAGCCAAAGTGGGAATACATCCATATGCCAGCTTTTGCAAACACGATTTGAAAGTCGAAGCTTAACCAATAAGCTGTATATGTTCAATTTAGGGCTAGTGGTTATACGGAAAATTAACTTGACTATAGGGATTGATTAAAAAGAAAAAGAAAAAAGAATGAATAAACCTAACAAATATGTGAAATCCCTGACGCAGAAGATGTCACATATACAAATATAGGTGCCTAATGCCTGTCTTGGGCTTTTTTGATCTGAGGCAACCCCAAACCAATACGATGGCGTAACTGATAATATACGCAACAAGTAAGATGATGTATCACTAAAATACTAAGTTGAATTAAAATCGCTATTAATTCAGATATGATATTACTTATTTTTAGTGATGGATTTTGCTTGTGTTTGCTAAATTAAGATGCTCATGCTCCTTAATTTATTGAACTTGTATCAATTTCTCTTCCCCGAAACTATGTTTGTCTAAGCTTATATCATAACTTAGATAATCTCGCGAGTTGTCCTTGAAACGCAAAAAATCGAGCCAAGGAGAATAAAGGTCTACCTAAAAGGTGGTAAATTCAATGTTTTGGCAATTAGAATTCAACCCCAAATTTGTCATATAAACCGACAACGTGAGGATTAAGCCACGTTAGAAGTTAATGACTTCAACTACCGTAACATATAGAAGTACTATCCAAAGTCTTGTTACTGCCACTGCAATTTAATAGTTGAGGCGACCGAAAACTCGATATGGTTCGTCTTTAAATTTCACAACTGACCTCTTCAATGCAAGTAGACCAAGACCTTATTAAAATGTTGGCAACTATGGTCCCCTACAATTAAAGCATCACATGCTGTCACATGCAGTTCGCTTTCGGGCCATCACGAACACTGATTGAAAGAGTCTCCGTGCATATTTCTTGTCACTTGACGTGCATTATTTGCAAACTACTGCTACATTTGAATCTGCCGTCCGATAGAGATAATTATTTATTTATTATTATTTTTATATGTAATCACATATTTAAATTTATGGGCAAATAATTAAAGGTTAAAAAAAATACGGTGTTGTCGCAGAAATTGATAAGTAAAATGAAAGGTGCAGTAGAAAAGTGCAGCAGTAAAAATTCTACTTTTCTTTAATAGCCTTCTAATAATTATTATTTTTCATTATTCCCTCAACTAATAGAAAGCAAGTCTAACGTATCATCTTTTTCGTTCTCTCTAGCTCTCTATGTTCCTCGTTTTATTTACTAAATTTATTTTATTTATATTTTCTATTTTAATTTAATATTGATTATTTATAATTTTAAATTTATATGATTAATAATATATTTTTATGAAATATTTTATTTACTAAATTTATTTTATTT
>JANZXP010000002.1:17827150-17850188 GCA_027576715.1 Erythroxylum flavicans
ACTGTAAACTAGTAAAGTATACACTACAACTGTACAATATATCAATATGGACTATTTTGTAAATTTTAAAAATTTTAAGGACTATTTTATAAATTTAAAAAATTATCCGAAACGGTATCCAGTATTGACGGGTACCGGTACAGTTCCGTTCCAGAACTCAATCCGGTACCGAGTCCGGTACGGTATTCATAACTTTGACCAAATCTATAGAGTTATTATTATTATTAAATTTTGTTATTATTACTATTATTATTATATGTACGAGATATAATAATTATATTAGAGTTATAAATTTAATTTTTTATAATCAAATATTTAAAATCTAAATTATTATAAGAATATTCAACGAAATAATAAGATATATAATATTTATACCTTTATTTTTTTAAAGTCATGTCTTCATAAGTCATTTTACACATAAACAGTTAATACTAAACAGCTAATTTTATCAAACATCAAATGACAAACAGCTAATGCAATCAGCTGATCAAATCAGCTATCAGTTAACAGTTGATAGAATCAACTGGTTGCCAAATAGAGCCTTAATCTTAAACTTTTCCTTATCTCCAAAAAAAATCTAAGAATTTCGTCCTAATTATAATTAACTAATATTCAAAACATAATTAAATAAATTTAGTAAACAAGTTAATTAAAGGTAACGCTCCTAAATTTAACTTAATTAAATTAATTTAATATAATAAGCCTAATTATTAAAATTTGAGAAGAATGAACTCAATCAAAGCTCTAGTTTTTAAAATTAAATTTTATTGAGCAAAATAGATTTAAAAAGAGAAAAAAATAGAAAATGATACACCAACATTAACGTAATTTAGAATTCATTCAATATTAAATTTAATGACAAAATTAAATAATATTTAAATTTAAAATATTTTTATTTAAATCATCTAAATTCACTCTGATTCTTATTTTAAGCTAATCCAAGAGGATTCAAATGTTTCAAGTGTGTTAAAAATTCCTAAACTCTAAAACATTAACATTATAACCAATTTGACGTATTTTTTTAGAGAATTATTTTGCAGTGCAGGTTCCAAGTTTACAAGTAATAATTAGTCAAGATTCCTTTGTTAAGACTTGAACGTTGGACCTTATGGAATTTTATAACCTATAAAACCACTTGTATAGTACTAAACTTTTTACGAATAAAAAATACTACTGACTTCTTAATGCAATTGAACTTATAAATGCCTTTCCAGTAGTAATTAATAAAATTTATAAAGAATTCATTAGCAAAGATATAGCTTCATATAAACAAGAAATTGAAAACAAAGAACGAAAAAATAAATTATGGCATTTAAATAATATAAGAATATGTGAAATATATTATTTGCAAGAATACATTTATTGTGAATTTAAAAAAAATATTATTATAAACTAACTCACATTGAACAAGAAATATATATTCAGATTTTTATATAAAATGTGAAAAAACTTAACTCGGTTAAGATTTATGATACTAACAATATTATTTTAAAAACGTTTAGATATAATATGATATTATAAATAACGTTAGGTATTAAATTAGACAATTAACTATTAAAATAATTAAATGGACTAATTTAAGCCTTTTATTGAAAGTAACAAAATTTCAAAACTAAATCAAAGTATATATAGAGAAAAAATGATTAATTCCAATAATATTAAGGTTCTTTCCAACTAAAATCATTATGAAATAGTCATGTAGCCTAAAAAGATATGATTTTATTTTGAAACATGAGTTGTTTTCTTTACATAAAAAGAGTTCCATTCTCCACCATCTTGAGTGCAATAATCTGTCGGACAATCTCTATGTGAAGCTGTTTGCAACTATAAAGCATGACATGACTTTTAAGTGTAAACCAAACTCTGTTAGCTCAAAGTTTATGATTAACGATTTTGATGATAATTGTATAATATTTCAAAATTCAAATTAGATTTATTTCTTTGTACAATTAATGGTCTAATTCTGAAAAGAAAATAAAATCATAAGAAATATGTTTTTTTTCTTGTAGAAATCTTCTTTATGAACTTACCTTATTAGAAATGGTTTATCTGAAAGGATCCTACTAATTATGAAGGTCATATATTAGCCCCGTGATTACTAAAAGCTTTTTGGCAAAGTTGATATCGAAGTTATTCAAATTTAAATCTATCCAGTTAACTAAGGATACAAGTAAAGCAACGGCTAATAGAAACAAATGTCGACTTAAGGAAGAGTAACTGCTGTTGCAAAAATAGATCAAACTCTTGAATACACATATAGCATCAATTCTCTTAAAAGTGATATGAATGCAAATCTCTTGTGCTTAAAGTTCTTTTGAGAGAGATTATTGAAGCTCATATCGAGCAAATTACATTTTTATCTGTTGAGAGCTTGTAGAGGCTAGTTAAATACTACTAGTTTGGAAGGTTGAAGAACCTTGAAAATATATATACTTGTGAGTTTAGAGAGGCTCATCAAATTACTATTTTAGATTTTAGGGAAACACTCAAGTTGGATACTTGGAGAATAGACATAGGCTTGGGTTATAAGTCGAACCAGTATAAATCAACTGCGTCATTCTTTCTCTCCTCTTAACTTTTAAATTTTCGCATTATATTATGTGTGTGTGTGTGTGTTAATTTTAGTAAAAGGCTCCTTTACTTTTATAATAGGCTCTTTCTGTTTTCAACTTACAAGAGGTTCCTTTTATTTTAACATGCGCTTTCTATTTTAAATTGTTTTAACATGATTTATCATCTAACAGGCTCATGTAGTTTTATGGGTTTCTAGCATCTAACAAGCTCTTATTGTTTAAAATTTTAACAGGCCCCTATCTTTATACGAATTGAAAATAACTTCCATTTTTTTAGGTCATACATAATTCACCCCCCCCTCTTACATGTGTTTGCTTTATCATTTGCTATCAGAGCGAGTTTTCACATTTATTATGTTTTACAGCACGCGATAGATCATGGCAAACAACTTGAGAAGTCTTGAAGGACAATCTGTTTCAAAGCCTCCTTACTTCAATGGAAATAACTACTCATACTGGAAAGAGAAAATGACAATCTATCTCCAATCTGTAGATATTGAAGTCTGGCAAGCCATCAGAGTAACTTCAATTCCCACTATAGAAAACATAAAAGTATAGTCTGATGTTGATAGAAGAAATGCACAATTAAACGCTAAAGTAAAACATCATTTGATTTGTACACTATCTCCAAAAGAATATGAGAAGATATCTTACTGCTCTACAATAAAGGAAATGTGGGATAAATTACAAGTTTTTGAAGGAAAGAATGAGGTAAAGAAACATAGAATAAGCTTTTAGTACATCAATACGAAACTATTGGTATGAAACAGGGATAAACCACAGATGAATTCTTCGGACAATTTAAGAACATCATTATAACCTTAAAGAACTTAGAAAAATAACCCAATGATGAGCTCGTAACGAAGATTCTAAGTTCACTACCAAAGGAATGGAAACTTAAGGTGACAGCTCTAGAAATTGTAAAGGATCTAGACATTATTTCACTCGACTGGCTACAAAAAAATATGATAATCCATGAAACCGAGCTTAGGCGAGAAGAAGGATCCTCCTATAGAAAAGGAATGGCACCAAAAACAACCGATGAATCAAACTGTGATAAAAGTGACACTGAGTTACAAATAGATAGAGATGACGAGTTCAACTTCATGGTCAGAAAATATGTTCGCTTCTATAAAAAGAAGTTGATGAAGAAAAGACAAGGAAATAAGAAAGCTGGGAATAACAAGTTCCTATCAAAAGGTAATAACAGCAGTAGCAATACACAAAACAATCAAATCATATGCTATCACTGTAAGAAGCCTAGATACACAAGACCTGAATATCCTCTTCTTCATAAAGACAAGTTAAAGAATAGAAAACCCAGAAAACAAGTGATAATTGCAACCTGGTCAGATAAAGACTTTGAAAACTTTGAAGAAGAAGTCAGCAACATTTGCTTCATGGCTAAATCAGGAGACAATGAGGTATATTATTATGACTCTAATATTGAAGTTGATGAATTGAAAAATGCATGTCATGAATTATATGATCAGTATAAAAAGTTGACAGTGAAGTATTTCAAAGAAGTTAAGAAGTCCAAGAACAATAATTCATCTCTGAAGAGTAAGATTAAATCATTAGAATCTGTGAATGAGAGTTTGGCGACCGTTGATTATAAGCAAAAGGTTTCTGAAAAAGAAGTTCTAGAAGAAAGATTAGCCAAGTTGGAAAATCCTTTGCTTGAGAATGATGCTGACAAAGTGAGACTGCTAGAAGAAAAGGTTGTCGCCCAAAAACTTGAGAAAGAGAAATGTGCAGAAAAAATCTTATCTCTAGAAAAAGATCTTGCTAATTTCATTGATGGAAGGAACAACCTTGATGCGCTACTTGGTAGTGGTAAATGCATCTTTGATAAAGATGGAATAGGCTACAATGAAAATAATAATGTTAGGTCATACAAGAACTTCTTTATTAAATCTAGCAGTAACTATAGTCAAAATAGCAAGAACCTAATACATGGTAGAATTTATAGCAATTCTCATTCATCCATTTTATGTTTCTACTGTGCAAGACATGGTCACATTAGTCATTTTTGTAAACTTCGTAAAATGGAGAAATTATCTCAAATGTATGTTTAGAGACCGAAAGGTCAAGTTACTAACCTGAAAGGACCCAAAAACATTTAGGTACGTAAACTGAGATAATATTTTTCTACACATATTCTTCAAAACGGAGACAAGAAAAAATCAATGGATAGTCAACAGTGGTTATTCGAGGCACATGATAGGTGAAATATCACATCTCAATTATATTGAAAGGAAAGACGGAGGTAATGTCATCTTCGTTAATAAAAATAAAAGCAAAGGTCACCGAAATTGGTAAAATTGGTGATTCTGACTCCACCTCTATTGATAATGTCCTTTATGTTGGTGGTTTGAAACATAACCTATTAAGTGTAAGTCAGTTATGTGAATAAATATTATAAAGTCATTTTCTATGCATGTCACTGTGAAATAATCGATAATCATAATGATAATATCATATTCATTTGTCCTAGAAATCAGAACATATAATGTGCTGAACTAAAAAACATGTCTTCACAAAGTGTTAAGTGTTTTGTTTCTCTAGAAAAGGATTCATTTATTTGGCACAGAATATTTGGACATGCTAGCATGAGAATCTTATCAAATTTGTCCAAAAATGAGCTAATGAGAGGACTACCTAATCTGAAGTTCATGAATACTCAGGTTTGCAAAGCTTGTTTAAAAGGAAAACAAATTAGAAGCAACTTTTCTCCTAAAAATATAGTGTCTACTAAACAACCGCTTGAACTTATGCATATGAATTTATTTGGTCCCACTAGGACTCAAAATTTTGGTGGTAAATATTACGGTTTTGTTTTAGTAGATGATTATTTTAGATTTACATGGGTTTACTTCCTATCAAATAAAGATGCTTTTGAAGCTTTTGAGAAGTTTTGCAAAGAAATTCAAATCGAAAAACGATATTGCATTACTTCAATTCGGAGCGATCATAAAGGAGAATTTGATAACAGAAAGTTTGAAGATTTCTGTGATAGTAATGGTATGACTCACAACTTTTCCTACCCAAGGACTCCTCAGTAGAATGGTATCAATGAGAGAAAGAACAGGACCCTAGTTGATATGGTCAGGACAATCCTGTGTGAAAGTGGCCTATCCCATGTTTACTGGGCAGAAGGAATATCCACTGCTTGTTACATACTCAACAGGTGTCTTATAAGACCTATTTTGAAAAAGACCCCCTATGAGCTATGGAAAGGAAGAAAAACCAAATGTTACTTACTTTCGAGCATTTGGTTGCAAATGCTTTGTTTTAAATAATAGAACAGACAACCTTGGAAAGTTAGATGCGAGATCAGATGAAGTTATCTTTCTAGGCTACAGTATCATTAGTCAAGGATTTAGAGTTTACAACAAAAGAATAAAGAAGATAGAAGAATCAATACATGTACTATTTGATGAAGCTCTACTTTCAACAACAGCAGTTGATTCAGATGACGAAGAACATCCCCTAGTTCCTAAAGATACATCAACTTCTCCTACAGTACCTTTGAAATCATAAGATCAAAAAGGTCCTTATGAAGCCAGGATGGAATAGGATCCTTCCTCTCAACAGGAGCATATGTAAAGAAGAACACCAAAAGAATGGAGAGGTCAAGATACACATCAATAAATTCTGAGAGATCCTTCCAAAATTATAAGAATCAGATCTTCCTTCAAGAACAATGTTATTGCTGTCATCTCATAATTAAAACCAAAGACCATTGAAGATGCTCTTACTGGTGAAAATTAGGTTTCAACAATGAAAGATGAACTAAATCAGTTTGACAAAAACAAATTTTGGAATATAGTACCTCATCCTTAAAACAAGTCAGTCATTGGAACTTATTGGAGATTTCGAAACAAACTCAACAAAAATGGTAAGGTGGTAAGAAACAAAGCTAGACTTATAGCTCAAGGTTACAATCAATAAGAAGGTATTGATTTTGAAGAAACTTATGCGTTTATTGCTAGACTGGAATCGATTAGAATTTTACTTATCTTTGCATATTATAGAAACTTCAAATTGTTCCAAATGGACGTTAAAAGTGCTTTCTTAAATAGATATATTAATGAAGAACTGTTTGTTTAACAACCTTCAGGCTTTGAATATGAAAATCATCCTGATCATGTTAACCAAAGCCCTGTATCGTCTAAAACAGACTTCTCGAGCATGGTATGAGAGGTTAAGTAATTTTCTGCTTAAAAATAACTTTGAAAGAGGACAAGTAGATAAAACCTTATTTATTAAGAAAAAGGATAATGATTTACTCATAGTGCAGATATATGTTGATAACATAATACTTGGTGCTATAAGTCAGTCTTTCTGTGAAGAATTCTCAGCATTAATGTAGGGAGAGTTTGAAATGAGCATGATGGGAGAACTATCCTTCTTTCTCAAATTACAAATCAGGTAAACAGAAAAAGGGATCTTCATTAGCCAAGACAAATACACAAAGGAACTTATCAAGAAGTACCATTTTGAGAATGCCAAACCAATGGGTACTCCTATGTATACTGAAACTAAACTTGATAAGGATGAAGAAGGCAAGGCCACAGATGAAACAAAGCATAGAGGAATGATTGGGTCACTACTATATCTTACAAGCTCAAGACCAGATATTGTGCTTAGAGTGTGTCTTTGCGCTTGTTTTTAATCAAATCCCAAAGAAAGCCACCTTCAAGCAGTCAAGAGGATCTTTTAATATCTTCTCAAAACTATGGATTTCGGTTTATGGTATCCAAATACTAATTCTTTTAACGTGGTTAACTATTGTGATGCAGATTATGCAGGTGACAAAGTTGATCAAAAACGCACAAGTGATCATTGTCAATTTCTAGAGGATATCTAGTTTCTTGGTCTTGTAAAAAACAAAATTGTATAACAGTTTCAACAACCAAAGTAGAGTATATAGTAGCCACCAATTGTTATGCTCAAATCTTATGTATAAAGCATCAACTCTAGGATTTTTCTCTATACCTTTCTCATATTCCTATATTATGTGATAATACTAGCGCAGTAAATCTTTCTAAAAATCCTGTGCATCATTCTAGGACTAAGCATATAGAAACTATGCATCATTTTCTTATATATCATATTTTAAAAGGCACCATTGATCTTTTACAATTTAATACTGAAAATCAAGTAGCTGATATCTTCGCTAAACCACTCTCTGAAGATAGATTTTGTGTGTTGAGAAATGAGCTTAATATGTGCAAACTACTTGATATTATATATGTTTGAATTTTCTATGCTACTTCTCTCTGCTAACATTAGCAAGATCCTTCCTCTTTAGGATAGTAGGCTCCTTTTAGTTTAGAAGGCTCCTCTCGATTTAATAGAGCAAAATTACACACGTACTAAAAAGGTAATTTCTTTTATTTTGTCATTTCAGCATTTAAAGACTCGTGCGAAGTTCTAATAAACGGCTATACGAGACTGACAGAAGATACGCAAACAATCACATGTCCTTTATTAGCGTATGATCGTTCATCTTCATATGAGATCAACACTCAAAAAACACTTAATATACTATAAATAGACTTCTCTCCTCTACTCACCCTTTTTGTTCTTCGAAGCACCGCTCTTGACCTACATTCCAACTCTGTATTTTCATCTTAAATCTTCTAAACCTCATCCATCGCGCTTACAATGGCACGAACCAAATCAAAAGGACAAAAGAAAACTCCAACTTCTACTGATAGTCATAGTGAAGCTCATATTATTAAACATATCTCCTCTAAGCCCCAAGTATCAGAAGTGCACTGGGTTATAAAGGATGATGATTCAGATGAAGAACATTCTTGGTTGATTAGACAATCACAAACCAGAGGAAGTCTTGCAAAGCAAACTGAGAAAATTTCTGAATAAAAAAATACTTATGCTAAAAAGCAAGAGGAAGAATAATCCAAAAAAAGAAAAAGGGAAGAAATAAGGAAGTAAAAAGCACCTGTGACTGAAGAAACTATTGATAGAAATAAGTTGTTGCATGAAGAGATGATTCCTAAAGAAAAAAGGGCAAAGAATATAAAAATAGCTGCATAAAAAAAGAAAGACTCCAGTACCTCAAAAAATGTTTCAATCAATGGAAGTTGAAGTTCGCTATAAAGTGCAATGCAAGAAAAGAAAGGTGGTTGCTGGGTGAATCTTGCCTTCCATGAAGTTTGATGACATAGGTATACGTATCTCTCTTTACTTTGTTACCATTGGTTGGGAACATTTTTTGAAATTAGATTAGACTGTTTGTGATGAGCTAGTTAGAACATTTTACACACATATGAGAAAAGATGAGATTGATGGAAAGGTAGCGATTGTCTCATGGGTACATGAATGTGAAATTTTAATTTTTGAAGAAATCTTAAGAGATATACTAAACATTGCTCTTATAGGGAGAACTAATTTTCCATGTTATAAGTGGGATGTCAATGATTTGGAGCTAGTAAAAGTTGTCAAAACCATCTGCTATCATGCTGAGAACACCCAAGATGGGAGACCCTAGAGTAGGCAATTAGACCTAATACCACGATTCCTTTCATAGTTATCAGCTGCTTTAATTTTTCCCAGAAGTAGCTCAATTGAAACGTGCAACCTACTGGACACTTATGTAGTGTATAATTTGCTGAAAGGAAACATAATGAATCTTCTAGCAATGATCTTGAGGTTCATCGTGGATAAAGAGAATCATAATAATACCACTGGTTATCTGCCTTATAGGATATTGCTTACCAAGATTTTCACCCATTATAGAGTTCCTTTTGCAATTCTGAATTGTTATGCACCGGCTAAGTTTCACCCTTTCATTCCTTACCAATTTAATATAAATTGCAAAAAATGTCTGGGTAGAGAAAACATATGAAAGAGTATCAAAAAACTTAGATCCTAATCCAAACCAACAAACTCTTATCCCTTCTCAGGATGAAAATAGTGCAAATCTCCAACAACAACTAAAGGACATTCAAGCCAATCAAGAACAAACACAAGAACAAATAGATAGCATGCAAAATCAACTTCTTGAGATGTAGATTTTGCTCAGAAGAATCCTCCTTAAATCTCTTCAATAACTCTTTTGCTATTTGTCTTCTGCTTAGCTTATTTATACTAATGATTTTGTTTGATGCATTATTTACTATTTCCCTCTATTTCTTTTTGATAATGACAAAGGGGGAGAAATTGACATATTCTGCACTTGATTTCAATGCTGCCCTGATGATATACTTATGATGATATTTAAATATGTGATAAATAACGATAGGCTCCTTCCTTTTGAAGTTAGGATCCTTCTAATTATAACTGCGAGTAAAGTCTCCAGGTATCTTTCGAAACCCTTTATTATTATTTGAATTTTGAAAATATATCTATTACTATTTGTCATTATTGTTAGCCCAAGGTTTATGATTAATGATTTTGATGATAATTGTATAATATTTCAAAATTCAAATTAGATTTATTTCCTTATACAATTAACGTTATAAAATCATAAGAAATACATTTTCTTTCTTGTCGGAACCTTCTTTATGAACTTACCTTATTAGAAATGGTTTATCTGAAAGGATCCTATTAATTATGAAGGTCATATATTAGCCCCGTGATTACTGGAAGATTTTTGGCAAAGATGACATCAAAGTTATTCAGATTTAAATCTATCCAGTTGACTAAGGATATAAGTGAAGTAACAACTAGTTGAAAGAAATACCTACTTAAGGAAGAGCCACTGCTTTTACGAAAGTAGATAAGACTCTTAAAATACACATATAGCATCAATTCTCTTGAAAGTGATATCAATGTCAAATCTCTTGTGCTTTAGAGAGTGAAAATTCTTTTTAAGAGAGATCATTGAAGCTCATAACGAGCAAATTACATTTTCATCTATTGAGAGCTTGTAGAGGCTAGCTAAATACTACTAGTTTGGAAGATTATAAAACCTTGAAAAATATGTACTCGCGAGCTTAGAGAGGCTCATCAAATTACTACTTGAGATTTTAGTGAAATACTTAAGTTGGATACTTGAGGACTAGACGTAAGTTTGGGTTATAAGTCGAACTAGTATAAATCGACTGCGTTATTCTTTCTCTCTCTCTCCTTTTAACTTTTAAATTTCTACATTATATTGCGTGTGTTTGTGTGTTCATTCTAGCAAGAGGCTCCTACACTTTTATAATAGGCTCTTTTTGTTTTCAACTTGCAAGAGGTTCCTTTCATTTTAACAGA
The DNA here is from genome assembly GCA_027576715.1 of Erythroxylum flavicans. Classification (NCBI taxonomy): domain Eukaryota; kingdom Viridiplantae; phylum Streptophyta; class Magnoliopsida; order Malpighiales; family Erythroxylaceae; genus Erythroxylum; species Erythroxylum flavicans. Next base: position 17,837,953 of record JANZXP010000002.1, read on the forward strand.
CACCTTCTATTTTAAATTGTTTTAACAGGATTTATCATCTAACAAGCTCCTGTAGTTTAACAGGCTTCTATCGTCTGACAGACTTTGATTATTTTAAATTTTAATAGGCCCATGTCCTTATATAAATTGAAAATAACTTCCATTTTTTTAAGTCACACACAATTCACCCCCTCTTATGTGTGTTTTCTTTATCAAACTCTTCTCTCACCAATATGATAAATATCGTAAAGTAGAGTTATGTTAGCCCTAAATAGAATTAAAAGAGGTTTTCCAAATTCGTTCTCCCATTGGAAAATCTAGTATATGCAATATAAATTTAGCCCTCCCCCATTTATATACATGATCTTTTAATTCATATGTATCATTAATTAGTTAAATCTCTTACTCAAATTTGATTATTATTTCACCAATTAAAGGACTCTTGGTAAGAAAAAACTCTTGATAAGAAACTCTTTGCTCATAAAAATTATCTTTGTTATATTTGTGAGTTTTAGAAGATTATCATCAACTCTTCAATTAATAATTATCTATTATTTATAGATAATGTCATTAATGTTCTTTAATAGTTATCATTTGAAAGGTCAATCCTTCTAAACTCATCAGGTGTATCCTTTTATTATCGTCTTTCACTCATGCATGATTTTAGTTATAAGATTTATGCATCATACTTGTCTAATGACATATACAACTAGCGTATGACAAGAGCATATTATCATACATCTATTACGAATATACGCCTTCTCAATTAAAGAATCAATCCTTAAGTAGATTTAGTATGCTATACTTTAGATCATTTATTGCATCAATCATTACCTCATTCTTATTATATAAACATTTTGTATCTGTACTACCTTCTATATAAAAGATGGGCCCTTTTGAATACGTCTTGATGCAAACTTGGAATTGTAATGATTTTCCTTGTTTCTTAATCCTTTGAATCAAATTAAACAGCTTTTCTATAATATAACATTATATCAAATCATTCATGATTTTATAGTAATATTCTAAAATAACAAACATTAATTTAATTCTCTGAAATTATAATCCGAAGTAAAAGTTTATTTCTAATTTAAGGTTTATATAGCCTTAAAGGATCCTTGTATAATATAAATTGGAATATGACTTACATTATCCTTATTGGTAAAAAATGCACACATGGTATGCTTTATGTTTTACAGTATTGACTCTCTTTTATTAGAGCCCATGTCTTTTCTCATTTTTTTGGATTGAGTCATTACTAATACGCTTTTACAACTTTTAATATACTTCACATCCACAGTAGTGATTTAAGATTTGAGCTCCCATTTATGACCTAGATATATCACTTAAAACTTGTCTCATCTCCATTCCTATAAAATAATGGGGGCGGTAACCAATGTGGGAAGGCATCTTGTATTTGTCTGACATACTTCTTGTATCTAGAGCTGAATGTGCAACACTCAATTAAACATTCATTCTAGAACAGAAAAGCTTAATTCAAAATTAAGCATTCTCATATTTCTAAAACTGAATTTTCATTTAAAATTCATTATAGAAAGTATTGTTTAATTCACAATTAAACATATATTGCATCAGTATTCGATGACAAACATATTATCATCATTGATAATAAGTATTATGAATAGTCACTAGGCATACTCATTTTTCTTTGCACTACTATGTCCTTTAAATAGTTATACTTGATATGTATGTGTTTGATTTGATATAAATTGTTTGATCTGATATTGATATTTCAGCTCTCTAGTACTATATTCCAATATACTTGTTGATACACAACAGAGAATGCATGAGACTATTGATTTCTTCAAAATAAAGAACCATCTTTATCTTTTGTTCTTCCTATAGCATCCATTGATACTACATATTTTTTAGATGTTCACCTTTAGCAATTGATGTCACAAAAATGTTTTACTATCTTGCATACAAAACTATTTAAGTATTTCATCGATATATATAAGAAAACTATACTTGATAATACTTAATGATTTTAACTACAAAGATGTATGCAACCTTTGCCATATTCTTAATTTTGATTATGCTTGATATTCAATTTGTTTGTTCTCGTGACAAACTACTTATATCACTAGCTACCGAAACATATCATCCATATGAGCTGATAAAATTACATATTTATTAATGGATCTTTTAACATTTACTAAATAGTCTTTTGTAATCATATTAAGATCATATGATAAGATTATAGTGCTATGTAATATACTGCTTGCTCCAAGATTATGTTGGATCATATATTGACTTTAAAAATATGAACATGTAATGCTTTTGGCTCTTATGAATGACACCTTTTTTTTTTAAATCTCAAACCTTTCCTTTCATTGAATATACATTTTTATTTTCAGTGAATAGTAGTTTTAAATGAATAGTGAATTTGAATGAATAGCGATTTTTGGGGGACCCAACCTTGAAATATTGAAAAATATCTAGAATAAGTATTAGAGTTTAATGATATTGAAACAGGTCAAAAATAAGTCCGATTAGATGAATTTCGAGAGTTTTGAAAGTTTAGGACTAAATTGCCCTTTTTGGAAAATAATGGATATTAATGATTTTAAAACCATTCAAATTTTTTAAAAGCATCCAATCAATATGTATTGACCATGATTAGAGTATTTCATGGTCAATTTGATAATAAGATAGTTGTAGAATATTTCAAAACTTAATTCGGTTAGCTGGTGAATTAAACTCATTAAGGGAAATTTGATCTTTTTATAAGAAGTTAGTGGATTGATGAGTAATTAAAGGAGGAAAAATTAGAGAGTGACATATGTCTCATTAAAGGGGATTATAAAAAGAAAAAAAGTAAGACAAATTAGCTTTATTTGGTATGTGTAACCGTGAGAGGAGAAAACAAAAATAGAAGGAAAAGTAGTACGTTTTCTTTGCTTAAATTTTATTTTTTTTTAGTTTTTGAGTGGGATAGATTTGTTTGAAATCAAATGTAATTTTTTACTTGTTATGGGGGAGATAATGAGGCTAGAAGAATTTAAAGGTTGAAAATAAGAAAGTAAACCAAGAAATCAAGAATGAGAGGATCAACCATGGCTAAGGATTTTAGTATGATTTGATCCAAAAATTTTATTTAATGTTTCATGATATTAATAGCATGGATTTGATGCTAATGAAGTAAACAAATGAAAAAGAACTAATTTGGAATTGAACTGGAAAAGTTTGATGTAAAATATGTTAAGTTTAGCCTTAAAGGCATTTTTGGTATAAAAGTATGGTTATGATGTAATAACCATGTGAATGTGATTATGGATGGTCATTAAGTGTATTTATAACATTGGAATTATTAAATGAAGTGTTATGTTATTATTTGGAAAATTTCGTTTATAAAGTGTATGTGGAAAGTGATGAAGTTGAAATAGTTTATAATCTATTTGGATGATGCCTGACATGAATCTTAGTTGAATTAAGTTGAAAAATTGGAAAGAAATTGAAATGATGATGATGATGATGATGTTGAGTGTGTGTTTGTGTGTGTGAGGACAATTTGGCCTTAAGAGGAAATGTAGTTGTTGGTGTGAGTTTCTGAAGTTTGATTATGGTTATGGTAAATTAATTAGGTAAGATAGTGTTTTGAAGAAATTGATAAGTTAGAATGGGTAGACTTTGAAACAGAGACAATAGTTTAGCTTATGGAAGTAAGTAGAAATACGATTAACGTATGTGTTAACGATTAAATACTAATCTTGAATTTGGTTAAATCGAATATATATAGTTTTAATACCTTATTTTGAATTCGGAAATAAATGCCTAAGCAAAATGTGATTTGTATAGGTAAAGAAGAGGCTGAGAACGTGTGAGTGTGCTTGGTGATAAGTTTGCAAAATGTTGAGTGTATTTTAATTGGTTTATATGAATAAATTCTTTGCAAAAGAATTGATGACATGTGATTTTAAATTGTACGATTATGAGTTTTATTTGAATGATACATTACAAATGAATATTGCTAGTATAAGTTTATATTTTAGCAATATATGAATTGAAGTTTGAAAGTTGAATTTCATAGGATTTGAAGTTACATGGAAATTATGTTATTGGTTAATAAAAAGGAAATGAGTTTTAGCCTATGCTATACTGTTAGGTTTTATATATGTTATTACACTAGTGTATAGCGGTTAACCTAGTGTAGGTAAGTGATGTAGAACTAGCTCCGTAACTAGTGATTAACCAGTTACAGGTAAGCAATGTAGAACTAGCTCCACAATTATCGGTGTATAGCAATTAAACTAGTACAGGTAAGTGATGTAGAACCAGCTTCATAACTAATGGTTAACCAATTACAGGTAAGTGATGCAAAATTAGCTCCATAACTACAGCTATTAAACTTAGTGCAGGTTAATGATATAGAACCAACTCCGTTACTAGTGGTTAACTAGTTACGGGTAAGCAATATAGAACTAACTCTGTGACTTTATGCCTAAGGGTATCATATGGCAAAGAAGATAGTGGTGGGTTATATCATGTTAGAAAGTTCATGACAATAATGATGTTGCCACAATTTACTTTAAAAGTAACTTGAGAAATTTGATCTCAGAAAGCATATATATTTTATATTGGTATTGTATCATAAGAAATGAAATGAATTTGTCTTAGGGGCTTTAAATTGTTAAATATAGTTTGCATAGAAAAGTTAACACTCATTTTGCTCGTATAGCTCACACTCTACTTTCTGTTTTCAAAATGAAATCTCCCAGGTGCATGTCAGGGACTTCAGCAGTAGGGACTCTACCTCTCGAGTAGTTCGCTTCATCACGTTCTGCTGTGTAGTCATTTTTACTTTGTAAATCCTTTTAAGAATTACTACATATCAATGAATATGTTTTTGGAATGAATTTTGTGTAAAGAAGGCATGTATATAATGTTTTTTAATTGAAACGCATGAATATGTTTTAGGTTTTTAAAGTTTATTAAAGTGATTGTTGAGATTGCTTGTAAGTTGACTTGAAGTCCAAAATTTGTAGTGGGGATTTTGATGTGATTATAGAGTGTTTTGAACTTTTACAAGGATTTTGAAAAAATTTTGGATGTCCAAATACACTCATTTTACTGTCGAAATTTTTAATAAAATGATTAAAAAACTCTATTATTTATATTTATGAATGTTAAGTTAAAGCTTTTCGATAAAAAGGGCAATACGCTTAGCTCAACGAGAACTTTCTAGTTGGATCAGATATCGATTGGAGGGCCACTGTGGGATGTCGAGTAGGCCGTCTAGTGATTTCAGGACAAGGGCCTATCAATGTTGGTATCAGAGCCTGCTTTTTAAAAATAGGTTGCCTCCTTTTTAGTTTAATGTTTTTACGTTATTGTAAAAGTGAGGTGACCAATAAAATGTTTTTATTTACATACATATGGTTTGATAAATTGAACTGCTCCTACACCTAAGGCACCTCTAGTATAGGAGGATGATCATATGCTAGACTTAGCGAGTGCCTCAAAGAACCAGCCACGTTTCGAATTGTTAAGGCCGACAGAATCGACCATAGTGAACTTTAATGTAGAACAGGTGGCTCAGATACTCATCGCAACAATGCAACAACCACATAAGAATATGGAAGCTTCAAGATGTTCCATTAAGAACATATATAAATTGGACACGAGGACTTTTGATGGGAGTGGAGATCCTGAGAGTGCACTCACATTCTTTTATGTGTATATATTTTTCTACAAAATTGAATGTTGAGCCTCAGTTATTAGATGTTGGGATAGTAGTTTTCATCCCAGCTGGAAATTCACTCTTCGCTGAAAGAGTGTTTGTAGATAGCAAAATACTGATTAAGGGTAAGGACAAGCCTGATCATATTAGATATTCCAAAGTTTGATATTATTCTAGGAATGGGTTGGTTATCCACACATTGAGCGGTGGTGGATTGTTTTAAAAAGGAGGTTAGGCTCAGTCAATTGGGAAAACTAAAGTGATATTTCGTGGGGTACGGAAAATTCTTCCCATTAGTATAGCGACCGCCATGGTAGCTAGAAAAATGCTTCATAAAGGATGCCAGGGATATCTAGCTTACATGATTGAACAAGGTAATGATGAGGTTCAATTAGGTGATATTCCGATAGTCAGAGAATTCCTCGATGTGTTTCCGGAAGATCTTTCAAGATTACCCCCAGATAGGGTAATAGAACTTGAGATAGATTTACCTTTATAAACCCAATCGATTTCAATTACTTCATACGGAATGGCCCCAAGAGAGTTAAAGGAATTGAAAGTGAAAATGAAGAAGTTGTCAGATAAGGGTTTCGTGAGACACAACACTTCTCCATAGGGGCTCCAGTTCTATTTGTTAAAAAGAAGGATAAGAGTTTCAGGTTATGTATCTAAATAAGTTTGTGATCGTTTTAATTGATGACAGATTGGTGTACTCAGGCAGTCATAAGGGGCATGCAGAACACCTTCAGATAGTATTACAAACCCTATAAGAGCACCAGTTGTATGCTAAACTCAGTAAGTGCCAGTTTTGGCTGGATATGGTTGCTTTCTTATGTCATGTCATCTTAGTTGAGGGATTTAGTATGGATCCCTAAAAGATTGAAGTTGTTACTAAATAGAGACCTCCTACCACTATAACAGAAGTCAGGAGTTTCCTTAGATTGGTAGGCTATTATAGGAAATTCGTTGAAGGATTTTTTAGAATAACAACCCCACTTACCAAGTTAACACGAAAAGAGGAGAAGTTTAAGTGGTCAGATGTCTGTCAATGAAGTTTTGATAAATTGAAATAAAGGTTGATGACAGCTCTTATACTCACATTTCTGATGGGGAATAATGGATTGTAGTGTATAGTAATGCCTCGAGATAGGGGTTAGGGTGCATACTCATACAGAATAATAAGTTATGCTTCTAGGCAATTAAAGAAGCATGAGAAAAACTACCCCACCCATAATCTAGAATTAGTAGCAGAAGTTTTTACATTGAGACTTTGGAAGCATTACTTGTATGGTATTCCTTGTAGGATTTTCACATATCACAAGAGTTTGTAATATTTTTTAACTCAGAAGGAAGTAAACATGATGCAAAGGAGATGGTTGGAGTTAGTAAAAGATTATGATTGTACGATAGAGTACTACCCCAAAAAAGCCAATGTAGTGGCTGATGCCTTAAGTAGGAGACCTACCAGTTCAATAGCACAATTGAAGGAAATACATCTTCCACTTCTAGTGGAAATGAGGTCTCTAAAAGTGAGATTGGATATGGCAGACTCAGGGGCATTAATTGCTACCTTTCATGTTCATCCCATTTTGGTGGATCAAATTAAAGAGGGATAGAAGCAAGATACACAGTTGATGAAATTGAAGACCGAAATTGAGTTGAGCAGATAATAGATCTTATAATCAGGGAAGATGGTATACTGATGAGGGGCCAACGATTATGTGTAACAGATATAGGAGAGTTAAAGAAATAGATCTTAGAGGAAGCTCACTCCTCAGTTTATGTTATGCATCCAAGTAGCATGAAAATGTACCATACTCTCAAAGAACACTATTGATAGAGAGGGATGAAGAAGGAAATAAAGTTGTTCGTTTTTAAGTGTCTTACCTATCAATAGGTAAAAGTAGAACCTCAGAAGCTTGCGAGATTAATGCAGCCCCTCCTTATCCCAGAATGAAAGTGGGAAAAGATTACTGTGGATTTCATAGTAGGACTTCCACGAAGTCAGAGGGGGCAAGATGCTATATGGGTGATAGTGAAGAGGTTAACAAAGTCCACACATTTCCTTTCAATCAAGAATGATTATCCCTTAAACAGGTTAGCCCAGCTCTATGTGGATGAGATAGTAAGACTCTATGGTATATTGATTTCTATTATCTCAGACCATGATCGTAGGTTTACATCGAGATTTTGGCCCAGCCTCCAAACAACCTTAGGTACGCACTTGAAGTTTAAGACTGTCTTTCACCTCCAGACAGATGGACTGTCAGAGAGGACTATCCAGACACTTGAAGATATGCTTAGGTTCCATGTCATCAAGTTTATAGGGAGTTAGGACACGCACCTATCACTAATAGAGTTCGCATACAATAGCATTTATCAGGCCAGTATTAGCATGGCCCCTTATGAGGTACTTTATGGAAGAAAATGCAGAACTCTAGTATGTTAGGATGAAGTAGGTGGAAGGAAATTGATAAGTCCCGAACTTGTATACGTGACAATAGATAAAATTCAAGATATTCGGGATAGATTAAAGATAACCTAGGATAGGTAAAAAAGCTATGCGAATAATCATCATAGGGATCTTGAATTTGAAGTTGGAGATAAAGTATTTCTCAAGATTTCCCCTTGGAAAAAGAGGTGGGTCATTATATATAGCGGAAAAGATATGATATGTCAATGAATGTACACTTTCTTTTAAGGAAATATAAAAAATTACGAAAATGCCATAATAATTATCTTTTTTAAAATTTTTTATTATACTTTTTAGATAAATGCCCATACATTCTAATTAATGGTGGGACCCATTACAACTTAGTTTATCCTAGATGAGATCTTATCTTGCTCATTTAAAAGTTTAAAGTTTTTTAAAAATTCTACTCTCCAAAAATCATTAACCCTACAAGAGGGGCTATCAAAACTTTTTATCAATATTTTAAAAACTGGACCAGAAGTTAGACCAATAGGACAAAAGATTGAAGATTTAAAAGGTTCAATAAGTATTAGATCAATATAAAACTGGCTAATGATTTAAAAAAATTAAAGAATTTAAAATATTATTAAAAAAATTGTCCTCACCTATCAAAGAATTTGAAGTTTAATTGAAAAAGATTATTAAATAAAAATTAATTGATTTATTTTATTTTATAAGAACTTATTAATTTAAGAAAATTTACTGATTAACTAATAAACTAATTAGATTTTAACAATAAGAGTTATTAAAGTAAATCGAACCAAAAATTTAAAAACTGAACTGAAAAGTTAGATGATTCAAGGTTTTTATGGTTAAGTTGGCTGGATCGATTGAGTTTTTTAATCATTACTTTTTATTGAAACCTGGAGTTTAAACAAAAGGTCAAAGATTGAAATTCCAATCATATATTATGATCAAATATTATAATGTTAATAAAATATATAGTTGTTACTAAAGATATTAGCATATAACTCTTACAAACTGATCTCAAAATATCCTTTTTTTGGTATAATGTGCATGTTTGTATATTTATTATCTTTTAACTTGAATAAATGTGCACATCCTAAACAAATGCGGATAAAAAATATAAAAAGAACTTATTCTTTTCTTCTCCTTAACAATATTGAAACAGAATGGTTAGACTACCTATTTGATAGTTGAAACTAAACTCCTCTTTAGCTCTATTTTTGAAATTAAAAATAAGAAACTCAACCACAAATTTTTTCTTTTAAGTTTCTACAAGGTAAAATGCCACGAAACCTTTTAGTATATAAAAATATATTGAAGCAGATTTATTGACTTTTCAATTTCTACCCCTTTTAATGAATAAATTTATTAACTTTTAAATTTTCAACTTTTTAAAATATAAATAGATTTACTAACTTTTTAATTTTCAACTCTTTTAATGAGTAGCCTCTTATGAATCTAGGCCCTAAGCAAGTGCCCTTTTGCCCTTACCCAAGACCGACATTGCTATTACCACAACAAATTGAAAGTTGTTGCAATAGTTTAGCATTTTAGCATTGCTTTTTAAAGTTCAGGCTAATATTACAAAAATAACTAAAATTTTTGGATTTATTTTATAATTTTATAATGCCAAATAATATGAGCTTGTGTCATTTGGTAACAAATTTATAATGCTAGACATAGCCTCAAATGCAAACACGTTAGAGGTTATATCCCTCTTTGGATTAATAATTTAAATTACATTACTGAATACAGTCACATTCTAGAATATGTTTTGATGATATGATTTTATACCTAATCCTACTATACTTATGGAAGTGTGGAAATGGGAGAACCAATAGTGTAATGTGCTTGTAGAAGCAATCCATTTATTACCAGCTTATTTTCCAAACCCTAAGAAAGTAGATGAAGATATATAGTTAGGTAAGAGATCGGATAAGTTAACCTAATAAATCATGTACACAACTGGCTAAACTAGTGTGGGACAAAATTTTACTAACTCGCTTGTCTTTTTATATATGGCTAGTTGCTAAAGAGAAATTGGCTACTATTGACCACTTACAATATATAATCTTGGTTCACATATACTACTTATGCAAAGTTTGTTATTCTTAATGTTAAAAAATAGAACTGAATAAAATCGACGAAAAGGAAAAACAAACTAAGTCAACAAAATACACTGTTTTTCCTTAAGGAATTTATTCCCTCCACAATATCCAAGGTTATGGAATAATCGCTCCCAGGATAAAACGGTTTACTCACCAGTGTAGTGATACTCCAAATGCCGATGACTTGTGAACTTAAATCCGAACAAAATCACACTTGTTGTTTTGATACGAAATACAAAAATCCTTTTTTTCGATGATAAAAGGAAAAGAAAACAACTGGAAGGAAAACGAAGAGAAGAATTGTTGGAAAACTCTGATATTGCACTCAGAAAATAAAAAGATCCTTTTCTCATTTATAGAGAACGAAAAGGTTCTTCTGTACGGGTGCAACCTATTCGTAACCGAAAAGGTACTTCTAAAAGTGCGCAACCTGTTCATAACACAAGGGTCGTCTTTATTCGAACAAGCATAACGGTTTGATAATCTTATTCCCATTCACACTCTTTATTTCCCAACAATCCCCCATATGAATGGAGATTAAGATTTTTAAAAAGATGCATAAACTTGTGTGATTTACAATTAAGAATTAATTGGCTCCGAATAAGTAGGTTTCCCTTTGAACTTTCCATAGTGAACATATATCGGAGATACTCAGTCAATCGGTAGATGTGATATCTTTGAATCGTCGATTTTTAGTATATATCAAGACAACATAAGTCACACAATTAATCTTTATCCGTCTTTGGTTCTCATTTTTATGTTCGTTTTAGCCATGAACACCGCTTGGTCTCATAAGTGCTTAGAGAATTGGCCTTCATTTATTCTCTTTGAAGCGGCTTACACTTCACACTCACATAGGTGATTTCTAAACGTGTATTCCATAAAAACACTATTTGATTATCTTAAATCAAATTTTGAAATCATTAAAAACCTTGATGAGCTAGGTTTATCCTTATTTCAAAACATTGTATCATCATAAGAATAGGTTAAATTTGTTTAAAAATGTTGAACCGTCATTCATGACTTTGGTTTCTCTTGAACCTAGATCTTGGGATCTCCAATCTACTAGGTTGAGTTACCGCCATAATGACTTGTGCTAGGCCACAAACTCATTCCTCTAGATGTTTTTTCAACTAAATCTCTAGGTAAGCCTTTTGTTAACGGATCTGATATGTTATCTTTTGACTCTCAATTGAGATAACTCCACTAGAGATTAGTTGTCTAACTGTACCATGCCTTCATTTTATATAACGAGACTTCCCATTATACATAATGCTCCTAGCTCTACCAATTACGGCTTGGCTATCACAATGTATACATACAGAAGTAGTCAGTTTAGGCCAAAATGGAATATCTTCTAAGAAATTCTGGAGCCATTCAGCTTCTTCACTGACTTTGTCAAGAGCTATAAACTCCGACTCCATTGTAGAACGAGCTATACATGTTTGCTTGGAAGATTTCCAAGGCACAGCTCCTCCACCAATTGTGAAAACATATCCACTTGTGGATTTTGTTTCCGTTGCCCCGGTGATCCAATTTGCATCACTATATCCTTCAAGAACAGTTGGATATTTTTTGTAATGCAAAGCATAGTTTTGGGTATGTTTAAGATATCCCAAAACACGTCTCATTGTCATCCAATGAGTATGGTTTGAATTACTAGTATATCGACTCATCTTGCTTACTGCACAAGCTATGTCTGGTCGTGTGCAATTCATAATATACATTAAGTAGCCTAACACACGAGCGTAATCCATTTAAGACTCACTAATTCCTCTGTTCTTTGCAAGAGCAAGATTAACATCTATCGAAGTCTTCATCTCTTTGAGATTTGGATACTTTAATTTGTCAAGAACCTTTCCAATATAATGAGATTGAGATAATGCTAGTCCTTGCAGAGTCTTATGGATCTTAATTCCAAGAATAAAATAGGCAACTCCTAAATCTTTCATATTAAATTTCTTAGCTAGCATTTTCTTAGTGGCATTGATGTCGGCAATGTCTTTAC
>JANZXP010000002.1:17850288-17891506 GCA_027576715.1 Erythroxylum flavicans
TATTCCTTCTTATACGGAAAAATATTTTCAAAGAATTCAGCATTGTCTGATTCTATCACCGTATTAGAATGGATGTCAGGTATTTTTTATTTATACACCAGAAAATGATATGCTTTACTTTTATTGGCATATCCAATGAAATCACAATCTATTGTTTTCGGCCCAATCTTAACCTGTTTTGGTTTAGGGACTTGTACCTTTGCTAGACACCCCCACACTTTGAAGTAGTTCAAGTTTGGTTTTCTACCCTTCCATTTTTCATACAGAATGGTTTGTGTCTTACTGTAGGGCATTTGGTTGAGTATTTGAGTAGCTGTAAGAACTTCCTCCCACAAGTTCTGAGGTAAACCTGAGCTTATTAGTAAAGCATTCATCATCTCTTTTAAAGTTCAATTCTTTCTTTCCGCAAGTCCATTTTGTTGTGTTGTATATGGAGCAGTTGTTTGATGAATAATCCCATATTTCACACATATTTCTTTAAAAGGAGATTCATACTCACCACCTCTATCACTTCTTATCATTTTAATCTTTTTATTAAGTTGTGTCTCAACTTCATTCTTAAATTGTTTGAACGCATTAATCGCTTCATCTTTGCTATTAAGCAAACAAACATAGCAATATCTAGTGCTATCATCAATAAAAATAATAAAATACTTCTTTCCACCTCGTGATGGTATTAACTTCATATCATAAATATCGGTATGAATTAAATCCAAAGGTTCGGATTTCCTTTCAATGAAATTATACGAATGTTTAGCACATTTAGATTCAACACATACTTGACATTTAGATTTATTACATTCAAACTTAAGTAAAATTTCCATGTTCATCATTTTCTTTAAAGAATTCTAATTAACATGTCCTAAACGTGCATGCCATAAATTATTTAACTCAAGTAAATACACAGAAGAATCAACTTTATTATTACTCAAAGTCATTACATTGAGTTTTAAAAAGCCATCCTGTAGATAACCCTTTCCTACATAAACGTCATTCTTGCTAATTACAACCTTATCGAACCCAAATACAACCTTAAATTCGTGCTTGACTATAAGTGATGTACAAACCAAGTTTTTACAGATTTCAGGCACATGGAGTACATTATTCAGAGTCACAACCTTGCCCGACGCCATCTTTAAAGAGATCTTCCCAACTCCTTCTACTTTTACAGTTGAAGAGTTACCCATAACTAGCTTCTCCTCAAGACTGGAAGCAGCATATGAGGTGAACATGCCTTTTGTAGTACACACATGGCGGGTAGCTCCAGAATTAATCCACCATTCTTTGGGATTGCCTACCAAGTTACATTCGGACATCACAGCATATAAATTGTCAACATCATCCATTTCAGCTATGTTGGCTTGACCTGTCTTCTTCTTGTTCTTGGGTGCACAACAGTCTGAGGATTGATGTCTGACCTTACAGTTGTAGCAATTCCCTTTGAACTTTTTCTTACTAGGGTAATATTTAGGCCCAGATGCCTTCTTCCTCTTCTTGGGGTTATCTTGAGCAGATTCAACTATGTTTTCTCCTACGATGGTTATTTGACCACGAGCCCTTTTTTCAGCCAACCTATTATCTTCTTCAATCCTCAATTGCACAATAAGGTCTTCAAGTTTCATCTCTTTCCGCTTATGTTTCAAGTAATTTTTAAAGTCCTTCCATGTGGGAGGTAACTTCTCTATGAAAGCAACAACTTGAAAAGCCTCATTGATCATCATACCTTCGGCAAGAAGATCGTGAACAATCACTTGAAGTTCTTGGACTTGAGTGACGACACACTTGGTATCAACCATTTTGAAGTCAAGAAACTTTTCTACCACAAATTTCTTCAACCCTACGTCTTCAGCCTTGTACTTCTTCTCGAGTGCATCCTATAATTCTTTAGAAGTTGCAATAGGGCTGTAGACATTATACAGAGAGTCTTCCAGGCAACTCAAAATGTAGTTCTTGCACAAAAAGTCAAAATGCTTCCATGCTTCTATAACACTGAACCATTCTACTTCTGGCACGTTCCCATTTGGTACAGGAACATCCTCTTTGATAAACCTTTGTAGGCTCAAAGTAATAAGAAAGAAGAACATCTTCTGTTGCCACCTTTTAAAATCAACTTCTGTAAACTTTCCGGGTTTCTCAGCCGGTGTAGGTGCAGCATGATTTGGCACGACAGGACGTGCATTCTAATTTTGTCCCACAGAGGATGCACCTTGGTTTGGAACAATATTATTTTGATCCGTTACCATGTCTGAAAAACAACTCAGGAAACGAAACAAAATAGACTATTAGTATTAAATACTAATTTGAATTTGGAGTAGAAAATCACGCAGATTTATAATCTCTAGGAAAACGAAACCTGAGTAGAAACCATACAGGTTTTAATCTCGAATTTGAGTAGAGAACCACAAAGATTCTAATCTCGAAAATTGTTTGAGTAGGAAATCTCACAGGTTTCAATCCTGAATTTAAGTAGAGATCGACTACAAAGTAAATCAAGCAGAAACCGACTACAATAGAAATCGAGTAGAAACCGACTATAATATTCTACAATAGAAATCGAGTAGAAACCTGACTACAAGAGAAATCGAGTATAAACCCGACTACAAGATAAATTCCTTAAGACTGTTATTCTCAGGGTTAAAAAACAGAATTGAATAAAATCGACGAAAAGGAAAAACAAATCGAGTCAACAGAATACACTGTTTTTCCTTAAGGAATTTATTCCCCCCACAGTATCCAAGGTTATAGAATAATCCCTTCTAGGATAAAACGGTTTACTCACTGGTGTAGTGATACTCCAAATGTCAATGACTTGCAAACTCAAATTCGGACGAAATCACACACAATTCCTTTTTTTCGATGATAAAAGGAAAAGAAAACAACTAGAAGGAAAGCGAAGTGAAGAATTGTTGGAAAACTCTTATATTGCACTCGGAAAATAAAAAGATCCTTTTCTTATTTATAGAGAACGAAAAGTTTCTTCTGTACAGGTGCAACCTATTCATAACCGAAAAGGTATTCTGAAAGAGCGCAACCCATTCATAACACAAGGGTGTGTGTTTATCCGAACAGGCACAACGGTTTGATAAATCTTATTCTCATTCACACTCTTTATTTCCCAACAAAGTTAGCAGTGAAACTATGGATCATCTGACAAGTGTGGAAAAGAGAGATGGAACTCTGGTACAACACTAACGAGAAGGCATGCAAATTGCTAATAACTGCAAAATGCAGTAAGCAAAAGGATTCAAAATTGTTCAACAATCATCTAATTTTTAATAAACATCTTGAAATATCGTAAGGACCCAAAATGAAAAAAGAATTTGGAATCAATGCGAATTTAGGCTAAAACAGTGGTAATCCTAGCAAGCTATTCAGTTATATTATCTATCTATCTCCGTAAAGAAAAATCAACTTTTACACCCTAGAAGGTTTCTTGAATATGGGATTTCTGGTTAACTCCTCGAATGTCTTGTCTGTGGGCCTTAAAAGGTTATAAGCGAATCCTCCAGCTACGGTTCCAATAATAGGACCTATTATATACACCCAAAGTCCTTTGAATACTTTCTTCACAATTGCTGGACCAATACTCCTTGCAGGGTTCATGGAGGCTCCTGAAACTGGCCTGCAACAACAAAATATTAGTAAGTAGTTACTTTCCTTCAATTGATGGAATGTAATGAGAGAGAGAGGTTGGCTCCTCATCAGCGGACTCCAGTGTACCCTTTTAACACACAAATATTAACGTTAATTTCAAGTGATCATATAAGAACCAATTCTTTTGTTTCTATGTGGCATATTAATGTAAGAAATTGATCCTCTGGATCAATATACGAATGATAATTATGGAAAATAATAGAAGACAGTACCCGGCCACCAAGACATTTACGAGGATTATCATACCAACGGCAATCCCACCTAGGTCACCATTCTGCAATTGGAGAAAAGAAAAATCAACGAAAGTATGCCAAACTGATCAGCGTTTAGCTTAATAAGGTCAATATTTCGTATCTACATAAACAGCTACATCTTTTCTTGTCACCAGAAGATATCCTTAAACCCAAGCCCAAACCCTCCCGAATTCACCATTGATACCTACATACTGAATGGGGAAAAAAAGATATCTTCCAGGGAGGAATGGAGAACGTATAGAGGGGGATCTTGTTGTCAAATTAATCCCACGGTGATTATAAATTCAGATCATACTCTTATTGATTTTATGTAGTGGTAAGATAATGTTTGAATTATAGATCGACAAAAGTTTTGGAAGTAAGATACTTTGATGAGCAAAAGATATGCTACAGAACTGTTTTTTCATGTGACGAAACAAACAAAAAGGAGTCATGTCTCGTACATTAGTGTAAACGATAAAAATTTGTGAATTTTAATTTGCTAATGGTTGACTTTATAGAGTACTAGATAAATGAAGATTAAAAATCTTAGATGCATTCACAAGTATTTGATCTTAAAAGGCCCTTTTTTATTTCTTAATAAACATGTATTTTAATTTTATTTTTCTACTTTTTAAATTATTCCTTTAGATTCCATATGTCTTATGCAATCATTTGAAGATTATAAATATGTATATTTTATTATAGTTATTTGATTTTAAATTAATAATTAGATTTAAAATATTTTTTATTATACATTTTTATGTCTATCAATGAAGCAAACTCAAAATGTTTTTTTAATAAGATTTTCATTTTTTTGTTTGATTTGAGACAATAAAGTTGTTTTTACTTTATCTTATAATTTTTCTTCTTTCATATTGTTTTAAACTTTTTTTCTAAAAGTTATATCAAAAACATCGTTTCATTCTATTTTTTTATTTCACTTAAGTAGTAATAAAGAAAATTAAGAGTTTTTCTATCCTAAAACGTATATTCATTTATCTTGGTTATTTTCATTGATTAGATATTTTTTACGATAGTTGAAATATAAATTATAATTAACAGTGAATAAAGAACGAACTCTTGCTTTTTCAGACAACCTAAGTAGAGACCATCGAAGTGCAAAATTGTACATAAGTTAACTAGCTAAGTTGACACTTTCACCTGGCAGAACAAAATTTAAAGTGAAAAAATGAAAGAAAAGAACATTTCCTTTTTTATAAAACTTGAAAATAAGCTGGAAAAGCAATCTAATTAGAAATGGAAATCTTACGTGGAAATGGAAAAAAAAAATCAAAGACCGAGATCAAATTTCCAATGGCAGTAATGGATTTAGAATGACTTACCGCTCTATGATCAGTGGAGACGGAGAAAATGACGAACATCAAGATGAAGGAGATGAGAATTTCTAAGACTAAGGAGCGGCCATTAGGTCCAACTGGTACGGTTCCAAAATAAGATTCAGGAGTTACGTCAAGCACCAGTGCCAGTGTCCCGCTTGCAAGTATTGATCCTAATAACTGAGCTCCAATGTAATATGGAACCTGCATTTTCATAAGATAATTATATTCTGATAATTTATAAGTATTCTAGCATTACATAAAACATAAATATTTTATATATTAATAATGACTATGGACACTTCAGAATCCACTTACAAATTCAATGTTGAAACTTGTTTTGTAGGTTTTCTAATTTTATTATAGAACTATTTAACTTTCACTTAATGCCTGTAAGTTGCAACCTGGTTGTGACTATTACATACCTTAATCTACATAATTCTTACTTAGGGACACCAAAACTAGCTTTGTTGATAAAATGAAAATGTAATCAGAAAGAGGAATCACCTGCCACCATGGAAATCTGCCAAAAACTGCAGTGCTCAAGGTTACAGCAGGATTAAAATGCGCACCGGAAACGTGACCGAGAGTATAAACTAGGACCATTACGGTGAGACCCCATGTCACGCATATACCTGGAAATGTGACTGATCCATAGATCTTGTTCACAGCAACCGATCCACAACCAGCGAAAATCAGAAAGTATGTACCAATAAACTCGGCAAGTATCTGAAATGACAAAAGGAGACGTATATATGTAAAAATAATTGCAGCACGTGCGAATGTAGGAGGAAGGATTCATTAAATAATGGTTCCAGCAGATATAAACATACATATAGATCGCTGTGAAAATAGCTTACATGTATTACTTATCGTAATCATACAACCAATCGTCTTCAAGTCACATTCTAAGGGAAGTTTTTTTAAAAAAAACAATTAACTCAGGAATCAGATGGATCAGAAATATTTTCACGAAAAATCTACTATAATTGTTATAGATTATGCCTTATACCGGAACCAAAACCCTAATCTAAATCTAGATTGCAAAAGCCTCAATGATCTGCAGTGAAGGTCTGAAACAATGTCTATACATACAGAGAAGCACCAAAAAGTTAAGAAAGAAAAAAGCAGAGTGCTGAAGTAGTAGTATGTATAGGTTGGTTTCACAGGAAAATGACCATTTGTGTGAGAGACACCACAGAAGGGGATGAACAAAACCCAAAACTAGCATCGTCTTTGCTGCTGATCATAGTAGTAGCACTGCCTTCTTCCATCTTCGAAATTTCTCCCACTTCAATCCCATGAGAATTTGCAGCCATTGTTCGTTAAAGAGAATTGTAGATAAGGATGTTGTAGTTAGATATCCCCAAGTAAACAAGAGCTTGTTGGTTATGTTTATCAAGACAAGTGTGAGTGTTTTTTCTCTCTCTTTTATATATATTAGTGTGATATTTTCTGATAAATTTTGGGGTTGCCAATTTGATGTGGTTGACTGCTTGTATGTGAGATATTTAGTCCAAAAGGCTAACTACTTGGTATGTTTTTTAGGGAACGTGCCTACGATCCACAAGCACGTTGGTTGTGCAGTTGCGCTTTGAAGTCTTAAATTTAAAAATAACTAATTAATCACACATATTCCAAAAGAATATCTGATTAGATAATTACGTACCGTTATCAATTTATCTTTTTTATACGTTGATGGCGTTATGAGTAAGAAAATTTAAATGCAGATTTATATTTGAAGTTGAAGGATTATCGAGCGGAGAGGCGTGGCATTGGCATATTAATGGGCAAATTGTGTCAAAACAGAATTACAAGAGATGAGAAATTGTCTGTTCTAAATTCCTTCACGTCTCTTTTTGGATTTACACGGCTGAAATTGGATAAGAAAGGGACGAGGGGTATAGTTATGCTCAGTTTCGTGCATAAAAAAATAAAAACGGGGCATTAATTTTCTTGAGACATGGCTAATTTCAACTACGAACCAATGCCTATTTTTTCTTGTAATTACCATAGTGATAAGAGGTGATTGGGTTATATTGACACGGATTCATCTCTTTATTTTAGGTGATTTTTAGTAATTAATTAGTAAAATTAAATTTTATTTTATTTTAAAGAAATAGAAATTAGGTTAAATTTAATCTAAAATTTCTAATTGAAACATTATTTTTCAAAGTTATGAATTTTGAAAAAATATAAAACAAACAAGGTGATATCACACGTTAACTCTAAGAAGTTTATCAACCATTCACTTCAAGAAGTTCATTTCAATTAAGAGACTTATTCTTAGTCTTAAGGATCTTGATTAGTTTAAAATAATCTCTAAAATATTGAAAGAATTAGTTTTTAGGTAGGAAAATAATAGGAGGGCATTATATTCACATTCACATTCACATTCACATCCTCTATTATTCCCTTTCATCTTTCTTCTATCTTATTTTCTTTTTTCATCTATTTTTAATGTGAAACTATAAATATATGTGGCTAAATTCAAAATTTTCTGACTCAAAGAGGATAAAAACTCTAATTTAACTTTAAGAGGTTCTGTTATAAACTTAGATTTATTTTTATTTAAATATTTCTTATTCTTTTATTATATAAGTAATTAATTTTACTGTCTGATAAATTAATTTGGCATGAATCTAGTGATTCGTTATTTATATTTACATATTTAACTTAAGAAATAAGAAAACTTAATTAAATAATTGTAGCATCTCAATTATTTAATTTAGCGTTTAGTTATTTTTCATTAAGCTTATTGCTATCATCTGATTTATATGAAATGATATCATACGTAATTAATTAATAGTAAGTTCTGATTTGAATTTTAGGTTTGAATTAATTAACTTAAGAAAAATAGATACTTATTACGGGTATCATAATAGGTTTCATAATAACTGATTGAGTTGTGACATTTATTTTTTATATCAATAATTAAAGTTACAATTACATGATATTCTCCCTTTGAATTAAAGTTAAGTAAAATTGAATTTCTCAATTTTATATTTAGTTATGTGAAATTTATTTTTTATACTAATAATTAAAGTTACAATTACATGATATTCTCCTTTTGAATTAAAGTTAAGTAAAATTGAATTTCTTAATTTTATATTTAGTTATATTTATTTTGATTCTTTTCTAATTTTAGTTCATTCGTTAATCAATCATAACCTTCTATTTTGTTTTAAAATTAAAATTTAAAAAGCAGTTTTTAGTTTTCTTAGAATTCAACATAATTTTACAAGTAATATAAGAGTTTAAACAGTTAGAACTAACTTTGATAATTTTGACAACTCATTCACCTCGTTTGAGTCACTACTGTAAAATTGAATTGAAAAGAAGATCGAAGCTAAGATTAAGAAGGGACTACTTTTTAAAAAATCATGTCATACTTAAGAAACATTCACTAAATCTATCAGTACTTAAATTCTAATTTATACAATCACATAAATCTATTGACATTGAAGTGTCTATCATTTATAAATGTGTACATTACACCTCTTAAAAAATATTGGTAATTTTTAGATATTGTTGAGGAATAAATTGAGTAGTACTAAAGAAATAGAATATTAAGAGGATCAAATTTGTATATATTTTTGCACATATTTTCATTATTCCCCTTCCTGAAGAATATAAGCCAATGAAACAAGATCTACACTTCAAGCCAATTAGATACCTGATCACGTTAATAAGTATTATACCATTACTACTCGTAATATAATAAATGCAACAAATAATTATTAGAATGGTTAGGAAATAAAGAGTATAATATTTTCTTATTATCAGAGTATATATATTTATACACTCTGATAATAAGTAAATAATGTAAATTTTTTAGGTCTTAATAATCAAACATCAAAGGCATAAATCATACATGAATCATAAATCACACATAAATTATTCGTGCTCATTCAGATCTTTAATATAATAATAATCATATAGATAAAGCGAATAAATAATTTACTTTGAGCAGAATTCATCGTGATGTAAAGAATAAAGCTTTTACTGATTAAGAACTAGTTTATCTCTCTTAATCCTCTTTTTGTATAATAGTTTGATAGATAGTTCAATGCACAAATACCTACTCTTTTTGTATTTCTTTCTGTATTTGTATTTTGTCTGTACTTAATTAGGATAGAGAGAGGACTACTTTATATACACTTATTTATTGACATTAAATCTTGTACGTCCATCAAATACTAAACTAACGGTTAAGATTTAATATACAATTAAACTAAGAAAACTCTAAACCAAGTTTAATATGGGCTTATAAAAAATCTGGGCCACAACATCAGGCCGTACTTCTTACAAATAAATATTATACTATTTATTTCCTAACCATTCTAATAATTATTTGTTGCATATATATATATATATAGCAGTGCTATATATCAAAATTTGTTAAGACATATAGTTTTTGCATAATTTATAATAACATTCTTTGTTAAAGTGATTGAATCATATTCTATAATTGTTTTAGGAATTTCAAATATCAGAAATTATGAAGAAAAACTAATTCAATCGAAAGAGATACAAAACCTTTTAAATAAATAATATTTTTATTTATATACAAAATTTGATTATAAAGGGTGAGTTTTGGAGCAACTGATAAAGTTGCTCTTTTAACAACTTCTTTGTAAAAATAAAGAGAAGAATGCGTACATTATGACCTTACTTTATGCAAAATTTGATTACATTAATTGTTTTATTTATGATTGATTTTTATTATCTTTAGTATTTTTATTCGACTATCATGGTTAATATTTTATTATTTTAAGTTTTCAGTTAGTCTTGTATTTTCATTATTTTTTATTTTTGTTGGTATATCTTTAATTATATATGATGAATAATCTTTTTAACATAGTTTATTCATGTATATACTGGGTTCATGTCGATTTAATAGAAGATTTATTTTAATTTGAAATGCCTTAATGAATACGTGAAATTAATATATAAGCTACCCATAATAAAATTTTAACAGAATCAAATACTAAGCTTTTATGAGAAATAGAGCTAAGTGTAAGAATTTATCTTGAATAATTTTATAAGATTTCAAATAAGAATTTTAACGGTTAGAGTTGAGAACAATTTTTATAAATGAAATTTATTATTTCAATATTATGCGATAAAGATAAAAACGTATTCATATAGTTATGAAAATATTAAGAAGCTTATTATTCTGATATTGAGTTAAAGTTATAAAATCTAAAATCTAAAGTTTCGTAACAACCTTAGGAATTCATTTACATATTTTACCGTACAAGGGGACATACAACAACATATTGGGATATGAAAGGGAGTCCTTTCTGGACCAACCAGCATCCTTTGACTCTGTATGCCAATTGAATCATGACGCTCACTTTCTTGTCGATGATATCTATGCTCAGGTCCGTGGCAATTGGCAAGGGAGTTCAAGTTGTGGACCGGTTATTGGCAAATGCTCTACTTTTGATCATCACCGGGGCAATGGGTGAGAATCAACGTACTCATAATTATCTCAAGTGTAATGGCTTAAGGAATTTATGTTAGGGTTGAGATAAGTCATGATAGTCTTTTAACTTTTCATTACTTAATAGTTGAGCACGTTTTGGCATGTAGTTAATTTTAATTACAGTGTTTGGTTTCTTTAATAGGATTTAAGAATATTCAGCCACAGATTTTCATTTTCATTTTGTTTATATTTAGCTCTTCTGTATTTGTTTTTTTTAATTCGGTGGCTTTTAAAAATTTTTCAATCAATTTTTACATTTTCTAAATAATTGTGAGAGTTAGATACTGAGTTAACGTCTTATGTTATTTAATCGGAATTCACCTCTATCTCTATGTTGTTTATATTATAAAAGTTCTTTATATTTAAGATGGCGTGAAATTATATGATTATCTCCCATATCAAAAGACAAAAGAGCTTCAATTTTATAGAAATAATTTATTACCTATATCCTTAATTTCATTCATAACTTAAATTATAATGAGAAGAATCACCAAAGACTCTTAGCATATGCCTCTTGTCATGCTGTACTTGAAGAACATGAGGGAGTTGAGGTCAGATGACAGATGACAGATGACAGGCACATTTTCGCACGTTAAATTGTCTCCCTTGACACGTGATGATCGTGTGACTCAAAAAAAGTTATATATCTGTTCACTGTTTTAGTTAAGATGTAAATGAAAACACAGGCGGACAGCAGCAGGAAGAATGACCGAACCAACCAAACCACCTCCTGCTCTCAATTTTCAAGTGTTAGGTTGAAAAATCTAATCTAAGAATCCTAATCAACTAATAATAATTAATAAAACACGAGGCAAGGAACGAAACACAAAGAAAATAAGAAAAAGAGAAGCTCCTCTGAACTTGTTCTTCCATAAAGAAAATAAGAAAAGGAGAAGCTCCTCTAAGCAGTTGCTTAACGCCACCTCTCACGCAACCCTTCTTCACTCATACCACACCTTTCCTTCTGTATCTCTATCCACTTGTACTTCAACCCTTCCTTGCACTGTCCTTTTTTCTTTTTACCTTTCCTTTTCTTTTTGTTAAATTTTTAATGGACACTTCTTCTTCCCAAGCCCCCCCATCGTCCTTTACCTCTCCCGGCGCCGCCATACGACGAGCGCTCCGCCTCATCCGATCGGAGGACGTGGATGAGAAGCTGGAAGCCACCAGGGAAATCCGGCGCCTCACCAAAACTTCACCAAGGTGTCGGCGGCAGCTTTCTGAAGCTGTCAAGCCGCTTGTTTACATGCTCCGAGTCCATGGCTCCAACGAGTCCCACGAGTCCGTTCTTCTGGCTCTCCTCAATCTCGCTGTCCAAGACGAGAAGTATATATTTCCGTGACCCCTTTTCTCTGTAATTTTATTCTCTTTTCTTTTTAGCGATGCTTAGGAGAATTTTACATGTGATTATGCTAGTGGAGAAACAACATACCGTGGTTTATATATATATATATATATATATGCAAAATGGGGAACTTTTGTCGGTAATATACTTAAAATTTTCCTTCGGAGTAAAATTTTAATTGATTTTTCTTAAGGTGGGTATGATTTTGGTTTAATTACAGTGCCTTTCTCAGCTTTTTGAATTTGGGAGTACTTCTACTGATGTAGTGGGTTTTTCTTTCCATTTTTCTGTTGAAGCTTTTGGTGGGTTAGGTGTTGAGTTTGAGGAATCCAAAGGCGATTCTTTGCTTGAGATGGGTGTTTCTCTATTTCACCTTTTTCTATCCTCCTTTTTAGTTCGTTTTGTGTCTTTTCAACATGTTATCTTTTTCCTCGGATTCCTCAGCTCGGTTATTACGTTTGAGAATCTATTCCCACTCGGTGTTTGCTTCTTTCTTTTGTATATTGGCAATGATTGGTTAGTTTGTGTTTCTTGACCAGTAAAAAAATGATGAAAATATGCGGACCCTATAAGCAGATTCTTAATTGTCCGATGAATCCTTCAATTGTCAGTTGTGATTCTTATAATTTCTCAGCTTCTGGAAGCTCATCTACTACAGTTTGTTTGCCACTTTGCAATTATCCGAGTTACCAAGTCAAAAGAAGGGGCAGTGAAAAAGTTATGAATAGTTATTTTGGAAATGAACGGGAAACCCATCGAGTCATACTTTAGTGCATCTAAAGTTTAATTGAATTTCCTGATATTCTTTAGGAACCAGGGAGAGCACTTGTTTTGTTTTTTTCTGTTTTTAAAAAGGTCGTAATGGATACAACTTTTTTAGTTAGCAGTTTATTCGATGGCTTTGACTGAGTTTTTTATGATTCTGCAAACGTATCATGTCTGTCGGTGCACTCCCAGGTCATGAGAATGGCATCCTTTGGAGACAATTGGAAGCTTTTCATGGTTGAAACTTGTATTATTGGAGGCGGTGCCTGTCTTTTGTTTCACTTGATATTGTCTTTTCCTTCTTGTTTCCCTTTTCACTGTCCGTCATCTTCACTTTCAAGTTTTTATTCGTAAGTACCTCACTTTCAAGTTTAATGAGAACAAGGAGAGAGGTTCTGTGCCTTTCTCACTATTATTTGTGAACCTTTTAGATTATGTTTATTTGTTAAAATTGATAAATCACGTTTCACTTTAATGGTCAAGCAACACTTGAAGGTATATGCTCCAGAATTCTGTTCTGCTGTAGTGTGAGGAATGAATGATTAATAACTGGGACAAACAAATTGATTAAAACCCTTATTACTTGAGCGCAGCTTAACAAACCGAAATTAGACACCTGATATACGGCAAAGGATTGCGATATATACTCTTGCCAGGCCATATTTCATTTCCAGTGTAATCATCTAGCTTCAGGAGCCTAAGCTATGTTGCCACTTCAGAATTATTATTTGAGCATGTGGAATTTTAGCTTCTAGATTGAAACTGCTAAATCACCTTGAAAATGCATGTTTGTTTGTAGATGAGGTAAAATCTGACTTGATATGCATGCATATAGATCAAATGTTACAGGGAAATTAATTACTCTTCTGCTGCAATAATTTTCGCATTAGTATGTTGCTTCTATTTGAGATAGTATTCATCTTGGTGGAAGAATAGAAGTTCATTTAGTTTGATATCTTGATGTCATTCTGCAGTATCTGTGATTCTGCTGCTGGAGAAAAAAAAAGAAGAAGAAGAAAGAAATCAACTTCTTGACGATGTTATTCTTGATATGATGATATGAAGATATGATTGACCAAATAGGATTTATGACCCAAGCTATAGGGAAATGCAGGTTCCTTCGTTAGAGTCAGTCTAAATACAACATTCACTTAGACTTCATCTGTTGTTTTCTCTGTTTCTCTAAGTGGGATGTTCAGTAGTTTCTCTGTTTTCATGAGTACCACTTTCTCCCCAACTTTTCTTTTTTATTTGTATGTATCATTTTAAAAATATATTTCTCTTTACATATTTAACTTCTGATTCTCTTACTTGAGTCAAACGTGGCCGATCTTGTCTTGTCATGCAGGAACAAAATCAGCATTGTGGAAGCTGGAGCCTTGGAACCAATAATTGATTTCATGCAGTCAAACAATTTAAACTTGCAGGAATATGCAACAGCTTCTTTGCTTACTCTATCAGCCTCCACTGTTAACAAGCCAGTCATAAGTGCTGCTGGTGCCATTCCTTTTCTTGTTGAAATACTCGGAGATGGAAGTCCGCAAGCTAAAGTTGATGCTGTTATGGCTCTTTCTAATCTCTCAACCCATGAAAATAATATAAAGATCATTCTTGAAACTAATCCTATCCCTGCTATAGTTTGTTTACTCAAAACATGTAAAAGATCTTCAAAAACTGCTGAAAAGTGTTGTTCTATAATAGAATCCTTGATGAAATTTGAAGAAGGCAGAACAGCATTGACATCTGAAGAAGGTGGAATTCTAGCTGTTGTTGAAGTACTTGAAAGCGGGTCACTTCAAAGTCGAGAGCTTGCACTTGGGGCACTTCTCACCATGTGTGAGAGCGATCGATGTAAATACAGAGAACCGATCCTCAGAGAAGGGGTAATTCCTGGACTTCTTGAGCTGACAGTTCAAGGAACACCCAAGTCACAGTCAAAAGCAAAAATGCTGTTGCGATTACTCAGAGACACACCATTTTCACGTTCTGAGCTTCGACCAGATACTTTAGAGAACATTGTGTGCAATATTATCTCCCAGATAGATCGAAATGATCAGTCCAGTAAGGCTAAGAAGATGTTTGCTGAGATGGTGCAAGTCGGCATGGAACAAAGCTTACGACATCTACAGCAAAGGGCTTTGGAATGCACACCTAGTGGTATGCCGATTAACAACTGTACGTCTTGAAGTTTCCTCAAAATGATCATCCCTTTATCCTTTTCTATGGGTCTTGCGGGATAAAGTTTTCACACGTAGAAACAGAATCAGTGCTATAGAGAAAAATGCCAGTCCAGGCCGTCATCTTGGTATCGCGTGACTGGTAAGTTGCAATAGACAATCAGTTCTAGTCCAAGAACTGAAAAGGCGTGCTTGTAAAGCGACTGTCATGCCAGGTCTATATAATACAATGAGTAAAGATTTCGTTTCCATGCCAGTTAGCTCATTAATGTGCCTACTAAAGTGGATGATTTGCAGTATTTATTTAATTTCAATTAAATATATCGATTTATATTTAAACTAATTTAATTACGTATATAATATGTATTATTATTTTATGAATATAAGTACAATTTTTTTATTTAATATATATTCCTTTATTTATATTTGTTTACCGGAGATCATTATTGATGATTATAAAGGATTATTATAAAATTAATGTATAATATTTTCTAGATATAAAATTTCAAAATTGTAATGTAAATTAACATTTTAACAGTTTTTTAAATTTATAATAATACAAGAATTAATTTTATGCTAATAAATATATTTTCAAATGAAAATTGAAATAATTTAATATAATTAATTTTCAAATAAATGACAAAATGCGACTAATTTGGACAGTAATTTTTATTTTTTAATGTAAATTTAAAATTCAAATAAAATTAACAGATTTCAAACTAAAATTTTATTGCATACTTAATTATTTTATGTCAAATTTTTTATTAACTTCTTCCGTGATATCCCTGAAAAATCATAAGAATATAAAAAATATTAATTACTCTTTAACAATATTTATTTAATAAAATAATTAATTAATTAATCATCATCAAATAATTAATAATGGCATGAACAAAAGTAGTACGAGGATAATATAATGCTTTCACATGTTTAAAAAAAATATAAAAATCATAATAAAATGATTCTCTTATTAAAAATATTAAATATGTATATATATTATATATTTTTTATATACGTGTTGTGTTGTTATGTAGATGTGCAATATAAAATGAAAAAGTTTGAATGCATTAACATCAATCAAGATATTTTTGAGATATTTGATTCTTTTTAATATATGGATAAAAATAAATTTTATTTGAATATTGCTTACATACATATATAGTAATTAACGAGATATTAAAATTTTGAAGTAAAAGTATCCATATTGTTGTTAAAGATGGTATTTTTAAATGTTTCATCTAAATTTTTCCTAAATCTAAGAGAGCTATTCAATAGAGCTTTTTCTAAAAATTGTTTCGTAGTTTCATAATTCATTTTATTAATAGAAACAACAATTTGAAGAGCAATTTCCCATTTATCAATTATTTTTTTCTATATTTTGAATATAGACAATATCTAAATATATTCTAAAAGGATTTGTAGATTTTGTTCTCATTTTATATATTGATGTAAAACCCTTATTATATTTGTTCCAGTATAACCATTACTAGGTCTATTAAAACTTTGTGAAGGAAATCTAGGAGGATTTCGGGAAATACTTGGGATAACACTTGTAATAGGATTTAAACTATTAAATGAACTTCTTATTTATAAGCATCTGGTTTAATATGAATTAAAGTTTCTAAGTTTAATTTTTCCATCTATTTGTTTAATTCTTCTATCTCATAATTTGATCTTGGTATAAAACTTTCCAATTGTCTATAATTAGGATGTATTTTCATTTGTAAAATTAAATCAAATATTTGTTTTTCCATTGAATTTCTACTCGTACCATTAGTTGTTTCTTTTTGGTTCAATATTTTTAGTAAATTGTGCAAATCAATAATTTGTTTTTGTATTGTATTTATTTTTTAAAAGAATAAGATTATCATAATATTCTATCTTTTTTTGAATTTCAGCCATATTAGTATCTATTTTTAAACCTTCAGACTTAATCTTAAAATATTTATCATTCTCCATTTAGATGGCCACCTTTATAACGATTAGTCAGCTTCAAATGAATTTCGTTTTGCAAATCTTTATGTTGTTGATGTTTTCTATCTCTCTCTTCAATTTTTGACTTAATTTATTGTATTGTCTCTTATGACAATTAGAAAACAACAAATAATCATATCTATTTGTAAAATGCTTAAGTTCAACTAAAGATTCTTGTATTAACATTTCAATTTTATTTATATTAGAAAATAGTTGATTACAATAATCACAATGACTTAATGTTTAATATCCTCTTTCTAAGTGCAATGCCCATTGTCTAGTTAATTGAAGATGTAATTCTCTTTTATTATGAGTGAGCCAATGTACCTCATGTTCTTATGATCTAATAGCCTCTGAAAATTGGAGAAACATATCTAAAGTAAGATCATTAGTAAGCTTTATAAGAGCAAATATCGTTTTCCATTCATGTAGTTTTCTAGAATTCCAATCTAGTTGTCTCTCTGTTTCTTTAATTTGTTGATACATATCTTCACAAATTTCACAACAAACAGTCATGGCTGTGATACCAGTTGTGCCTTGACCGAAGCAAATCACAACTTTTGAATCAGTTACCAAAGATGTTATACCTTGGAGAATTAAATTGTAGCTAATACACATGTTTATTGAGAAAAGCCTAGAGTAGATCTACTCCAATTTCTTTTAAATCCCACACAGCCCAGCGTGGTGTAGAATATAAAGAAAAATCGATTTTTCCAAAAGAAAAACCCTTGAGAGAACATAAATATCAACAGATAAAAACAATCAAAGATGGTAAATAATTTTTTTTTGTAGCTCCTTAAAGTCAAATAAATTAATTCACTAATTTATATAAGTTATTTATTATAAAAATTAAAGTTATTTCCTCTAAAATATATCATTTTTAAAATTTGGAGAATATGTATATACATATATGATATCTCAATTATGTTTGAAATGTTTAATTATAATTTATGGCAAAAATTTTTTCATCCTCAACCTTTGCAATAAAATAGAAAAATGATCTCAATATTTGTTTGTGCATACATAAGCTCCTAAAATTATTAAAAATATAAAATACTCCTAAGTAGAGAAAACCTATAGTTTCCATCTATATTTAGTTAAATTAAGTCTACGTTTTAAGTGGGAGCCTACATATTGCCAATATGACGGTTGTTACAAAGGTTTTCCTATATACTGAACTTATATTGAAATCAAGCATACTCTTTTGTATGACAATCTCACTTAGATCTATTTAAGCAAGATTCATCCATCGTATATGTAAACAAAGGATAGTTAAAGGCAACAATAAATACATAATAGCTATAGTAAAAATCAACATTTATTACTTCCCCCAAAGTATACAAAGAAATGTTCTCTCTCAATGTGTTTCCCTCATTTCTATCTGTGCTAAGGAGCAATGCTTAAATAAGCTATTTATAGGCACCTCTGACTTTATAATTCAAAATCATAATTGAACTGAACTAACTAGATCATCTCTATTTTTGTCAGATTACATCACACTTACTAATTAGATGACACCCACATCTAAATAGGACTCTATATGATAAGATAACGTTACATCACAACTAACAGGATAAGATATAACATTTAATTAGAAAAGATACATTTATATTGGTAGCGCATTGTAACATTACTAAAAATAACTAGACTTACAACTATAACAGTGGTGAATCTAGATCGATCCCACAGAGAGTGTGTGTAAAGCTTTTAAAATGAAAATAATTGGTGTTCAGGTTATAGGGGGTTTGGTTTTAGTTTTCAAACAAGAAAATAAAATGGAACTAAACTAACAAAAGAAAATTAAATCAAACAACTTAAAAATGATGAAAGTGATTAATTTGTTAGGGACCCGATCATCAATTCAATCTCGACCTACACACGGTTGAACATATTTCATTGAATTATTGTTTTTATACCGCTCCTAGTAACTATTAATCGTAAGTTAACAATAAGCTCTACTAACCTCGGTTTTCCCTTAGGTCATATTTAATTAAGTAGAGCTCGTTAATTAAACCTAGTTATCGAACAACCTAAAACAAGCTCTCTAGATTTAATTGGACAGCTGTATTATGAATTAGGAAAACATACTAATTATGGCAACAACCACACAAGCTCGGGTCATTCGACCTAGATTATGTTATCCCTAATGATTGAAAACCATTAATTGCGCCATAAACGAATTTCAACATAACAATTACAGATTATATTGAAATTCTAACAATGAGTTCTTACATAAAAATAATCAAATAGATCATTCAATCATTCTCACATAACACCCAAACATTAAACATAGGATAACCTAATCAATCCCTAAGAGAAAGAACAACAAACAATAAGAGAAATGCTTAACCAGGTTCTTCAACGTTGATGTCACGTTCAAACCGTAGTTTGGAAGCTAGCCCTCCATGGGTCTCCAAAGGAATGGAGCTTTGCCCCTTCTCTTCTTCAAAATCAATAACTCACACCTCAAAATGAAAACCTAAATGAAACATAGCTTCTGTCGTCACAAAACAATATGTGTATACTCAAAACTAGGTTTTCAGGTGAGTTGGCAGCATTTCACGGGCGTGCTTTGTGATGTCATGGGTGTGCATGGTGGTGTCACACATGAAAAATCAGTGATGGGTGTGCATGAAGTGTCACACCCACAACACATTTGTCATGGGTGTGACTAACGCGTCACACCTACGACAAAGATGTTATGGCCGTGAGAAATTTCCGACACTCTTCCTGCTTGATGTTTTCACATATACTCTTCATCTTTATGCATTTTCTTGTTTCCTTTGGCTCAAATTCTTCTTCTTCTTGTTCCATAAAGACAAATGAGTGTAAATCTCAAGATAGCGGCTCAAATATAGTGCTTTTAACTCATTTTAGGTCTTTCGCTTCGGGATTATATTGAATTGTAAGGTGAGATGTATTTGGGTAAAGTAGCATAAAAGCCATCAAGCTAGTGAAGCGAAAGTAACACTAAAAGAAACATGAAGTGCACATGCTAACATTCATTCAATACTGGGTACCATCAGCTACGTTGAATGCAACAATCATATTTCATGGATCAAATACAAGCTCTTACACTACAAACTACATCAAGCATATATCACTCACAAAAGTTGATTATAAACAATTCTTTGTAACCATAGGGAGTGACTCTTGAGAACTACATCTCTCTCATTCACATTGTAATCAAACAACCTTTCACATATAACTTTAGAAGGGGACACTAATCATGAATAACTTTGTAAAACAGTTGCATTTCCTCCTAGATACTTTTATTTAGACTTACTTTTTTATTATTTTCTTTTCGTTTCCTTTCCGTTTTCTTTTATCTTTTCTTTTTTTTCTTTTCATATAAACATTGAAAGAAGCTACATCAACAAGGGAATTTCATTGATAAGACATACAATAGCATCCCAACATTCATAACCATCCCACACATATGCTCTCCCCCACACATATACTTTTGTACATCCACAATCATCAACAATCAACCAATGCTCCACTAGCTTTAAGGCTTGGATAAGGCATTTGGTTATGTCTAAAGCATGTAATGTGGTTAGCACAAAAAGAAAAGCTAATAAAGCTCAAAAGGGCTTAATAAAGGAAAATTCATATCAATGGGTAAGCTATTTGGCTAATGTAGCTTGTAAAAGCAAAGAATATCTAATCATTTTCATGTTTATGCATGTGATAAAAATGTGGTCTCAGATAAAAATTCAAGGCAAAGTTAGGATTTACGTGTCATGAAGGTCACACATAAACAAAAAGACAATGAGACTGATATAAATGTGTCAGTCTAATAAGGCTCAAAATCTCACTGGCTTTTGTCTACCACTGGTCACTACTTTTCTAAAGATAATGAACATTGACCAATCAAAAAAGCAAAAGTACATGCTAAAGTTACTATGGATTCTTATAGTCAATTCACTCTCTAATCATGACTATATAATTTTAGAAGCAATATAAAAGGAAAAAATGTTTGCTTGTTTTTTCTCTCTCTCTTTTCTTTAAAAACTTTTAAAAGATAAGTAATAACAAACAAACTTAAAAACACACATGCATATAAGAAAGAAATGAGGAAATGTAAAGAAAAGAAGTAAACTTCCATTGGGTTGCCTCCTAAGAAGCGCCATGGTTTAGTATCATTGGCTTGACTCTTTTTTTTTCTCCTCACGTGACAAAATTATGATCTGTGTCACATGTGCTTCCTCCACTTGAGGTTCTTCATGATGGGGCTTAAGTTGATGACCTCTAATTTTCAACATATTTTCATATTCTTAATCTCTACTGAGTCCATGCACTTTGGAAAGATATCGAATGTAATTTTCTAACTTGTTAGGTAAAGGTAAATAGTCAGTCTTAACAACAATTAGGAACTCAGTATTTACCTTTGAGTTAAATGATGTATCATTTTCTACTTCGAGCTCCTTCTCCACTTCTTCTTCTTCACAAGCAATTCCTTGAATAGGTCTCTCAAGATTATCAAGCTCCTCTTCACTCTTTAAGGTCTCTGTACTAAAGTCCCTTAGGTACTCCTCAGGTTGAGAGGGTGCATTTCTTCGTGCTGTGATGCTAGGCAGTTAATAGCTTCCGTTAGCGGCCATTTGCCTTATCAAGTTCTGGATTCTAGAACTTGTTTCTTGCTGTAATTGTATTATATCCTGCTAAACTTGCAAAGTATTAACAATACAAATATTAACTAATTATTCTAGAAATGTACTTGAGTTTTGCTACCACTTCAACTTTTGGAAGTTAGACCAAAATTATCTTTCCTCCTTCTGAAATTGTAAAATGTTAGTAGCGACAACATTAACTAGTTCTTCTAGAGATGGACCTGAATTGTAATAAGAAACTTTTGGTCTATATAGGAATTGCTGTGCATCCTGAAAATTATTATAGAAGTAATTATGTTGGTTATCCATCCATAACTAAGGTTTGTATGATCACTCCAAACATGGTTATAAGATTGAGAATATGAGTTATAGAAAAATTTACTTCTATCTATGAATTTTTTTAAAATCACAAACACTAAAAAAGGTCAAAAGATTAAGAAATAACTGAAAAGGAACTAATTACAAACAAATATATACAAAACACAAATTAAAATCAAGAACAAAATCTAAAACATCACACTCCCCGGCAACGACGCCAAAATTGACGTTAGTGTGTCGTAACACTACTCAAAATAACTAGACCTACAACTATCGTAGTGGTGAGTCTAGGTTGATCCTATAGAGAGTGTGTGTAAAACTTTTGAAATGAAAATAATTGGTGTCTAGGTTTTGGGGGGCTTGGTTTTGGTTTTCAAATAAGAAAATAAAATGAAACTAAACTAACAAAAGAAAATTAAATCAAACAACCTAAAAATGATGAAAGTGATGAATTTGTTAGGGACCCGATCATCGATTCAGTCTCGGCCTACGCACGATTGAACATATTTCATTGAATTATTGTTTTTATACCTCTCCTAGCAACTGTTAATCGTAAGTTAACAATAAGCTCTATTAACCTCGATTTTTCCTGAGGTCATGTTTAATTAAGAAGAGCTCGTTAATTAAACCTAGTTATTG
The DNA here is from genome assembly GCA_027576715.1 of Erythroxylum flavicans. Taxonomy (NCBI): domain Eukaryota; kingdom Viridiplantae; phylum Streptophyta; class Magnoliopsida; order Malpighiales; family Erythroxylaceae; genus Erythroxylum; species Erythroxylum flavicans. The sequence continues at coordinate 17,872,838 of JANZXP010000002.1, forward strand.
AACAACCTAGAACAAACTCTCCAGATTTAATTGGACAGCTGTATTATGATTTAGGAAAACAGATTAATTATGGCAACAAACACACAAGCTCGGGTCATTCAACCTAGGTTATGTTATCCGTAATGATTGAAAACCATTAATCGCTATAAACGAATTTCAACATAACAATTATTGATTATATTAAAATTCTAGCAATGAGTTCTTACATAAAAATAATCAAATAGAGCATTCAATCATTCTCACACAACACCCAAACATTAAACATAGGATAACCTAATCAATCCCTAAGAGAAAGAATAAAAAATAATGAGAGATATGCTTAACCGAGTTCTTCGATGTTGATATCACCTCCGAATCGATGTTGGGAAGCTAGCCCTCTATGGGTCTCCAAAGGAATGGAGCTTTTCCCCTTCTCTTCTTCAAAACCAAGAGCTCACACCCTTAAAACAAAAATGCCAAACAAAACATAGCTTCTGCCATCACAAAACAAAGTATTTATACTTAAAACTAGGTTTTCAGGTAAGCTAGCAACATTTCACGGGCGTGCTTTGTGGTGTCACGGGTATGCACGGTGTTGTCACGCCCATGATAAATCAATCATATGCGTGTATGAAGTGTCATAACCATGACACAATTGTCATGGGCGTGACTAACGTGTCACGCCTATGACACAGTTGTCATGGCCTTGAGAAATTTCCAATTCTCTTCCTGCTTGATGTTTTCATATATACTCTTCATCTTCATGCATTTCCTTGTCTCCTCTGGCTTAAATTCTTTTTCTTCTTGTTCCATGAAGTCAAGTGAGTGTCAATCTTAAGAAGACAGCTCAAATATAATGCTTTCGACTCACTTTAGCTCTTTTGCCTCTGAATTTTTCCTAAAACCAAATAAGGACTAAAGTAAATGACTTAAGCATTTTATATGATTAAACACTAAGTTTTATGGAATAAATACATAATCAATTAAGCATATATCATATTATCCTTGAAGAACTCCACTATCTTTAGATGATCCTCCCATTTCATCATCTAAGATCTCCCCTTGATCTCTATCTATTGATGAAGAGTCATCTAGGTCCAAAGCCTTACATAGCACACTGGTCCTGTTCAATGCTTGCCCATGTCAAGTCTATTAGTTATGGTCCATCTATTTGAGCACATATTAAGTCTTTAGAGCTTTCACATGCATCCCTTATAGATGTGATCTAACTAACCTTCAACCCAAGGTCCATCTCAGGTTATCTTTTGATCTCACATTTGAATCTTGCATCTCGTTGAAGATTTCTACCAATGTGTACTAGTACATGCTAACTCATAGGTATTAAAGCTTTAGGTTTAAATTTGAGTTGCTAGGTTGATCATAATTGAGTCAAATTTCTCTTTAAACTATTGTAGAATTAGGATCATTTTTGTTTTACATTGTTGCCTTTACTTCCATCCTTTTGTAGGACTGCTACGACTTTTATTGTATATAAAAACTTTCTTTATTCTCTAATCATAAGGAAGAGTTTAAACTGATATTCATGAGATGATTCTATCCACCACAACAGAGAGATGCTAATAGGTGGTAATTGTCACGCTTAGGAGTGGTAATAGGTCAGTTGAGGAATATACTACAGAGTTTTATATATTGATAAGATGCACAAAGGATATGACTAATCAGAGATAGATAATGGGACCTTATATTATCGATTTGGGTCTTATATACGTAGTTCTTCGTTCAAAGGGTTAGAATTTAGAGGGTGTCATTGATGAGGCTAGAGAGAGATGGAGGGGCATCACATCATGCATGGCACAAGTCTTAATCCTTACCAGACTAGTGGTTTTGGGGCTAAAAGTTATAGTTCACCATCACCGATGCTACAAATAGGTGTAACTGGAGAGGAACACGGATAGTCTTGACAGGTTCATGAACTACGTAGGCATAAGAACAATAGGCATGGTCGTAAGGATCAAGATCAACTAGATTTGGACCTCAAGCAGGTAACAATTGCAATGGGCAAAGCTTTAGATATAGTAGTTCTCGCTCTAAAAGCACTGCTTGTCAGAATTGTGGTAGAGTCCATCAGAGACTTTGTCATATTCCTCCGGGTGTTTACTGTCGATGTGGTCAGATTGAGCATTTTGCTAGAGAGTGCCTTAATTACGGGTTTGAAAGACAAGTTTCTCAAAGTTCCTCTACTAATGTGGTATAACTAATACATCAGATTCAGCTTAAACATCAGGTGCAGTACCGAAGTGAATCTTAGATGGTGGTCCAGTAGGGTCATGGATCAAGAGGTAGGTTTACAAGTAGATTCCAGACTAAGGGTAAGTCTGGTACTAGAAGTTTTGGGTAGGCTTTGACCTTTCAATAGTCAAGGGAAGGACAGGCTTGGGTGTTCACCCTGACCCCACAAGATGCTCAGACCTCTAATGTAGTTGTAGTAGCTATTGTATCAGTTTTTTATGTTGATGTTAGAATTTTATTTGACATAGGTGCTACCCATTCATTTATATCCCTCGTGTTTCCATAAAGGATTGCTTGACAAGTAACCAGATTAGTAACTCCTTTATCAGTAACCACCCTTCTGGGTGAATCCCTGAATATCCATATCATTTTTCCTTCTTTTTTGGTGTTGATTGAGGGTAAAGAATTAGTGGCTAATTTAGTATTATTGGATGTAATGGATTTTGATGAGATTTTAGGTATGGATTATCTGTCACAATGTTTTGCCGCCTTGGATTATCAGAAGAAGTTAGTGGTTTTTAGGATTCTTGATGACGTTGAATTTTGGTTTAAAGGTGATAGAAGGGAAGCTCCTCAAATCCTTATATCTACCATTACTGCTAAAAAAAGATGTTTTGACAATGTTGTCAAGAGTATTTTGTTTTAGTGAGGGATACTTTAACAGAGCGGTTCAGTTGATGATGTCCCAATTGTATGTGAATTTCTTGACATGTTTCCTAAAGAGTTGCCAAGTTTGCCACCAAAGAGCGAGATTGAATAGCTTAAGGAGTAATTACAAGAATTGTTAGATAGGGAATTTATCAGACCTAGTAATTCTCTATAGGGTGCACCGTTATTATTTGTAAAGAAGAAGGATGGTAACCTCAGACTTTATATTAATTACAGAGAATTAAATAAAAAGAATAAGTATTCACTTCCAAGAATTGATTATTTTTTTGACCAAATTCAAAGGGCTAGATGTTTCTCTAAGATTGATTTGAGGGATGGTTATCATCAATTGAGGATCAAAGGAGAAGATGTTCCAAAAATTGTTTTTTTTATACTAGATATGGACATTATGAATTTTTGGTGATGTCTTTTGGGTTGGCTAATACTCCTACAACCTTTATGGATTTATGAATAGGGTGTTTAGACCCTTTCTGGACAGGATTGTTGTTGTATTCATCGATGACATCTTGGTATATTCTATGAGTGAAGAAGAACAATTGGTATATCTAAGAATAATTTTGCAAACCTTGACGGACATCAGTTGTATGCTAAATTTTCTAAGTGTGAATTTTTGTAGGACCATGTAGTCTTTTTGGTACACGTGGTATCTAAAGATGTATCCAAGTGGATCCTATGAAGGTTGAAGCTATCACGGAGCGACCAAGACCTACTACTGTTACTGAGGTTCAAAGTTTCTTACGCTTAGTAGGCTATTATTGGAGATTTGTCCAAGATTTCTCTCAAATAGCTGCACCTTTGACTAAGTTAAGTTAAAAGAATGCTAAATTTTTTTTGGCTAGAGGTGTGTGAGGATAGTTTTCAGCAGATTAAGGATAGGTTAACATCAGCTCCAGTTTTGAGCTTATCTTTAGGATTGGATGGATTTATAGTGTATTGTAATGCTTCTAGGGTTTGTTTAGGTTGTTTACTTATGCAACAAGGATGAGTAGTGGCTTATGCTTCCTGACAACTAAAGAAGCATGAGAAGGACTATCGTAATCATTACTTGGAAATGGCAACTGTGGTGTTTGCACTTAATATTTAAAGACATTATCTATATGGTGTGACTTGTGAGATCCATACTGATCATAAAAGTTTGAAATACATTTTTCAATAAAGGGATCTAAACTTGAGGTGACAAAGATGGATGGAGCTTTTGAAAGATTATAATTGTTCCATTTTGTATCACCCAAGTAAAGTTAATGTAGTAGCTGATGCTCTAAGTAAAAAATCATTGAGTAGTCTTTCTCATATCAAATCTATAAGCAGAACCATAATTAAAGAGTTGCAATAGTTAGTTGACCAAGAATTACAATGGAAGATAATCAAGATCAGGATGTTTGTTAGGACACTTCAAGGTTAGATCAATGTTTTCGGAAAGAGTCAAGGCTACTAAGTCCTCAGTTATGTAAGATAGTTAAAGAGATTCAAGAGGATTGAGGTAAGGATTTTATTATGGAAGGTGATGATATTCTGAGGATGGGTATTAGAATATGTGTACCGGATGTTAATGACCTAAGAAAGGAAATTATGGAAGAGGTACATTTTGTGGCTTATAGTGTTCATCCAAGCTCCATCAAGATGTATCTGATCTCAAAGCACATATTGATGGAGTGGAATTAAAAAGGATATTGCGGAATTTGTATCTAGGTGTCTAACATGTCAGCAAGTAAATCTTCAGCACCAAAGACCTTATGGATTATTACAATAACTACCTATTCCTGAGTGGAAATGGGATATGATTACTATAGATTTGTGACTGGATTACCCAATACAAATACTGGATATAATGCTATATGGGTGATTATTGATAGACTAACAAAGTCTGCATACTTTTTACCTATCAGTAAGACTTATTTAACTGATAAGTTGGCCAGGCTATATGCTAATAAAATTGAGTGTTTACGTGGGCTACTGTAATCTATAGTCTCTGATAGGGATTCCGACTTTACATCAGTTTTCTGGTGAGATTTACAAAAAGCTTTGGGTATAAGAATAGATTTAAACAATTCTTTTCATCCTCAGACAAATGGCCAATCTGAGAGCATTATTCAGACTTTAGAGGATATGCTTAGGATGTGTGCTATTGATTTTGGTGGTCATTAGGATTTGCATTTGTCACTGATTGAATTTGCTTGTAACAGTAGTTACTATGCTGGTATTGAAATGGTTCCTTATGAAGCTTTATATGGAAGAAAATGCAAATCACCTATATGTTGGGGAATTTGTGAACAAAAATTGACAGGACATAAGTTATTATAAATCACTTCCAAAAGGATCCCTATTATTTAGCAAAAATTGAAACAACCTTTAGTAGAGAAAAGAGTTAATCGGATCTAAAGAGGAAAGATGTGAGATTCTCAGTAGATGACATGGTATTTTTGAAAATATCACCGATGAAAGGAATAATGAGGTTTGGTAAGAAAGGAAAACTAGCTCTAAGGCATATCGATCCATTTAATATTAAATCTATTATGGGTGAAGTGGCATATAGGTTGGTGTTACTACCTAACCTATCTAGATTGCATCTCGTAATTCATGTGTCAAAGTTGAGAAAGTATATTTTGAATCCTTCTCATATCCTTCAGCCTTGTAATGTGGAGATTGATGGTGATTTGACATATGAAGAACAACTTGTTGACATAATAGATTATCATATTCATTAGCTGAGATCGAGAGAGATACGAATGGTGAAAGTGTTATGGAGTAACCATACGATGGATAACTATACCTGGGAGACGTAGTTGGATATCTGAAGTCAACACTTGCATCTATTTCAACCATAAGGTGAGATTTCAAATTCGAGGATGATTTTTTTATAAAAGAGGAAGAATGTAAGACCTAAATTTTTTGTTAAATTACTCATAATGGACCAATAAGGAGAAAAGCCTATAAAAGTATAAGTTCAGCTTAAGAAAGCTTAAGTTCATTTCTCTCTTAAACTCTTTTCCCTATAGGTTACTATCCACTTCCAACTTCCGACACTTATACCTTCATCGTCTGACCACCATTTCTAGAAATCTAAGACACTATGGAAAGCTCTTGAGATGTCCTACAAAACCCCTCAACTTATTTCATCAAAATGACCCAAATTTAGAGGAATCAAGACTGAAAATTTTGGTTCATTTAGGTAAGTCATCGATCTCCTATTTTTAGTCATTTTTGGGAAAAAATAACTCCCCCATTGTGTCTAATGGCCCTAAAAACATAGGAAAGGAGGGAACTCAACACCAATCAACCCATTTTACTGGTGAGCGGAAATAGGTTACCTTTGAGCTTGAAATTTTCGATTATCACAAATTGGGAGGAGTTTCGATGCAAGACTAGTGCCATTGGATTATTGGAGGTAAGCTAGTCATTTTTGGGTGGGTGGGGAAGATCATCATCCCTCTAGCGTCAGCATGTGTACCCCACACTTTGGTGACAGTGGTGATTTTTTGACTATCCCAAAAAAGGCTAAAATAATTTTAAAAATTCTTAAATATTATGTGAATCAAGTTTTATAAAAGCAGTGCATTGAAATTGTTCATAGTTTGTGAGATAAAAATTTAGAAAGGGTTATGTTCTTATAGAAATGCATGAAATTGATTAAATTGAGTTGTTGATTATAAATGTGAATATCTTGATGTATTGACTATAAATGAGGGTGTATAAGTTAGAAATTGGATTACTTAAATGTGAATTGGATTATTATGGATTTTGCAATGTAAATGTGGACTCAATTGAGCATAGATGAGTAGTTCGAAGCCCTAAATTGAGTTGTGGTTACTGATGAATATAGAAGTGTATTTTTATTGCAGGAATGACCTTCCTTTCGGAAGGTGGATGTCCGTTTTATAGGGAAAACTCTACCAAATTTTCAGTAGGCTCCTTATAAAATGTGACATCACTGTTTTTAAGTAAAAAATGGAGTTCCTTAGTATTGAGTCATGATCTAATTCTCGAGGTAACTAAAGTTAGTTTAGGATTTAAATCCTAATATTCATTTATACTTTTTTCTATAGATCAATCATGAGTAGAATCTTCCAATTTAAGACACTAGGTTCATTGCAAAGGAGTAAATTGTACCTGTGAGTTAATATTCATGGTTATGAACATGTATTATAATTCATTGTCATATTCATCATTAAAATCATCATCATTATCATATGCACACATACATATTTTTGTTATGCATTATTATGCTTGTCTTGATATGTGATGATGTGGACGATTATTGTGGTAAGAGCTACTTGGTGGGCATCACCAGGCTGTGCACACAGTGAGTGAATTGGTTGGGTATGGATTAGTATTGGATCCATTGATTGAGATACGACATGGTTGGGGTGGTTCGATCGAGCTTGCTCTTAGACGCAAATCGATATATGGTATATAATATGGTGGCATGATTGTGGTGGTTAGGTTGAGCTCGCTCTCGGATGACAATCATGTCGTAGTGAGGCTATAGCTGTTCAATTGAGTGCGACCCTCGAAAACCAGTCCATTACATTTGGACAAGTCACCCATGTTGAAGAAGGGAGCCCTTATGGCTATAGTCTATGGGTAAGGAGCATGTCATAGGGTCATTCGTCAGTCCTCTACTATTATTTGTGATTTATGATTGTGATTATTATGTGATGTGATATTGATATAGGAAATGCATGCATGTTTATCGTTATATTATGAAATCACATTTTTGGATGTAATACATTACAAATATATACTTATATGTATCATTTGAAATCCTTAGGAGTGCATAACATAACCATAGCATTAATTCACTCAATAAGGTCTAAATCCCCTCAATCATTTTTTAGGATCTTCTTTTCAGATTTCTTCTAACAAGGTACTTTACCGGTCTTCTTCTTTTTCAATGATTCGATGTATGCTTCTTGGTGAACTTTGATTCTAGAGCCGTAGTAGCATTGTATATATTGAATTTCCGTTGTATTAACTAATTCAACATTGTAGCATATTAAGAATTCGATATCGTTAGAACTATTTTAATGTTAAAAGTATGAGTTTGATCATTTTGAAATATTATTTTTATTATGGATATAGGGACTTGATAGCAATTTAGGCTTGTTAAAGATCCAGTAAACCTTAAGTTTACTGTCCCTTTAGCGTCGGTCACGGTCTATGGTTAGGGTTGTGACAACGAAAGAGTAGATTATGTTAAAATGTTTCCATTTTCGTTGAAGGATATAGCAAAAGACTGGTTTTTTTATCTACCCGCTGGGAGCATTAACATATGGATCGAAATGAAGAGGTTATTTTTAGAAAAAAATTTTTTAGCTTCAAAAATAACCAGCATAAGAAAGGAAATATATCAAATAAAGCAATACAATGGAGAGTCCCTTTATGAGTATTAGGACTGCTTTAAGAAGTTGTGTGCTAGTTATCCTCACCACAATATTTTAGAGCAACTTCTCATCTAATACTTCTATGAGGGATTGTTACATATGGAAAGGAGTTTGGTCGATGGAGTAAATGGTGGGGCAGTATATAAGAAGACTCTCATAGAGGCTAGGATTTTAATTGAGCTCATGACAGCCAATACTTAACAATTTGGTACTCGCAATGATGTTTGTCAGGTAAATGAGGTAAGTACTTAATCCATTAAACATAGTTTAGATGACCTAACGTCTTTTGTTAGAAAAATTGCTATCGGACAAGCATAGGTAAAGACGTGCATAATATGTGCAAATATAAGCCATCCGACTGATGGATGCCCATCCTTACAAGAGCGAAGTATGGAATATGTTAATGCTGCGATAGGGAATTTTCTTGACCAGTATAACTTGTATTCCTTGGACTGATCATCCCAACTTGGGTTATGGAGAAAATAGGCAGCAGAATTACTTCCTGAATAGGCCACAAGGAGTGCAGTAAGTCCAGCCAAGACCAAAAGTCTCTTCCTCCAATTCAGGCACCTCTTTGGAAGATATAGTTAAGTCTTTTACAACTAACACCTTGCAATTTCAATAGGATGTACAACAATTCAGTAGGAGACCAAATCTAGATTTCAGGAGATGAATTCTAGCATTCATAATTTAGAAAACTAGGTAAGCCCGATGGCAATAGCTATCAATCGTTTAAAAGCCTAAAGAGAAGGAAAACTACCATCATAACCTTAGTTAAATATGATGAATGTTATTACAATCACCTTAAGGAGTGGTAGAAAGATTGAGGATCCTGAAAGGATTACACAAAGGATGGCTAGTGAAAAAGAAATCGAGAAGGAGCTTAAAGAAGAAAGGGTTATGTCTTTTAGCTCAAAGGTAAATGTTAAATTCCTAATTGTTGTAAAAACTAATCCTCCACTTTTTCCTAGTAGGTTAGCAAAGCCAAAGAAGGAGGATAAGGATAAGGAGATCTGGGAGATCTTCGGGAAGATTGAGGTAAATAGTCCATTGTTAGATACGATCAAACAATTGCCAAGGTATGCAAAATTCCTTAAAGAATTATGTACGAACAAGCGGAAGCTAAGAGGTAATGAAATGATTAGGATGAATGAAACTATTTCTGCAGTCTTTAAAAAGAAAATCCCTCCTAAGTGTAAAGACTAAGACATATTTACTATTCCTTGCAAATTGGTAGCAATAAGATTAAATAGGCAATGTTAGATTTAGGAGCATTGATTAATGTTATGCCTCGTTCCATGTATGCTTGTTTAAATTTAAGGCTATTAAAAGAAACTAGTATTATCATGAAACTGGATGATCATACTAACGTTTACCCAGATGGGGTGATTGAGGATGTGCTGGTGCAGGTAAATGAACTAATATTTCCTGCTAATTTTTATGTGATTGATATGAATTATGAAACTTCCTATAATCTAATACCTATCTTACAAGGGAGACCATTTCTTAACACGATCCAAACTAAGATTAGGTATGGCAATTATGGCCCGACCCATTTTTGGTCTGGCCCGCCTATTTTTTTCCAAAATGATGTCGTTTTGAATTTTTTACTTTAAAAAATTAATGGGCAGGCGGGCCGCCTGTGGCCTAGCGGCTATAGCCTGGGCCACTAGCCGGTCAGCCTGCCAGTGGGTCGAGCCGTGGGCTAGGCCATCCTGGCCCGCCCGTGGTTGACCTGTGGTATGGCCTGTTGACATGTTTAACTAAGATAGATGTTCGTGAGGGTACCCCCACCGTGGAATTTGATGGAGAAGTTACTCATTTTATTATTTTTATGTTAATAAGCACTCCCATAATGACCATTTTGTTTTTACATTTAATTTGATTGATCCTTCAGTACAGAAAGATTGTAAGAGGAAGCATACAAATAAATAAGAAATGGTTTCAATGAAAGAGAAGATCAAAGCTCTTAAGGTCTCGTCGAAAAGCTTTATCATTGGTCAAAAAGTGCTTCTGTAGTGTGATAAATATAAAATGTTTTTGCATAAATATCATCCTTTTTAGGTCGATCCTTTTGTGATTACTAAGGTCTTTCCCTATGGTGCAATAGAGATTAAGAGTTTAAAAATAGGGAAGACATTGCATGTAAGTGGTCATCGACTTAAGCCTTATCCTGAAGAAATTCAAGTGGAAAATGTCAAACTTGTGATCCTTGGAGATCAAAATTTCGTAACATGATGAGGAAAACATAGAGTCGAGCCAACAACATGAAACAAAGGTATTGTTTGGGAGGCAATCTAAGAGAAGTTTGCTCTTTTTCATTTACATTATTGCATTTGTTGTTTCTGTTAAATCTGTATTTCTGACATTTGATGTTACATTAATGTAAGTTTTAGGTGTGCGGGTGGGGATCTTATTTTCCATGCACGTTTTTAAGCTTGTTTATTATTGCTTATGCATTTTTCTCAGGTGTTTTTAAAAATAAATTAAACAAACAAACAATCTCTTTTCTATTGCTTTTAGGACTATATAGTCATAATTAGAGAGTAGAATTAACTAGAACAATTTATGGCAACTTAAGCATATTGTGTATTATTGATTCTTCCTCTCTCTAGAAATTGTTTATATTATTCTTAGCTTAATGTTTTGGATATTCATGCATGGATGACTAATATTCTCGTTCTCAATAGATTGTTTATATATGGGCCTATTGCCAAAATATAGACTACAATACATAATGGTTGTATTTTCAATTCATTTGTGGTAAACTATTGATGATAGCTGGGACTTTTGGGATGACCTAGATAGCTTTGATGTATTCTTCCTCTTTCATATAGCATCTTGTACTAGGTTTTTGTATATATGTACAGATATGTACAGACAGTACAGTATGGGAAGATGTATAAACTGTTGATTTTGATCAATGAAATGAGGAAGAGTTTGATTTTAAAATATTGTGGTTTACAATTAATGTTTTATTATTCAAATTGATGTGATGCCATGTGGAGTAATTGTAGTGATTGCACGTAGCGCTCCCTTATCACAGGATATGTACCGGAATGACCTACGGGAGTCCCAATGCGTACCTTACGGTAAAGGGGTGTTACATATTGGTCCTAAGAATCAGAATATATATTGTGCTCAACTAGAAGACATGTCCTTAAAACATGTTAAGTATTTTTCTCTCTAGAAAAGGATTCGTTTTTCTAGCACAAGAGATTCAAACATTTCAGCATAAGCATTCTATTAAAATTGTCTAAAAACGAGTTAGTAAGAGGACTATCGACCTTAAAGTTTGAAAGCAATCAGGTTTGTGAGGCTTGTTTAAAAGGTAAACAAGTCAGAAGCAGCTTTCCTCCTAAAAATATGATGTCTACTAGCCAACTACTTGAACTTATCCAAACGGATTTATTTGGTCCCACTAGGACTCAAAGTTTTGGTGGTAAACATTATAGTTTTGTTATAGCAGATGATTACTCCATATTTGCATGGTTTTATTTCTTATCAAATAAGGATGATGCTTTTAAAGTGTTTAAGAAGTTTTGCAAAAAAAATCAAATAGACAAAGGATACTGAATCACTTCAATTCAAAGTGATCATAGAGGAGGTTTTGAAAATAGAAAATTTGAAGAAATCTGTGATAGCAATAGTATAACTCACAACTTCTCTTGTCTAAGGACACCTCAACAAAATATAGTTGTAAAGAGAAAAAACAAAACTTTAGTTGATGTGGCTAGGACCATATTATTTGAAAGTGGACTACCTCATAGATACTGGCAGAAGTAGTATCCACAGCATGCCACATTCTTAACAGATGTCTTATAAGACCTATTCTAAAAAAGACTCCCTATAAGTTGTAGAAAGGAAGAAAATCAAATGTTGCTTGCTTTTGAACTTTTGGCTATAAGTATTTCGTTCTAAACAATGGAAAAATATCCTTAAAAAGTTCAATGTGAGATCATATGAAGCTATTTTTCTAGGCTACAGTACCGCTAGTAAAGGATTCAAAGTATATAATAAAAAACCAAAGAAGATAGAAGAATCGATACATGTGGTATTTGATCAAGCATTACCATCGATGACAACAACTGATTTAGATGGTGGAGAGCATCTTTTGATTCCTAAAAATATATCAGAGAATCAAACTACTCTAATAATTACCTCATAATTACAAAATCAAGAAGGCCCCTCTGAAGCTAGAACAAAGCAAGCTCCTTAATCTCAGCAGGCGCCTATGCAACGAAAACATCAAGAGAATGGAGAGGTCTTGATACACATTAATATATTATTGGAGATCCTTATGAAAGTCTAAGAACAAGATCATCATTCAAAAACAACTTTGTGGCTCTCATCTCACAAATAGAACCAAAGAACGTTGATGTAGCACCCCACTCCCAACAGACAAGTACCTGTATGACCTTCAGACATTAGCGCACATGTCAGGTAGAAGTAGTAGGCTAGAGCAGTAACTTTCATTTGCCCGTATGTCCTTCAGACATTAGCGCACATGCTAGGTATAAGTAGTGGGCTAGAGCAATCACTTTCATTTATCTCATGGAATCATAATTTAAAACACAAATATCACAATTTCTAAAAACCCAATTCCCTATTTCATTTCATAAACAAAACGTACATTATAGCATTACATCATCATTCATATAAGTAGAGTATCAAAAGCTAATCAGAGTTTACAGCTCTGTTTACAAAAATATGCTACATGTATGAGGAAATATAGAAAATTCTATCTAGATCCTTCAATCTCAGCTGACCAACCTTTGAGCAATTTCATCTATCCAAAAGCAGTACTAGGTTTCTTCTAAAACCCCTTAGAACTATGTCCCCTCTCTAGAACTTGAAAAGTCAACATTGCAATTTTGATAAGTTTAGAGAACTCAATGAGCTACCCATCATCGATGGCTCACTCATATCATATAACACAAACAGTTCATATACAATTCATATAACCACCTAATTCACATCATTTCATTTATCATCATGTTCCATCAAAAATAATTTGGTTCATCTATTTCATATTCACATTCAGAACAATTCATATAATCCAATTCAGTCTTTTGTATAATGCCATATCAAATTGATGTGCAATGCTTATGAGACTCACTTTTAACTATTATGTTGTTATGACCGAGTGCCTTTTTCATTGTCCCTTATCCATTTGGATACCGAGCTCATCAATAACTGTCCCTTATATGTTGGGGATATAAAACTCACTATACATAGTGAGTCAGAGGCTCTTACCACATTCTGAGCTTTAAGCTCTTTTTTTCTAGTGACTTTGGTCACAACTACCTTTATGTTATCATGCATTCATATAATGAAATGCACCACATGTATTCAATCAATCACTTGTGCTCACGTTTTCACATTCACATTCGCATTCACATTGATAATTGGACCTTAGTCTGGCATTCAACAATTAAGTTGAGTGTCACTTATTTCTGGCAAATTCACATACAATGAGCACTTCTAATATGTTTTTCATGCATCAAATGCCTCGGACATTCAATGTCCAGAATCAATACATTCATATCAATAACAATTAAATACAGAATTTTAAACAAACAAATAGTCAGTGTGAGACCATCTAGGTTACTCACAGTATGCTCTAAATAGCTTATTACCATGATGTACCCATAATATCTGGATGCGGTCGCTCTAATTACTCTTCTATATCATACAACACATACACATTTACACATTACTACTTTGTACATTCACATGAATACTCATTCATATACATATGTATATGTGTTATGTATAATGCATGCTCAATTACAATCCCGAGTATATTTCTTTAGTTCACATCTTATGATCATTCATACATCCTAACTCATACATGTCTAATTTGAACTTAGGTCTATACCTCATTTGTTCAAGATTATTCTAAGTTTATCATTCTATCATTCATCAAGGTCATTCTAACATTCTAAGATCACGAAACATCCAATTTATCATTCATCTTTATTTAATACACAACATTCATCTTCTTGAATCACTTTAGCCAGGACCCCTTTCATTCCTATATCTTCACCAAATTTCCATATTGAACACCTAATGTATAACAATTCATTCTTAAATTATATCCTCAATCATCATCCTAAACATATCACTCATTTATTCACTTATTCAAGCATCATTCTATGTTCAATTCAAAATTCATTCAAGCCTAAATGCATCACATGAAAGTACCTAACTACTTGTTATCCTAAACCACACATAAAAGAAGCACATTTTACCTAAAACCCATTCCCACGATCATGGACAACTTCCCACGATTGTGGGTTTCATTCGCAAAAACTTTCAGCCTTCATTTGACATCCCTATGATCATGGACATATTCCCATGATCGTGGGATGCTTATGTTTGAAATTCCCAGTAGTTTTTTTTCCCATTTTCTAGCTTTTCTAGCTCTATTTTCAGGTAAGTTTTGTATGACCATTATGACCTAGAAAATGAAGTATTTAGGCAACACCTTCATCTAAAAAAATGTTTTATATGTCTTGAATTTCTAAAGACATATATTTAATGTAGTTTGGTTCAGTATTTTGTGAGTTATACCCAAAATACTAAAGACTAAACTCAAACTACAATAGCACCCGGTACTCAACTTCAAGCCAAATTTCAAAACCCTTAAAAAAAGAATTCAAATTCAATTCCTTCATGAACATTGTATCCATATGTCTCTAGTTTAATGTAAATTAAAAATCATCCCATTTGGATAACTATAGATCAAGATATGGCCAAAATACAAATGCCTGTTTAGTGAAAACACTCCATCTAACATATTTTAGACACTTCATCATCATTTTCATCCTAGTTCATCTCTTTTGCTTAGTCTATCATTTCTAGCTTATTTCCTCATCATTTCTACTTCATTCTCATCTCTATTTCAGTTCAATATCATTCACAAACAAATCAAAATCTATGATTGATCATAAACATCGAAAACATAACATTTTCATATATATATACATTCATCACTAACTTTCTGCACATGCTCAACTCCAATATCACTTTCATTTTATCTCTAACTTATCATTTTAATTCTCTTCATTTCAAGGCACTGCTTTAGCCTTTTCTTTAGCTCTAAAGTAATTTTAGTTTACCTCTAAAATAACTAAATAGATACACGTTATTATACCAAGAAAATAGAACATAAAAACCATCTATTCATCTATCAAATTTCTGCACAAGTTCTACATCATTTCAATGATCATTCTAACTCAAAATCATCTCTACAATATCTTATGAAATGCTTAATCATCATATACACAAAAAATAAGTCATCAATGTGTTCATTTCTTTACCCACATTCAAATATATATAAAACACAATTTTATGATCCTTTAACCTCTAACTATCATCATACATGTTTCATTCAACAAATCATAAAGAACAATGCTTTACACTTACTTGTTTTGGCTTCACGAACTTCAAATCACACTTAACCCTAGCTTCCCAATATCACATGATCATCATCATTCCAAAGGTGGTAAAGTTAGGTCTTTAGTGACATATACAAAGAAGACAGCAAAAATGGGAGTAACAAGTGAAAGGTGAGAGTAAGTTTCAATGTTGATAGGGTGAGAAGTGAGTATCATGGATGCAGAAGAATGAAGAAGATGAGAAAAGAGATTAACAAAGAGATAAGAACAATGAATATAGTGAAAAACCAATTAAAAATGAAGATAGTCTTTCATTTAGGAGAGAGTGTCGTGGTTTAAGATATGGATTGACAAGTGACACTTGTCACTTGCCACATGTCCATTTTCCATAGGTTTCACTTGGTTCTCTATATTAACTACTCAATTTGTCTCCAATTTCTACTCCGATTGTCTCCCAATTTTCTATGACATTTGTCATTAAATATTAATATCACATATCAATTATTTCTATTGTCATTCATCACTTATTTCTACTACAATTTGTCAATTATCCTGCCACATGGCATTTTTCCTAGTCCAAATTAACCCGAATTTCAAATTTTTCCTAAATTTTCACCAAAGATTCTAAATCAGTATTCATACACACCAATTCAATTTTCAAGCCATATAATCCACAATTCATATTATAATCACATTTATAAATTAATTATACTCGAAAATGTCAAATGAGTGTATAAACAATCTTTGTAATGTATGCAATAATCAAATTCACGTGTATATGTGCCATATGATTCATAAGCATGAAATGCAATTTCCTAATTTCTCATTAATATCTCTCATGTACAATATTTGAGGGTTCTAACCCTTAGTATGAGGAAACAGGAGATGTTACAGTTGAAGAAGCCCTTACTGATGAAAACTGAGTATCAGCCATGAAAGACGAATTGAATCAATTTGACAAAAACAAAGTCTAGAATCTAGTACCTCATCCTCAAAATAAGTAAATCATTGGGACTGGATGGGTATTTCGAAAATGGTAAGGTGGTAAGAAACAAGCTAGACTTGTTGCTCAATGTTACAATCAACAGGAAGGTCTTGATTTTGATGAAACTTATGCACTCGTTCTAGATTGGAATTGATTAGAATTTTACTTACCTTTGCAAGCTATAAAAACTTCAAGTTGTTCCAAATGGATGTTAAAAATGCATCTTAAATGGTTACATTAACGAAGAAGTATTTGTTAAGCAACCCACAGGTTTTAAAGATAAAAACCATCTGGATTATATGATGAAGTTATCCAAAGCTCTGTATGGTTTAAAGTAGGCTCTTCGAGTATAGTATGAGAGGTTAAGTAAATTTTTGCTTGAGAATAAATTTGAAAGAGGAAAGATAGTTAAAACCTTATTTATTAAAAGAAAAGAGAATGATTTACTCATAGTGCAAATATATGTGATGACATAACATTTGGTGCTACTGATCCATCCTTCTGTGAAGAATTCTTAACATTAATGCAGGGGGAGTTTGACATGAGCATGATGGGAGAATTATCATTCTTTCTCAGATTATAAATCAAAAAAATGGAAAAAGGAATCTTCATTAGCCAAGATAAATACACAAAGGAACCCATCAAGAAATATCATTTTGAGAATTCTAAACCGATGGGTACTTGTAAGTATACTGGAACTAAACTTGATAAAGACAAAGAAGGCAAAGTTACAGATGAGACAAAGTATAAAGGAATGAATGGATCACTATTATATCTTATAAGCTCAAGACTAGACATTATGCTTAGTATATGTCTTTGTGCACGCTTTCAATTAAATCCAAAAGAAAGCCACCTTCAAGCAATCAAAGAATCTTTCAATATCTCAACAAAACTATGGACTTTGGACTATGGTATCTAAAAACTAATTCATTTGACATAGTGGGCTATTTTAATGCAGATTATGTTGGTGATAAAGTCTATCAAAAAAGCACAACCGTTCACTGTCAATTTCTTAGAGGATGTCTAGTATCTTGGTCCTATAAGAAGCAAAATTGCACAGTGCTTTCAACGATTGAAGCTGAACATATAGCAGCGACCAGTTGGTGTACTTAAATCTTATGGATGAAGCATCAAATATAGGATTTTGCTTTAAACTTTTCTCATATTCCTATATTATGTGATAATACGAGTGCTTAAATCTTATGGTTACTCCCACTATTTTATTCAAAATAATAGCCCTCACTACTATTCAGAAAGATTAACCTTTCTAGTGGGCTAAGATCCCATTCAAATATAGTTAATCTTGAGTTTACTGAACAAACCAACCATACTTAAATTAGCTAGATAACAACTTTATCAATTACATCTCATGTGACTCTTCGGTCTGTTAGGTGATAACTCTTGCCAAAACATATCTTATATGTTATTCCTAACCTTGCCTCTAAATTTATTTGATAATGAGTTTACTCATCCAAATCAATCAAATTTAGTTAAGTAGAACTCACTATTATAAAATTAAACATGTTTGGGTTAAAGAGGCCTTGAGTTTGCTCAATAAGCCTACGATAAACAGAACTTTGGTTTATTCTTTTAATAATGGAATACAACAATCACGTTCCTAAAGTGTACTTAATATTTTAACGGGGATTTAATTTTGTTCATATTATATGCTAACAAAAACACGTGTTAGGGTTAAGGTGGAACCAAATCTTATAAATCCACCGTGCTTCTACGGGCACAAGATCATTACGACACCGCAGGCTATGGGTTTTTCTCCCCACAGTTCTGCGAAAGCTACCAGGTTGTTGGTGCGATTTGAAACTAGAACCATGAGGATGACCTGTAATCTCTGATACCACTTTGCTAACGAAAACTCGCGTTAGGGTTAGGTTGGAACCAAATCTTATAAGATGTATGGCTTATAAGATTTGATAACGCCCTAACCCTAACACGTGTTTTTGTTAGCAAAGTGGTATCAGAGCTTACAAGTTATCCCCATGGT
>JANZXP010000002.1:17896404-17913734 GCA_027576715.1 Erythroxylum flavicans
GAACTCCAAAACCCTAGGTTTTGATTTTAGCCCCAAATCACCATAAAAATGAAATTTCTTCATGTTAGTGTGTCATTTGATATCAAAGAATGAAAACCTATCATCAAAATCATCAAACCCATACATTCCATCAAATGGGTTTCATAGCCATGAGAAAGAAGAGAGAGAAAAACTAAGCTTCAATTGATAGAACTAAGTGTTGGGATGGAGGCTTACCTTTTTATATGGATGGAATGGCTTGATTCTCCTTCCCAATCTTGTTACAAGGGTTGAAAAAAATGAAAGGGAGCTTCCATGGTGATTTCGTGGGTGAGGGAGAAGAAAGAAGACAAAGTTTTGTCTTCTTTCTAACCAGCTCCTTATATAAGCCTCATTGTCCATTAATTACAAAAATGCCACTCTTGTACTGGTTCTTAAACATCTACTCGTACAATTTCCTATGACCACCAAAAATGTCATGCATCATTAATTTGATGTCGCCAAAAATTATTATTCACTGTCCTGTGGTTTTAATGACATTAGTCTCAACTACCAATTTATTTCGGCGTACTGGGTAAACTAGATACCGAGTGTTACAGTTTATCTTTTACCTATGAAGGTTGTTGCGCTACTAGAATTGGTGAGTTTTGTTAATTTCTTGTGTTAGTTTCAACTTTGGGTGTATCTTCTTCAATGATGAACATAGGTCACTTTTATGAATCATATTGCAAGTTTTTCTCCTAATTATAATACTTATTTTCAGCAAAAACCAAATTTATACTCACAATCATCTTTTTTGTTATTATATTAAAAATGTTATCACAATCATGTTTAAAGCCAATAAAAACTGCTTTTTAAGCTGATCATCAAGCTTGGTTTTGATTTTTGTTGGTACATGAGTATAGACTATTAAACCAAACACTTTGAGATGATTTACACTTGGCTTGAATCCACACTAGGCTTTTAAATGGGTGACATTATTTGCAACTTGTATAGGATATCTATTCAACAAATTGACATCATATGAAACTGCTTCAACCTATAAGAAAATTGGCATAACTTTGGATTTGACGTGCTCCTTGATATATATATTGTGTTATAAGGGAGTAAAGAAAGAAGACTTCATGTTTTCCTCCTTGCTTTTCATGGTTCTAAGTAAAATCATTAGAAGTGTATTAACCCCTTCTGTTAGTTCATAAAATTTTGACCAAATGACCACTTTTCCTTTCAACATAAGGTTTGATTTTTTTTAAAATAACTAAAAACTTCAAACTTTCTTTTTAAAAAAGATAACTAGGTTTTATTTGTAAAATCATTAATAAAAGTGAGGAAATATCAATTATTACCAATTAACATGATGTTTATCATACCACATACATATGAGTAAAGAAGCTCAACTGTTTCTTTATATGTCAATTCCCCCCTACTATGAAAGGAAATATATGTTACTTTCCAAATGTGCAAGCCTCACATAATTGATCCAAATGATGGATGTTGGGCAAGCCTTTTACCATATTCCATTGAGCCAACAACTTTAAGCTATGAAAATTCAAATACCCTAAACGAAGATACCATAATCAAGAGTCATCTTGGATAATATCATTAAAATAAGGATATACACCAGTGAAATATTAATTCAAATTATAATTCTTTACCATAGTAGCCTTCAGAATGAGTTTACATTTCTTATTAAGTATGAAGAGATGATGCATATTAATTCATAACATACCCTTTTTTAAGTAAATGACCCACGCTAATAAGTTTCTTTCATTTTTGACACGTAAAACACATTCGAAATAAATTTGTGATCCCCTATCTTTATCTTGACTAGAATCTATCCTTTTGCCATCACTGGTATAGTGTTGTCACAACAAATTTAACTTTGGTGTATATTGATTCATCAAGTTCCGTAAACAACTCCTTTTTGCCACATATATGATTGATACACCTTTTGTAAAAAAACTAAGTGTTGGAATTTGTTAATTCATTAGTTGCTGTAACCATGAGAAAAACATAGTTACAATAGTTACCTTCTTTTGCATAATGAGCTTCTTTATTGTTCCCCTTAAATCTGCACTCATTTGAGTAATGACTAAGTCTATGATATAAATAACTCTCAAATTTAGATTTGTCATGCCTTTTCCTACCATGTCCACGACCTCAACCTTTATTTGCTTGGTGGATGAAATCTGACCTCCATAAGTAATTATCCTCATCATATTCACTTTTTTTAATATTTTAAACACCACAACCTCGATTATCATGATGACAACCACCACATTCGAATCCTCTATTATGAGAACTGCCATGTTTTTTTATCCCTTTTGATTTCCTTATTCACCTTCCATATATACTTGAATTTGAAAAGCTTGATCAATAGGTATTTTTAATCTACTTCTCATTCAATTACTACTCTTAGGCTTGTAGCGTGCTAGATAGATCATCATCATCGACAAGTCATAAACTTCCTTTATTGCCACCACTACATGCTCAAATATGGGTGTGAGAGTCCTTAATATTATAGACATCTTTAATCTCCTCTATGTACATCTTCATTTGATTTGTTAAACTCAGAAGTTGTATGATATAATTTTGATAGCTTTAGTTTCTTACATTTGTAAAGACTCATATTGATGCCTCAGTGCTCTAGAGTCTCACCTTTTTCACTATTTCTACTCCTTTGAATAATGTGGCTAAGATTTCCCAAGCTTGCTTTAAAGTAGTTGCCTTAGCAATCTTTTTGAAAATTTCATCATTCACTCCTTGGTGAATATAACATAGTGCCTTCATGTCCTTTTTCTTATTCTCATGATGGGTGCTATTTTGTGCTTCATTTTTATCCTTTACAAGATTAGAAAATCCATTCTCTATGAACCTAGTAACTCGTGATAGTCAAATAGTACCCTCATTTGGAAATTCCACTTATTGTAATTCTCTCCTTTTAATATGGGAGTTAAAGGCTAGAAATAGTTGTTCATGGCTTTAATACCACTATTATGTAAGCAAGAGCAAGAAAATAGTAGTTGAGTGGAAGCGTTGGGGCCAAATATATTTATGATTTTACTAAACAAGTACAAATATATATAAAAAAAACCAGCAATAATAAGCAATGTTTTAAAAATTGGATCGAAAGTCAAACCAGCAAGATAAAAGATTTAAAAGTTTAAAGGTTCAACTGATATTAGATCTCATAAAATTAGTATACAGTAAAGATTAAACAAAATTGAAGAACTTAAAAATAATTGAAAAAGGAGACTATCTTTACTTATTGAAAAAATTGGAGTTTAATTTTAGAAGGAGACTGAAAAATGAAACCAACCTAAATTGATCGGTTTTTAATAACAAGGGATATTAAGGTAAACTACATTAGTATGTTGAATGGTTCAAAGTTTTATCATTGAACTGGTCGAACTCATTTAGTTTTTTAACCATTGATAATAAATTTAAATAAAAGAGACTTAAACAAACTTTCCTTTTTTTTAGCAACAAACAACTAGACTCCTTAAGATATAAACTTATGAAGTTTCAACTATTTAACCAACTAAATCCATTATATAAACTTATCAAGACTGAATTATTTAACCAACTAAATCAATAAAATCAAAATAGAATCAGAAGAATCAGGAAAATAACAAATCAAGATTAACTTCAACAACCTTCATTCTAATAATCACATGTTTTAGAAGTCTTTTTTAACTCCGAGCTATATTTCATTAGCTTTAGTTAACTTTGTAATTAACTTTGAGGCCTACTTCTTGAGTTTTTCTTGATACCAGCCATAACCACTCGTTCATCGAATCTCTCTTAGGTCTGGCTTGTACAAGTTCATCTCTCTTAGGTCTGGCTTGTACAAGTTCATCTTACGAACCAGAATCTTTTGAACCTTTATAATCAGATCATATGAGCCTTCCTTGTTTTAGGCTCACACAGCTCACGTTATAGGCCTAGCTCCGTTGAGGCTTTCCAACCCACACTTGGGAGGCTTTTGACTAATAAGCCATATTTTGAGCATGATGATGCTCTTGGTGTGAAGCCATAGCACAAAAAGACTAGTTCATTTCGGCTCAACATGCATTTCATAACCGGATTAAGGCTCAGGCATTAAGTATTATGGTCTTAGGCAAAAACTCATGGATTAACTTACAGTGCACTACTTACATACTCGCAAAATCGCACTTGTCCTTCTTGAGAAAGCGGCTTACGACATTGTCTAAAGTAATCACAATATGCATGTAGATAATTCTCATTAGTTCCAATCATATAGAGTATCCTTGCCTTGTCCGTTAAGGTATTCTTCTAATTTTAGTTACCCAAACATTATTATAAGTCTGCTACTTTTTCGTTACCCAAACATTATTATAAGTCTGCTACTTTTTCGTTAAGTATTAGTAAATAATACGCAGCTCATCAAAATTTACTACAGACATTTCTCGACGTGTATAATATGCTCTCTGGCGTCTGGCATTTCATCTTGTTCAATATTAAGTTTGAAGGTATCAGTAAGGCATTTAACAGTCGTTAATATCTCGTTAGTTTTCTTTCAACGAGGCGCCTTTTTCAATCATCATTATAGTGAAATTAAGAAAAGGCATATAGCTACCTAGGTTTTTTTTTTCTTTTCTTTAAGGGTGTTCTTTTTTACCGAGTTAGCGTTCTTCACAGGCTTCAATAACTCATCCTACTTAATATGGCAATATTGGGCCTCCTTGTAAAGTTCACATCTCTTTTTAGTAATTAACCTAGTGGTAGTGGGAGGAGCTACATGTTAGGTTGATTTGATCGATCTAATTAATTTTTAATCCTAGCAAACTTAGCCCACCACCCCTAAATTACGTTGTAATGAGATCAGCTGCACGTGCATGACCTAAGAATAAATACGTTCTTAGGGTAGTATGATGAGTTATGAGGGCCAGCTATGTATTCATATCAAAGCTATTTGACCAGCAACAATGAGCTTTATAGTTTATGCCAAAATCCACCCTGCCATTGTTTCGTCCCACATGATCCTTTAATGCGGTTTAATTAATTTTCTTCTGAAATTATGTGCAGAATTTATGAACGTTTAACAGCTTAGTTTTGTTCCCAATAACGGGCATAAGATAATTAATCGTCCTTTAAAATAACATGTTTCAAATGTTCTCTTAGAATTGCATAGAATTAGAATCCCCCAATTTACGAGAACAAGGGAACGCAACACGTAGTTAACAATTCATTTAAGGAAACAAGTTTGTCATGGATGCACATGCCCCCACTTCCTGACTATATGTATGTATTGCACCTGCAGTTAGTGTTTTGTACGCTGTGGACATTGTTCAAGTTGCACACCGTACGAACTACATATCAGAAAACATAAGGACCTTTTTTTTCTTAAAAAAAAGGAGTCTGACTGAAACTTAGACAAAAATTTTGGATACCCATCATAAAATACACAAACCTGATATCCATAATATAAATTTGTCATATACTCGAGTGTAAACTTTTTCCTGAAAAGTACTAGACTGTAAACTTGTCATTTATGAAACAAATTATCTGCCGAACTACAAAATATTTTATAAAGCTGATGCTGATAAGTGATATATTGTAGTCTACAGATGACAATGTCATTGGCAGACATCATATACATGGTGTAATTTTTAATTTTATTTAACAATTTTACACATGAAGTCATATTATTCAAAATTGCTATCCCAAACTTGGGGACACTAAAGACGTAAAATATAATATTTTAGTTAATGGATCTAAAGGTGACTTTTCATTCCATCACCGAACACTTGTAGATGAGGTTGAAAAGCTCTTTCAGATATATAATGTTTTTGTTTTTGATAGGTTCCAATTATTATAATGTTATGAATCTTGACAGGGATTTATATACTTTGTACGCTACTAAAAACTTGTTTTGTAGAACAGACGAGCTTGATATGTGTAAGTATTACTATATTTATACAGAGAGAGACTTAGGCTGGTATTGCATTTCCATTTCTGTCTTAATTAGGACAATTAAGTTAAGTTATGTCTCTTGTTTTTTTTTATAAAGTTTATGACGTACGATTCTACACTTTAAACTTGGAGGACCGCTTGTGCCTCATTGAAATAGACGTACAATTATTGGTGTTGTGACTTCGGGATAGTTTTTGAGACTTTATTTCTTCAAATGTGTTACCATACACGGTACAGCTGGGTCTTTCAGAGTTTAGATGTACTCGTTTACCTCGCTATATAAAATTATCATGAAAGATTGTAATCTCATTTTCTAAGTCCTGATGTCCAGATAGATTTCAACTATACGAGTTGTCATGTTTCTTTGTTAAATTTTCTAGCTACACAAGAATTTATTGAAACATTCTGTGATGCATGTGGACCAGTTAATCAATTATCGTATATATTTATTAAAAAAACGTACTGCATGTACATATGACCTAAGGTATTGCTTAGTTGGGAGCAAATGACTAGTTGCTAGATTGATACTGCAATGTATCATGACCCATGAGGTGGCTGAACACTAGATGAAGGTTCAACTATCACCATTTTCTATTTATTCAATTAAGCAGTTAGTCCTACTTGATGTAGTTCTTTTATTAAAAATTTTAAGGGAATTATATATGGATTTAAAGAAAAAGAAAAACCCTTCAAATTTCATATAGATTATAAGTCCAATTAAGCTCCTAACATAAATTGATTAATTTCTTACCCGAACAAACTAATAATAAATAGAAACTTAAATATTAGAGATTAAACTATCCTATTGCATAAATGTTAGGTATCTATTTAATGTTTTAACCTTTATAATAGTGTCTAAAATTATTTGATCAAATATTTGAATTCTTAATTAATTCGAAAAGAAATTAATATATTGTTTGATTTTGATCATATTGCTTTCAAAACAGCATGTTATTAATTAAATGATACGGTGTATTTGTTACACTCTCTTAAACATATATTTTTTAAAAAAAGAAGATGTCTAAGTAACTCCTTTTATATATAATATATTAATTGTATAGGAATTTATTTGGATAAGTGAAGGGATAGGACTTGTTTTTGGTGTAAAAAGTATAATCTAGTTGCTACCCAATGACAAAATATATGGGACTCCCATGGAAGTGAAAAGTGAACTCTATCACCCAGCAGGAATTGGCCTCAATGACTAGAAGACATGAATTTCTTTAGATCGTCAGCTTCGTGATGAGGAGTGGAAAAAGGTTAACTATAATGTGCTGTATATGATAAAAATAAATTCTTTATTTTTTTAATCAAATTAGTTAAAAAGGCGAAGAGATCCCAAATCAACTTACTGATAACATTGTAGAGTCTTTACAAATGCTTCCGTTTTTGTTGGATGGGGGAACATGGCTGTTATTAAATACCACACGTGCTTAATCATTGCCAATAAGCATCCCCCGCATCGTAATGCATGCACAAGGCTATCAAAGATATTATGATTTTTCAGCTAATTTTTTTCCTATTTGCATATCCCGTTAATAACTCTTAAATTATAAAAAACATTATTTAAATTATATTTTATTTAAAATAGTAATACTAAAATTTAAAAATATAAAATCAAATTGCTTCAATTTAATGAAATTAATGATAAAATGCTTTGTAACTTCATTGCTTCGTTTTTAAGGAAACGAATCATAAGATGCTTTGTAACTTCTATTCAATACGAACTAAAGTAACACAATATAGAAAACACTTGCATAAGAATTATTTTAAGATTATAGCATGTGATAAAAATATTTCTAATTTAAAACTTAAATAGTCACGTTTTTAATCTTAATTAATTCAGATACTTCTTTATCATTTCGTTCACTTACAATTATTTACTTTTTGTATTTCAAGGGCTAATTTCTATCTCCTGTGTGATATAATTTTAACAATTTTCCAAAGTAACTTCAAATTTATTAAAGTTATCTTTGTATCATGATACTTAATTAAATAGATTATTTTGAGGGATGATAATTCAATAAATTAGGAACTACATGCATTTTACTAATTATATCACTAAATTTATTTTACATAAAAATTCAAAAACTAACTAAATCCAATCATAAGTAGCACACAACCATTTTTATCAATTGCTTAAAGATTTTTATTTGTAATTCTTCAAGTGACTCCTGCAGTGAGGAGAGTTGTGTGTTTACTCATTACTAAATTTAAAATTTGGCGAATAAATTACTTATTCTAGTAAATGATTATGGTAAATTCATATAAAATAATTTCCTAACGAACATAATAATAATAATAATAGAAGAGAGCAGTAAAAGAGACAAAATTGCTCTATCGTAATTTGGCTAAAGAGTATGTCTCACTCACAAATTTACTATCTTTTCCATTTAATTGATGAACCAAACCCTCTCCGTATTCTTTGTCATGAGTGAAGAGAATTATCTATGATTATCTTGTTTTATCACAAATAAAGAGTAATCCTTTACAAATCTTGTCCAAAGTTAAAAGAAACCTTCACAATGTGTACCTTAAACAATTTCACCTATTGCTACACTAGCATAACCATATACAGCTTAAGACATCTGTTTCTTATTAAAACGGATCAAGGCTCAAATTCTTATGCCTCACAAGACTCTTAGCAACTTTCTAGTAGAGTGAGGGTTCTTCTAAAAATTTAACTACAGTATATTTATATCCAAAACTTACTTAAATGATCATTAGAAACATAAGTTAACCTTTGCACTGACTAATTCTTAGATAATATTGATTTGTTGATTTGTTACCTTTGGTTAGTCGAACGTCATTTAGCTAGCTGGACATCCTTTGGCTAATTGAACATCTTTCATCTAGGGTATCAATTAGCTTATGAACAAGACTTTGATTAATGAATAATATAACTGACGTTCAATTTTTAGATAGTGAATAACCTAACCTATGTACAGTACCAAACAATACCAATTCATATGCTAAGTCATCTAAACTTAATTTTTTTAACCGTCCAAGCTCCTTCAAAGATTTAAAACTCTTTTATTTACAAAAAATTGATTCATAATTATTCTAAAAATTTTTCAAATTTTATTTAAAGATCAGGAAAGTCTTTCTTTAAAACTTTTTAGATTTCCTCTTTATTATGAAAAAGGTATATGCAATATGCCTTACATATAAATCGTCATACAATGATTAAACTTTTAATTTATTGAAATGACCAAGTTAAGGTAATAAGAAAAATTACAATTATTTTTTTATATGTTAAGATGATTGATTCCTCCTTATTATTAGATATTTATTTGAATTTTACTTGTTTACTTATCCTTTGATTGTTTAATTAATTTAATTAGCTTGTTTGTTTAGCTCGTTCGCTTAATTTTATTATAATAGAGTTATTAATATTACCAAAAGTAAATTTATTAATAGAAATATATTTTTTATCATCAGAATCATAAGTTAAGATATTATTTGATACAACATTATTCATTGGACACTATTTATTAATTTTAAAACATGTAACAACGTAATATGTAGAGCAATTTTGAGAGTTGTACAAAACCTTTAAATATTTAACTTCTATAAAATACTTTTCTAGATTCTAATTGTTTAGTTATAGATTTGAGGGGTTTAAAAACACGAAAGAAAAAAGGAGAAAAAAGAAGAGGAAGAGTTAGATTTCATTTCTTTTGTCTTTGAGACCCTACTTCATGTTTTCTTTTATGGAATTTACTTTCACCATTCTTCTTGTCTATGTTGTTAGTGATTTTTATAGGATCCTTTAGAATAAACACTATGATTTTTTTAGTTATCCAAGTTTATGAAGGATTAGTCGTTTGAGATATGATAGTTAATCATTCAACAAAAATTTTTTTATGTTTAAACCCCTTTAAGCTTATAATTTATTTTTTGGAGCATAGGCCATTATTAGTAGGAAATAGATAACTTTTCTCATAACGTTGAATTAAACTAATTTTAAATGTGTTAAATCAAAGGAGGTTCCCATCGATTAAAAAATATAAGTTCTACTAATAAGTTTATTATTTTGATGAGAAAGAATATGAGAATAAGATGTAGTTATAAACTTAAGAAGATAGTTTACGAAGTTGACAAAGGAAAAGATGAAGTTTAAGAGGTACAAACTAAATAACAAGTCAAGAACAAAAGTAGAACAAGAAAGTTCAAGGTCATTCTTTAGCTTGTAATGTTAATCATAATCTTATTTCGTAATTTTAATGTTCTAAAATGCTCAGTATATATAAACATTTTATTCGACTTTACTACATAAGTTTTTTAATTCATTACGAGGCATTGAAGCTTTTGGTTTTAATAGAAAAGATTGGATCTTTCAAACACTTTTTAGAGGAAATTTTGGAAGGTGTTTAAATCATAATTGGATTAAACAAATTGAGTTTAAGTGTTTGAAGTTGTTAAAATCATGTTTTTAGAGAGATTAGTCGACTTATATAGGTTAATAGTCAACTAATATAGGTTAAAGTTATCAAATTTGATGTATTGAGAGCTTGTAATAATAATGATTAATGTATTAGTCAATCAATACACCTTCTAGTTTACTAGTGCTTCAATGTCTAATGAATTTGAGTATTCAATGCATATTGGTCGATTAATATGCTATATTAGTCGATTATACTAGTTGACTAATGGTTTATAATTAACCTTTTTAACAACTAACTTTTGGCTTCAATGGCTAGTAAGAGTCAAAAATCCTATAAATATATTCTTTCTTATTGAGTATTAAGAAGAATTTGGATATAGTTTGTACCTATTTTTAAGTATTTTTCAATCATTTAAGCATCATTGTCTCATTTTTGTGTCAGTTAGCCTCTTTGGAGTTATCAAGTGATAAAGTAAGATATTTTAAGTTGTAAGATTTGGTTGGGACATTATATTATTGTATTTGAGGGTGATCCAAGTGAGCTTAAATTTTCTATTCACCTTGGAAGAAGATTGTATAAGGGTTCCTCTGTGTCGATAAAGATTGTATAATGGTTATTCTTTGTCTTAAAAGACAAATTGTTGTAGAATTTTAAGAAGGGTCTTAAAAGTTGACCTAGAAGAGGGTTATTTGTTGTATCTAGGTTATTTGTTGTACCACTATAAATCGATTTGTATTCTTTCTTCCTTTTACTCTTATAAATTATTGTTGAATTGTTTAATTAATTTATATTAAGCAATATATATATATATATATATATATTGTTATTAATTGAGTACATTAAAGTAGGTCTATTAGGCTAATATTTTGAACAAAATCATATAGCAAAGATCTTAACGGCATCTTTAAGAATATCATCATCATCATTCAACCAAGAGAGACAAAGTATTAGAATATCACCCTTCTTTTGAAGAGAATGATTGCTTCAACCTAGGATGAGTTTTTTCTTAATGGCCAAAGAATAGGAAATAGTTTCAAATAGTCCCTTTATTCTTACACTTTTATGTCACTTGTTACTTCACACTTTGTATTTATCAAGTTTATTAGGTTATCAATGTTTTCATTTATTGAGTTTAATAATTTAGTAATTTTTTTATTTATATCTAATATGTTTATTAATTTCTGTTCATTGATATTATTAACTTCAATAAATCTTGGAGATTTAGTACCTTTTTCTATTATAGGTTGTGTTATAGTAATTATTTCTTTTAATTGAATTTCAATATTGGTTTGTTTTTCTAAGAATTCAGATAATTGTTTTGTAATACTCATAAAGTGTTTTTGAGATGTTCTTGTAGTTCATTAAGCTATTTTTTAATTATTATTAAATCTTGTCCTACTTTTATTTCTGGTTTTTCTTTTTCAGTTTGTGGGTCAGTAATTTTAGTAGATCTATCTAATTCAATTCTTGGTTCAGTAAATCTAATAGGTTTTTGTAATCTTAAAGATCATGATCTTAATAAAAATTGGTCTTTTGATTGTTTATTTTCAGATAAGTATAATCGTGGAGCAGATGATGTAGACTCATTAAATTGAATTAGGTAATTTATTTCTGGTAATTTTCAGAGATTATTTCTTAAACTAATACCTATTTGTGCTACGTCATTAAATAATTGATCAATATATATTTTATCTGTATTTTTAAATTCAATGCTATGATGTGAATTAGTTAAAGCATAAATAATTTAGTAAGTGATAGAAAAAGGATACTGACCATTAGTCATTAAATTTTCTCTATAAAATTTATAAGCAATAGTAATTGTCTCATTTAAGTTTTGTGATTGTAAGGGAATTCCAAATTTTAAACGGGTGTTAAATTTTATTTTTCCATAAGCTAAATTACCATTCATTATTCTAATTATCTAATCATTTAAATTATTCATTTGTTCATCAATAATAGCCATTCATATAGGTGAATTAATTCCTTCTTGAAAAGTAGATTTTACTAGTATTTGAATAGTGGATAACTGTATGTATCCTATTTTATTTATTTTATCTTCTGGAATTTTTTGTAATTGCTTACAAATTTGTTCTTGATCTATTAGGCTAATACGAATATGTCCATTACATTGGTTTATTCGGATGGGTGTTTCATGTACAAGTTTTCCAAAATAAATAATATTTTTTTGATTTATTAAATTTTTAAAAGGAAGATAATTAATATACTGACCTGCTTTAAGATTTAAATTTGTTTTAGCTATTTGTTTTTTTTATTTGATAAAAGAGTAGTGATATGGAAAGTGCTAGTAGATTCAGTTAATTCTAAAGAATCGATATCTAATATATCTTTTGAATTGATTTCGGTCATATTAATGAAAAATTCTTTGATGTTCTTGTAATAAACTATATGAGTTTTGTAAATCTTGACTGTATGTATTATAAAGATTGATTGCATTATCAAGTCTTTCTTTTATAGGTAATAGTCCATTCTTATTGATAAAAAATTGTAAATAATTATAACTTTCTTCATAATAATCTTTTTTAAGTTTATATTCAAATAATAGACTCTCAAAATATAAGATTTCAGTATATATTTGATTACAGATAATACACTGGTTATTCATATTTATATATGTGTCTGATAATGAGTCTGAAAACAACTATATAATTGTTTTAATTATACTTTTTCTCGATTATAGAAGGTTAGATGGTTACAAATAATATTTTGAAATGTTTGAAGAGTAGTTTTAGAAGCATTAACAAAGTTAAGAAGGTTATAAGTTTGAGTAAAAGTTTTAATACACTTCTAGCTCATATGTATTTTTGTTTGGATATGCTTAATTAATAAATGAATAGATCGACAAGTAGCACAAATAGTCATAATTTAATGAACTTGGTTAAGAAGAAATTGCATAAGAATAGATCTAAAGTCATAATTTAAACAATCTCTAAGGAAATCATGAAGAGTATGTTTATCTAGGTAGATAGAACTAACATATAAGAATATGAATATTGGTTGATGATAACGGATGATTATTATAAAAAATATATAATAATTGATAAAAAATAAAAACAATAGAACTCATACCTGTTCTCTTTTTTCTCTTGATTGTCAATACTTCAGGCTTGGAGGGATAGAATAAAATATTGAGGAATTTATTTTTTCATGAAGAGCAGAAGGCTCTTTCGTTACATTATATACACATAAAGATCATGAAGAGCATAAGGCTCTTTCGTTACATTATATACACATAAAGAGACTTAGAAAAGTCCAAAATCAAAACAAACAAAAAGAAAAATATATTCGTTAAAGAATCTACTTTTGAGAGTGTAGGCCACTATATGAAACAAAGAGAAAAAGCATATTCGTTTTAAAGAATTTACTTTTGAGAGTGTCGGCCACTACATGATGGCCTCCTATTATTACGTATTGTCATCACTGATTACATCAGGCTTTAATAATTGTAATGTTTTACATCAGTGCTTACAACGGTCTTCAATGATTACATCAACGGAAGAGCTATCATCTTTGTCTTGTGAAGTGGAAGGACAATGAGGACACTTGTGAGTTAAATAGTGCTGAAGTTGCTTACAGATGGAATGCGTCTAGTCTTCGGAGAGGGTATTGAAGATGCCAGAAATGGTTGAAAATTATGTTTCAACTTGTTTGATAAGTTGCAAAGAATCCACGACAATTGGGGTCTTGTAAGTAGAAGTCATCAAAAGATTGGGTCCTCGATAATTAAGTTTAATTACTGATTCAGACTTGATTTTTAAGCGTTCCTGGTAGACTCCTTCGAGGCAGTTGCGATTAAACTGGTTAATTAAATCCCAAGTAATTTCAAATCCTGGAGATTCATCTATTGGAGGGTACTGACCATTACTGATTCGTATTTGAATGTATGCTAATCGAGATAATAATATCTCTGAATCTTTCAAGGTATCTGCTTTCTTAAAAATAGGATAGCTGCTAAAAACCTTAATAAAAATTTATCTTTCTTTTGCAAACTGATCCTTATAATTTTTGACTGCTAAGATAAATCCAGCTGGGAATTTAGAAAAAATGTGTAAATTAGTTAAGTAGATGGTATCAATGAGTCCACTTTGGACGAAGAGGTAGGTGGTTAATGGATCGACTTCAAAAAAAGAATGGCTTTAGGTCCATATCGTCCTCAGTTTTGTGGGTAATATTGCAAGATTTTTTAGGCTTTAGTCCAATTGTTGAGAGCTTGAAAACAATCGTAAAACATATCTGGGGTGATTTTCTTCATTTCTTCTTTCAAGGCATTTATAGGTATAGCATTGATCCTTTCCATATTTATGGGCTTATCTAATGATTTTAGTTTTGTCTCAGAAGGTTGTCTTTCTAAAACTTGTTTATATTGGGGCTTGAGTATAGGGTTTCTGAATTCTTCTAAGGCTTTTTCTGCTTCGACTTTAGTTGAATAACCTTTGTGGATGACTGAGGATTTTCCAGCGATATGCATAGAAGCTTTATGCCATTTGTCATATATAACAGCCATGGGTTTATTGAATATAACATAGGTTTTGTTTTCTTTGAAGTCTTCTTGTTTTTGGGCTATCATACGTTCTGAAATGGATTATACTGTAGATGCTTGGGTAATTTGTTGAGGAGTTATGGGTGGATAGTGGGAATATTTTGTTTTTCAAGGAGTTAAATGGTGGACTGAAGTTGGTTAATTTCTTTGGTTACTATTCCCACTTGTTGCTATAGCTCCAATAATTCTGCTTCCTTCTTTATGAGTGAATCCTTTAGACTTAAGATAGTTGCTTCCATTCTCGTGTCACTGTATCTGCAAGACTGTTAACAAGAGATGTAATATATTGGATTTGAAAATTATATTGGGTTCCAATGGCCATCGGATTAATCTTCCTTGATTATAATTAGTTTTTATGTTGTATTTGGTAAACCCACATAAATATTTAGAATCTGTCTGAATTAAAAATTCGACAAGTAATAAATCCACTTTCCATTTGCGTAATGTTTTAAGACATGCTAGTGTTTCCTTTTCATGAATTGGATATTTCCTTTCAGTGGGATTAAAAGTCCCATTGATATATTTACATAAAAGATATTTCCTTGAGTTAGGTGGTTTAGCCAGTAGGCAGCTAGCCTATGTATCCACATTTGCATCAATTTGTACAAGCAATTTGTCTTTGTTAGAATAATTATATAATTTTGGTAATTGTTTACATAGAGTTTTTAATAATTTGACATTATTAGTATCTTCATCGGTCCATATCCATTGTCTTTCTGCACTACATTTTAGTTGTAAATGTTTTCGTTCTTTTGCTAAATCTTTTAAAAATCCTTGATCAGAAAAATAATTTAATAATCCTAAAAAACTAGTAGTTTTATAAGTTATAAAATTCCAAAAGGTACTTATATTAGTTATTCCTTCAAAAGGTTTTTCTAATTGAATGACTAGTGCTAATCTATTAGACCATTCAAGTAATAATTTTTTTGGGGATAAGACACGGTCTAAATTTAAGATTCAATTTGGCCCTAATGTTACATTTTTTGGTGAATATTTAGTTGGAAATTTTTGTATTTTATTGTCTTTTCTGTAATAGCCAAAACGATTTAATTCTTCTTAATCAACTGGTCTATAATTTCAATCTTATTTTGTTTGGTTTTCTCTTTTCCTTTTTTTCTCCATTTTGACTTGTTTTAGGTTGTTCAATAGGTTTTCATGAAGGAGAAGATAGTTCTTCAGGTTTTCGTGAAGAAGAAGATGGTTGCTCCATATATACTTCTTGGTCTGTTTCATATCCATAAATTATTTCATTATGATCAGTAATTGGATTTATAGTTTCATATTTTAAAGAGTTATTTTCTTTATTTAAAGTTAATTTATTGACTAATTGGGTAATTTCTTCTAATTGATTTTTTATATCTGTTTCTATATTCGCCATGGTTTTACTAACGTTATATTAGATAGGGTAGATGTCTCTGATAACACTTTTGATTTTTCTAGTTTTTCATCTATTTGATCTTATTTTTAAAGTAATTTTTCATAGCATTTACTGTCAATATTTATTATTCTATTAGTAATTTTAGTAATTAAAGATTCTAGTTTTGTGAATTTAATGAAATTAATTAAATTTTTGTGATTAATAATTTTGATTTTTATTTAGCAATGGTTGTATTTCAGTAATCAATTCCTTTAATTGAATTTCAATATTAATTTGTTTATTTAATAATTCAGATAATTGCTTGGTAACACTCATAATTTATTCTTAAGATAAATTGACAATTCCTGAAGTTGTCTTTTAATATTAACTAATTCATCAACTAATTGTTCTGTATTCTTTTCTACTTTTTCATTTGATGTTCCAGGTTCAGCAATCCTAATAAAGTTTTTCTGATCTTGCAGATTGTGATCGTAAAAGATGAGGCTCTTTTTTAAGTATTTTATTTTCACGTAAAGATAAGTGAGGAGTATCTTCTAAACTTGTTATATTAATTTTATAGGATGATTATTTCATAGCATAACTAACTTGATAAGTAATTGAAAAAGAATATTGTCCTGGGGTCTTTAGGTTGTCTCGATAAAACTTATAGGCTATAGTGATTGTTTCATCTAGATTTTGGGATTTTAAAGGAATTCCTAATTTTAAACGAGTATTAAATTCTATTTTTCTATAAAATAAATTTTCATTCATTATTCCGATTATTTGATCTTTGAGATCATTCGTTCTTTCATCAATAATAGCCATCCTTAGAGGAGAATCGATTCCTTCTTGGAAAGTAGATTTTAATAAGATTTGAATTGTTAAAAGGTGTATATATCATATTTTTTATCTTCTTTCTTTTTTCAGGAATTCTCTGTAATTTTTTATAAATTTGTTCTTGATTTATTAAATTTTATTATCTACCAGGATTCTTACACTATAAGAAAATAGCGAATTATCGACGGAAAATACAGATGGAAATGACAAATATTCCGTCGGTACATAACATTATCGACAGAATAAACCGACGGCCAAAAACGTCGAAAATTCG
>JANZXP010000002.1:17913834-17926349 GCA_027576715.1 Erythroxylum flavicans
AAGTTCTGGAAGCAGGAAAGTACTTCTCTAAGAATGCCTTCCTCAAATTTCCCCAGCTGTGATAGGCATTTGCCACATGTCTCGGAAGACTCATGTACCACTCCCTGGCTTTACCCTCCAATGATAAATGAAAAACTTTCCACAGCACTTAATCTAGAGAAGCGCCTACCGGTTTCATGCTCTGGCAAATCATAGACAGCGATTGCAAGTGAATGTAGGGATATTCTCCTTTCAAACCATGAAATTTAGGAAGAGAGTTAATAAACAATCCTTTTATCTCAAAATTCATATCAAAATTAGGGCAAGTAGTAGTAAAAGGATCATAATTGACATCAGAGGTTGTAACTTCCCTAATGGTCGTCCTCCTAAGGTTGCCATTATTCTCACCAATTTTCTCTTGCTCTCCATTACCTCCATTATCACTGTTTCTAGGTTAGTTGACATCAAGGTTTTGGATTTGCAGATTAACTGGGTTTTTAGCCATTGTCTCTCTTTCTAATGATTCACTCTCACTGCTTGACAAGCTAGACTTTACTACCTTGCTTGTCCCTTCTACTCTCTTTTCCTTCCTAACTTTTCTCACGCTTTTCTCAATTTTGGGGTCTAAAGGTAGGAGTGTGGTTTTCTGGGGCATGCAAAGGAAAAATTTAAAAGAGAATAAAAATGAGCAAAATTGACTTGCAAGTTCAAAAAGTCAGGTAAAAAAAAAGAGATGTGATGGATGCATGTGTGTGTGGGTGTGAAAGTATATATGCACAGGTAAAGAAATCCTCAGAGCTGCGGAGAAAAGTTGGCCACGGCGAAGTCGGTAGTTGGCCGCGGCATAAATGTCTCGAAAGGGATCATCGTAAAATCCTGCAAGTCGGCCGCAGCAAAACAAAAAGTTGGCCACGGTGAACTTACACCGAAGGTAGCAAACAGAACTCTGAACTATGCAGATGTAAAAATACTAAGTATGAAAATTGAAAAGAAAATAGTTTCTTTGTTTGTATTTCTAAAAATTCAGATGCTAAGTAAAATGAAAGCCTATACTATTAACAGGTGTGAAACTAAACTATCTAGAATGCAATCTAAAGACTCTTAACTAACCTCAACAGCAATTATGACAGAAGTTAACCTAGAGAACCAATTGCTTGGTTCCTCCGCAACGGTGCCATTTGATTTGGCCTGATTCGCTAAGCTCTTGGAGGTTGAATCAATGTATTCTAAAAATTGCACTATAGGGTGAAACCCCTGGTCCTTCACTTAATCAGAACCTAATTAATTGAATCTAAGTTAACCTATATATCATGCTATGCAAACTACTTTGGAGAAAATGGGGTTTTTGATTTTTTGAACTGATTGATAGAACTAATTTGAATGTAAAAATGAATGTTTTTGGATTTTAGGGATATGGAAAACTGAATGAAGAAAAATGCAAAAGACTAAATATTGATAAAGCCCCCTTGAAAGTGTGTTTTGGCCATCATTGTTCAAAATTAATTTAAGTGAGAGTAGGAACCACTAAGCTTCAAAATGTAAACCTTGAAAGACTTTTCAAGTCCAAGATCTTAATCAATGAGACTCCATCTTTTTTTTAAAATCCCATTAAATGCTCTTAGTGTGTGTAGTAGGATTAGCCAATGCAATTGGTCAAATGGAATCTAAAATCATCTCAACATCAAACACAGCTATATAAGACAAGAGAGAATCAAGAAGATTTCAAATAGACATATATGGAACTTCATACATTTAAGCTTAAAGCTCTACATAGACCAATCCATCCAACACATAATGAATATCCAACATTTGATTAAAACCATAATCAAATAGCTCATCTATAAATCATAAATCCTAGACCTAGGACGTATAAATTCATAGCTGAACTATGGATAGAACTACTCCCCTTTTTCAACACATTAAACTCAAGCCATTGCTGCACCTTCAAGAGGAAAAGAAACGCCTAGCCACTCATTGCACCCAGAAATTTCACAACTTGAAATGTATCTGAATCACCCATGGTTGAGGTTTAACAGTGGAAAGAAAAATATGAAGAGGTAGGAGTTGTTTAGCAGAGTCAAAAAAATAAAAAATTCTTCGTTTTCTGTCGTCTCCTCCCTACTTATCCCAAAATAGGGTTTTTTTAATGGTATTCAGGTCGGGTCGTATGCATGGGTAAGTGAGGTTTCCAAAAATGACTCGGGTTTCAATTTACTGCTTCGAAGTTTTTACCACGGCGAAGTGATGAGTTCGCCACGACCAAATTTTCCCGAAAGGGTTTGGGCTGTTGATTCACATGTTTCGCCGCGGCAAAGTAGTGAGCTCGTCGCGGCTAACTTGTCCCGAAGGGTCTTCTTCCTTAATTTTATGGATCAATAATTTCTTGGTCTTCACTCTTGGCTCCACTTCTTGAGTGTCCTGTAATGAAAAACAATAGTTTGCAATATCAATTGTCCTATAAACCAAGTGAGTACAATTACTAATTAATTATGACAATTTTACCCTTAAACTATATTAATTCAAAACAAGCACTCTTGAACTAAATTAAGCACAATATCTAACAAAAGAGCCAAAAAGTACAACAAAAACTATAAAAATACTATTGAATAATATAGCTACCTTGGGTTCAATCACTAGGATATATCTTAAATAGTATAAGAATGTAATAATTAGGGATATCAATAGGCTTTGTTAGGTTTTTCATTGACCCAACTTGGCCTGAACCCCCTAAGATGTGGCTTGAGCCAAGTTCAAATTCTAATGGATCCTAACTCATCATACTTAAGTCCAAAATTGATTGAGTTTTGAATAACCTGAAGCTCAAACCTGGCCTAATTCTACCTAACCTGGCCCAATTCAACTTAACCTAGATGTTCAATACCTTAACCTCACCTTTTCTCTCTCTTCACCATCATTGTCTACACCTTTTCTTATAAAAATTGAAGAGGTCTATCTATTAAAATTGCCCTAAACTTCACTTAAAATCTCAATTTGTTTTTATTATAAAGAAGCAATTTCACACCAATAAACACAAAGGATTTCTCTAAAATAAAGGACTTCAAGGAAGGTCAAGGTAATATAAAAAGTAAATGCTCTATCATTATTTATTTTAAATGTATAAAATCTAGTCATATGAAGTCATAATGCCCTTTACTCAAGGATGATTACAAATATTAAATAATAATAAGAAAGAGAAGAAGGAAAAATATAAGAAAAATCACTTAAAGCCTTAACTTAGGATGACCTAAGTGAATCCAAAAATGAACATTTAGAAGGTGAGATAGCTAGCATGTGCTTTACTGTTATAAACAATGATGAGGTAATATCCAACTCCAATTTATGTGATATTATTAGCGATTTAATATATGACGAAGTAGTTGAAAGTTTAGAAATTATGAGTAAGAAAAGGAAAAAAATCTTCCAAACTTAAAGAAGTTTAAAAACAGTTAGATGTAGGCATAAATGAGAAAAAAGAGATGAAAAGTGAATTACATAA
This sequence comes from Erythroxylum flavicans, assembly GCA_027576715.1. NCBI lineage: Eukaryota > Viridiplantae > Streptophyta > Magnoliopsida > Malpighiales > Erythroxylaceae > Erythroxylum > Erythroxylum flavicans. The sequence goes on from JANZXP010000002.1 coordinate 17,917,310, forward strand.
CATTAAAAAATCTAAAAGAATGATCATCGATGAGAATCACGACTTAAATGCATAAAGGTATAAGAATGAAACATTGAAAAAGGAGGTTGATGTCCTCAAGGATTCATTATTAAAATTTACTAGAAATATGTTAAAAGCTTAAAATAATTCTAATATTAAGCATAGAATAAGATACAACCATAGAAATAAAACCAAATCTAGAACCAAGTTTGTAAAAGGAAAATATTTTTTATAGCGAAGAACCATTGCATAATGTAAAAAATGTGTATGGAGCATCCATATTTAATCATATGTATGCACATGTCATGTCCATTAGGACTAATTGTAAAAGCAAGCACTATGCTTTTATATATGGCTTATAATTTAGGCATGGATTTCAATATTCTCAAGGGAAGAATATGAATAAGTTCTTGGTGGTAAAAAAGCATGCATCTAGCCTTTATTCATAGTAGGTATCATACATATAATCATGATAAGACATCTCACTATACTAAGAGAACATTCAACATGTTTTATGCATAAAGGAATATTCCTCATTACACATACACACATAAAATACCAAGTAATGCATTTATGCACCATCATCACTTATATAGCATGGTATATAATAGATTTTTTTTGTTAAACAATGGATTGTGACAAAAGGAAGTGGGTTGAAAAGAACAAGGAGACTAAAAGTCAGATGAAAAGAAGAAGGATACTGACAATTCAGGATCTAAGTTCATTTGGGTACCTAAAACACATTGATTTCCTTGCTTTGTAGGGCCTTTAAAAAAGAAAGAGCAAATTGTATGTAGTAGAGATAGTGATTATTGAATAGGGTATTATTTTTGAAGAGTTTATGTTTCCTTTCATCTTGATGAATATACCTTCTTATGCCCATGAAAGTCTTGAAAATATTTATATAGAATTTGGAATAACTTTTAAAGAGAATAAGAATGATCAAAGACTTATCAAAAGATCCAATTATTGAATCAAGTGAGTATAGTAAGAAAGATAAGATGCTTTTAATAGATTAAAATTTTAAAAAAATATCATTCAAATCATTTGTAGGTAATATTCAACAAAAGGTAATTATTAGTTTACAATTTAATAATATGTGATATCTTGCAATTATGTGTCAATTTAATTCTAAATCCTTTGTGATAAATGTTTAGGTTTGCACTTTGAATGAAAATTGAAAATTATATATATATTGGAATTAAACTTAAAGATTATGTGCAAATAGGAATATTGAATTAAAATTGGTTGATATACTAGACCAATTGGGCATGATTCTATATGATTAAGTACCTTTTAAGATTTTTTGATTAATTTTCCTATGATTTTCTAAATTTTTTGATGTTTAAATTTGATTTCAAAAGCTATTTTACTAAGTTAGGTAGTCAACTAACTAATATCTTAGTATGATCGACCAGTGTTCTCAAAATATACTATCCTCGCTTTTTAATGAGTTTGTTAGGTGTTTGGTCACTAATTCGGTTGACTACTTAGATATATTGGTTAACTAATTTCCTGTTGTGGTCAACCAATGTCACTTTATCTAAGCAGTTATTTCTTTCTAATGAGTTTGTAAATAGTTTGGTCGCTCCTGTGGTTGATCACTTGCATACATTGATTAAACAATTTCTTTGAGTGATCGACCAGTATCCCCTTGACTAAGAGGTTCTTTCATTCTAATAAGTTTGTAACTTATTTGGTTGTTAGTATGGCTAACCACACATTAACATTAGTCAACCAATTAAGTTATATAGTCGACCAATCGAGTTATATGGTCGACCAATCTTAACGGTTTAACCTCTCCTCCTCCTCTTTACTTTCATTTTTCATTTTGATTGTTTATATCTTCCAAAATTCTATATAAATCACTCTCCTCTTTAAAAAACACTATCTTATAATTCATAAAATCTCATATTGCAAAAAAATTAAAAATTGTCACTATTGGGTTTCAAATTTGAGAATTTTCAAAATTTTTGATAATGTAGGTTATCTTTTCAAATTAATGCTTACATAGTTAAATTGTAAAAAGAGTCAAGATTGTTTCCCTTTTAATTATATCGGTACACATTTAATTTTAGTCAAATTTTGTCTAGTTTAGTATTTTAGGCTCTTTTTCATATTTCTATTATTCAAAATTTAGTGCTTTCAAAATTACACATTCTTTTATGAAACTAATTGTTGGATATTGCAATTTTGTTCATTATTTTTTGTAATTTCAACCTTTAGTTTTGTCAAAACTTACATTTATTGCTTTAATTAAAAGTTTTGAAGTTAGGCTTAATACTAAAATTGGGAATTTTCAAACTTAAATATAGTTAAGGATGCTTCTATTAAAATTGTCCTTTTTGACCTTTAAATGTCTAATAGCCTTCCTTCCTGAATAAGTTTACGAATCTCAGTCAAATTTATTTTGATTTTTAACAAAGCTAGCTTGACACATTACACTTTAATTTATGCATTTTTAGATAACTGATTTCTTTTTGATGGTTCTAAAAAGAGGGAGATAGATTGGTGATATTATATTATGTGGAGTGATGAAATTCAGGGGAGTCATTATTTTGTTATTATTGCACTTCATGTGATATGCTTAGTAAATTTATGTTATCTAGATGTATGGATATTTATTTGATATTGAATCTGTCTTTTGTTCTTGATATTGAATTTTTTGTTAATGTTGAATTATGTTTTTGATATTGAATTATATTTTAAGCATGAATTAAAAGGGTACTAATCATTATCTTGGTAGTTGTTTATGCTCTAATCATTATCATGAAAAAGGGAGATTATTGAACCAAGGGACGTTCCAATTGATTTTTTTATGATAACAAAATATCATCACCACTAATGAGTATTATTTTCATAAAAAGCAATATAAGAACAAGGTAAAGCCATAAACTCAAAGAAGATAGTTTATGAAGTTGATAAAAGAAAAGTTTGAAGTTTGCAACTGTTGAAATGAAGATAAACCAAGAATGAAAGACGATCAATGCTCATCAAGGTCATTTCACATTTGGTATCATTATTTGTAATCTCACGTTGTCAATTTGATGTTCTAAAAGGTTCACCATGCATAAGCATTTCATTTCAATTTATTGCATGTCATTTTTTAGAAGATAAATAAATAAATATCCTTGAAAATGCCAAAAGGAAATTAAGGAAGTTACAAGACTATAAGAACAATAGTTTTAAAACTATGAGTTGAGGAAACCATTCCTCGTAGCAAAGCTAGAAATTAATCAAAAACAGACAAGGCTTGATTACTTTAGACCCTAATTATGCTTCAAGGAAGAACTTAGGTTATTAGTAACTTGCTTGGCTATTAGAATCTCTCTGATCTAACAATAAGTCCTATTTTCAACAACATATTTATCTATATGAACATCCCTGAAGATTCTTTGGTTTCTTTCAAATCAAATTAGATAGACAGAACAAGTTACCATTAGACTCAGACATTTCCTATATTCTCTAATCCTTTTATATAGATTTTCAGCCTAAACCAAACTATTTCCCCAATAATTTTCAGAGAAAACTAAATTCATTTTATGCTGCATCATTGCTTATATTGTAGAAGAAAACCTGCATTTGAAGAACACATGATTAATAGTTTCAGGTAATGTGTTCCATACGACACAAATATGATTATTGTTTCCCTTCAGTCTATATTTGGTCTTCAACCTTCCTTTAGCTGCAAACCATGTTACAAAAGAAGCTTTAGGCATTAAAGATCCTTTCCAGATTATATTATAGTAAGGAACACTCAGACAACGAGGTGTTATAACTTTTAAGCAAGAATAGTCGGTGAATTCTCCATTACTGCTAACAAACTAGATTAGTTTATCCTTAGTGGATGAATTAGGCATGTATTTAGGGATCTATAAACTGCTCTTCCTATGATTTTCCACTCATTGTTAGCAATAATAGGTGAGACCTTAGTGTTAATTGTCCATATACCTAGTCGAGAGTGCATCTCAGCCCTTTTAATCAATGGATTATAAGGTGTCCGATTGTCAAACCAAATCCAAGAATGCTCCATCTTCTCTTCCAGCTGCCAAAAATTGGAATTACTCAAATATTAGACATTTATTCATTTGCACCATAAAGCCTTTCTATCATTGAGAACCTTCCAAATTCTCTTAGCAATATCTTGGTTTGGATCAGCTGAAAAGAAACCAATCCTATCCTTCCTTGCTTCCTTCAGTAAAGATGATCCCATTTCACCTTATTCCCTTCAGAATCTTCTATTTTTACAGATCAGAGGAAATATTTCATGCATCTTTCAATATATTTAATGATTTTCTTTAGAAGAACTAAGTGTGAGCTCCGATGGTAGTGCTTGTTGTTTATAACTGAAATAATTAGTTGTACTCTCCCTGTTTGAGAAAGAAATATGTTCGCATAGGCATTAATCTTGCTTTTATATCTCTCCAACATCATCAAACAATCATGGTACTTCAACTTCTTTAGGGATATAGGCACCCCCAGATATTTGAAGGGAAGACTTTAAATGTTCAAACCAAATATCTCCTGTAGACTATCAGTATTAGAGACATCCCAAGCAAAGTATATCTTGCTTTTCAGGAAGCTAAAAACTTTGCAAAACACCATTAGAGATTTATGCTAGATTAATATTGAATTTTGATTTGCCACACAAAACATTATTAAATCATCAAAGAAACTAAGATAAGTGAGTTGCAATACCTCACATTTGCATGTCTTTTCATTCATCAAAACACTTCAAATATTTTGGTTTTAATATAAAATCCTTTTAATATTTCAAACAACTTAAGAGAACATTTTGGGATGTTTTTAAATAATAATTGCATTAAACAAATTTGGTTTGACCATTTAATGTTGTTAAAAGTATGTTTTATGTGGGAATTAGTCGACCTGTATAGGTTACTAGTCGACTAATATAGGTTAAAGTGATTAAATTTGATGTAATGAGAGTTTGTTGTAATGTTGATTGATGTACTAGTCAAACAATATGCTATATTAGTTGACCAATAAGCCTAATGATCAACTATAATCTTCAAGGCTAGTGAATTTGTGCGTTTAATGTACACTGGCTAATGAATATGCTATATTGATCATCCAATGCTCTATAACTAGCTTTTTTAATAGATAGTTCTTGGCTCTAATGGCTAGTCGTGGTCCTGAAATAAATATGTTATTTCTCATTGTATCTTTCACTAAGAAGCAATTAGGTATATTTTACACACATTTTTAAGTGTTTCTCATTCATTTGAGCATCATTATCTCAGATTTGTATGAGTGAGTCTCTTTGGAGTTATTAAGTGATAAAGTGAGATATTTTAAGTTGTACAGTTTAGTTAGGTAATTATATTATTGTAACTAGGGTTGTTTAAAGTGTATAGAGATTCCTCTTCATATTGAAAGAAGATCATAAAAGGGTTCCTCTTTGTTCAGAAAACATTGTACAAAGATTATTCTTGGAACACTAAAAAGAGTGTTAAGAGTGCACGTAAGCAATGGTTGTTTGCTAAACCATTATAAATTGGTTTGTATTCACTCTTCCTTATCCTCTTTAAATTAATTTTCAATTATTTGATTAATTTATATTAAGGAATTTTTTCATCCTTATTTATGTTGATTGTTGTTAATTAAGTACATTTGTTATAAAAGCTTGTTAAATTTTATAAACACCCATTTGGCCCTCCTCTTAGATGCTGTTAGGGACTAACAATATAATTCAACAATTAAAAGAATAACAATATCATGAGGTTCTTCTATACCACAAATAAAAAAACTAAATTTTATGTTATGGTTCAAAGAATGTTTCCAACACTTATAACTTACTCTAGCTTGTTATTGTTGGTGTACATATAACATTTACTCATAAAATAGTTTGTAACTAATTCTTTAGAAATGTTGCCTATTTGGTTTTTTATCATTGACATTTACTAAAATTCCAAATAAATTGATTGAAAATGTTGCCTATTTGTTTTTTTATCATTGACATTTATTTTCCATATAAATTTAAATATTATTAGGAACATGTTCAAAATACAGTTTCTAAAGTTTAGAAACCAATAAATTTTTAAAAATAATTTTTTGTTTTGAAATGCTTTAAGTTCAATCCTTCTCGAAAACAGTCTCTCTACTAGTTAGGGGTAAGGCTGCATATTACTAGACCTCCCTAGATCCCACGTATCAGTGGGACTTTCATTAGGTTATTGTTGTTATTAAGTTCATTCCTTCTACCTTTTTCATTTGTGTATATGTCATTACTATGCTAAGTGTTGGTATTGTTCTTCCCATCGAAATAACTTATTAGTACTCTTTAAATCTTAAGAACTTTTATATTAACATATTATATTGATTATTGTAATTATCAATGTAGGCATTTAGATATTTTAATAATACTTATAAGCTATTTTAAGTTGTTGTCCTTTGTTTCTACTTGTAGGCTTTAATACCATTATTAAATTGAGATTATAAAAAGTCGAGATATATATATCTATATATCTATATAAAAAGGTCTTAAAGTATGCATTAAATTAATAAAGAACCAACAAATTTGAATCCTCCATTGACATAAAAACATAAAGATGATCCTAAAAAATTAATTCAAATTATACTTTAATTAAATGCTTAAATATTAAGATAGTTATTATAAAAAAGTCTTGCTGATAGGAATTAAGTATCTACTTAAGCTACACATGCTTCTAAGATAGGGAGACATAAAGAGGGGCTTGGATATGCTACAAATAGTTCAAATCCAGCACTAAAGTTGCTAGATATTGGAGAATATTAAAGGGCATTAGAGAATTAGGCTATCACATCCCCACCATAACAAGGCTCGGGATGGACATCTCACTGTTAACTTGACACTGAGGTGCCAAACTAACCCTATGAGTGCATATTACTTAGCTTGTTTATACATTATATCCATTTAGTCACTAATCAATTTACAAGATATTTTAAGTATAAATAGGCATAATTCATTCATTTATTTATTATAATAGTCTTAGTGTAATCATATAATCATTCACTATGTAAGTTCAAACTCTACTTAGTAACAATATAATAATAATTTCAGTTTACAAGTTCACTACCACACTATATGGCCTATTTTCTACATTGACGTACAAAAAAATAATGTTCTAAATATACGGGAAGAATAAGATCAGTTAGGAAAATTTGGTCGACTTTATGTAGACCTTACTTATACTCATTGATGCTATTACTATTGTTGGCTAGTTGACTCTATAACCTTTTTTCCTGTTTTTCTTAAGGAAGGGAAAAAACAATGAAAACGTGAGTATTATACTCAATAAGGGAAAAAAAATTTATTCATGAGTGGTCATGTGTTATTTGTATTTTGGAAAGCCATTTTGGTTTATGAAAATAAGTATCATGTTCGTTATCTATGTTCACAAATAACCAAGCCTATTGATCTATCAATAACTCTAACACAAGCGTCACCCATATCAAGGCATAAGATTGATAATCACATTTCACATTAAAGTTTAAGCAAGATATTTATTCTTAAATCAAACATCATCATAGTCATTAAAGCACAAGTTCATCAATCACCACAATCATTAACCACTTAACATGATATCATTTTCCTACATATGCAATACCATATTAAACATAAAGCACACATGTAGCTCAATTTTAGTTCACATACCCTTCATCAAGTTTTTATTCATTTCCATTAAATCTTTAACCTAGGCATCCTGATTTCGTTGCCTAAGTCACCTTATTTAGGTGTTTAGCGTAAGTCGGTTCACTTAGATCTTTGTTTAAAGAAAATTTTTCCAAAGCCACTTCATTTATGTCTTTTTCCTAAGCCACCTCACTTATGTCTTTCTATAAAAAAAAAAAATTCAAAGTCACCTCACCTAGGTCTTTAATTTGCCTAATTTATTTCACTTAGGTCCTTTGCCTAAGCCACCTCACGTAAGTCTTTGTTTAAGGAAATCTGCCTAAGTCACCTTACGTAGGTCTTTGCTCAAGAAAATTTGCTTATGTCACCTTACTTAGGTCTTTTTCTTAAGTTACCTCACTTAGGTCTTTATTTAAGAAAATTTGCCTAAGTCATCTTACTTGGGTCTTTTACTAAGCCACCTTACTTAGATATGATCTTAAAAAAATTTATCTAAGTCACCTCAATTAAGTCTTTCATTCATTTTATTTAACCAATCCATTTATTGTCAATTTTTCATGCATGGCACTTCACTTCACTACACATTTTCAAACAAACAAACAAACAATTTCCACTTTAGCAAAATGTTTAAGGCACATGCCTTAAACTTTTAACAAAATTTAATAATCAAAACAATATTCATACATAATAGCATTTAAAACTTAACAAATTTCTTATTGGTAATCACATATTTCCTACACCATCCATTTCAAGCAACTCTCTTAATTCGCAAAAACAACTTTTCTATGGGACATTCACAATGACTTACTAAAATCATAAAATTACTCATAGAGTAATAAATTCTCAATAAACATTGAAAATAAATTAGATCTAAACCATAAAATTTTTCATACAGTCTGTGAAATTAGCTCCAACAAAAAAAAAATGATGTCGTAACAACCTAAAAGAACTACAGCAAATCAGTTATATCTCCTAAAATATTACGAATTTATCGAAAACATTTTATAAGAAATTATATAACGTCTAAATCTCCTAATTTTATGTTTTAACCAAATTCTAAATCGGTTCTCTAGGCATTAAAATCATGTATAGTCTTGGACTCAACTTTAATCCTGTTAGATAGACTAGTTTGAAAAGTTTAACCATATGTCATAACCTGTAAACTCTAGACACTTACATTATTTGAAAAGAAACTAGACATGTATATCTACAATTTTATGTTTGAAAATTTGTAAAATTTGCAATTCTTGACCCTAAAATAATTAGTGTAGAACATATTAGTAATTCACGTCTGAAACAGAATAGCTACACTGGTTAACCTATATCTCACAAATTAAACCATATTTTCTGAAACCATTTGGTAGCCAATTAGAACACATATAAACAACCATAAAAGATCATTATTTC
>JANZXP010000002.1:17926449-17937988 GCA_027576715.1 Erythroxylum flavicans
TTTTTGTATAATTTTACAAAATACTATAAATGATTATGTTATAATTTATAATTTATGAATTTTAAAAAATACAACTATAAATTTTAAAATTGTCTTCAAAAATTTTTAAAATATAATAAACGTCAGGGCCGACTCAGGGCCGACTGGCAACCCGTGGCCAGGACTGGCTGGGCGGGCCATGTGCCTGACTATGGGCTAGGGGCTCTCGACCCACGCAGCCCTGCCTATCGTCAACTCGGGCCCAGCCCGACCCGTTGACATGCCTAGGTTTGATCTTTTTGTATTTTAATTTTCATATTTTGAAAATTATCATTTACCTCCTTATAGAATTATTTAGGTTCTGTTTGTTTCATTTTTTATTTTTTATTTTGTTTTCAAATTTTGTAAAAGAACTTGTTTGTTTAAATTTTAGGTTTTGGTTTTATGCAATTTTCAAAAATTATGAAAATTTTGGCTAGGTTTTCTTCATAATTTAATTTATTATCAACTAAATATATATTATTTAATTATTAAATATATTAATTTTAATAAAGATTATGAATAATTTAATTTAATGTTATGCATTTAATTAATTAAAATTAATTATTAATAAGAACTATGAATAATTTAATTTTACTTAATAATTTAATTTAATTTTAACTAAATTAAAGTTATTCATTATTAATAAATATAATTAAATATCAAATATCTTCAAAATATATAAATTTCATATCAAATTTGATTCAATAATTAAAATATATTTAAAATAAATATTAATTTATAAGTAGAAGAGTTAGTTTTTAAATTATTTATTTTAATAAAACAAAATAATTTTATTAATAATTTGTTAATAAATATTATATAAGAGATTAAAATTTTATTTAATTAAATAATTTATCTTAAAATTTTATTTAATATGTAATTATTATTAGTGATAAAAATATAACTACATTAATATTAAAAATAAAACGGGTTTTTTTAATTTTAAAAGCACTAAAAATTAAAAATAAAAAACTAAAAATTATAATAGAAAAATAGAAGTGAAACTAAGTCGGTTACTTAAGTATCATTGATCAACTCCATTTCCTTATAGTTCGATAGTTTTTTGTTTATCTATAGCTTAAAAAGGGACATATTGAAGCCTAAAATTATCAATACTGCATTAGTTTGAGTAAAACATAGATAATACCAAAAAAAAATATTATGATGGAGATGTTGTGCAATGATTATTCAATACCATAGCAGTAAGTGACAATTTTTAAAACATGAGGATTGAAAAGAACAAAATATCAAAATACAAAGATTTCAAGTATATTTAACCCCTGAATATAATAATAATTTATTTTATTAAAATTAAAATTAATATATTTATTTATTTTAATAATATATTTATTAGTTTTATATAATAATAAATTAGATATTTATCTACGATATAATAACAAAAAGTAACATGATCAATTTAATATATTTTTATTGTAATTCATATTTTTTAAAATAAAATTAATTATTTTATTTTTAAAAATATGAATTACAATTTTATTTTTACTGTTAATTAGTATTATTGATCAACTTTTCTACTCATATGAGTCATTATATTCATTGTCAATGTTCATTAATTTTTCATGTTAAATTGATTTATTAGACTTAGGGTTAGTGTCGATTACTTTTTATGTCTTATTGATTTGCTAGACTTAGTATTAATGCTGATTATTTTTCTTGTCATATGAGCATGCTAAATTTAATACAAGTATTAATTTTTTCGTCTTTCAATTTATTGGACACAATACTAGTGTTGAGTAATTATTAAATTTGAATACATAAACACTCACTATGATTGAACATGATAGTAATTCAAAGTGCGATAGTATTCAATCCCCATCTCTAATAATAAACAAACTCGATTGAAAAACCACTCCAAAACCTTATTTTCATAAGACTATCACTTATGATATCAATATTGATAACAAACTCAACAACCTACAGTAAACAAAATGCAATATTTTCTCTGTTTATAAGTGAAATATAGATAATATGTATAGATATAACATATTAAAATATAAAATATATTGTAATGAATGATGATGACTCGTTTATGTTTTTGTTTAGGTTAGGGTTTTTACAATTTAAAGCCACCTTTTTTATATAGATTATGTGACCAATGACTATATTAGTGGGCTTTTATCTTTTTTAGGCGTAACATAGGGTAAAGTTATAAGTTTTTTTTAGAAAATTACAAACCTAGGGCAGGCCATTAAGACCAAGTTGAAGGAAGCCTTTAAGAGGGCACTTAAATTTTATACAAAAGAGAAGGTTCATAATGAGTTTAAAGCCCATTTTTGTTTGATCAATTTGTTTTGTGCTTATAAATATAACTTCGCATTCCTTTTGCTTATAAAAAAAATCAAATCACAAATTTCTTAGAATGTCATAGGAAAAACTTACATATGCTTCTATTTGAACAAGTCCAATCCCAAGTAGTAACTTTCAAAATAAATTGAGTTAGACGTTCTATATGGATACACCCAATGCTTAGATTCAAACCCTAAAATCAAAATATATGTCTCTTTATCTTTGTCTTTAGTTGTTTATGTGAACGCATATTCCAAGAAGCATATATTTATAAATGTCCCAACAACATTTTGTGAAAAATCCCAAATTCTTTTCTTAAAAGCCTATTTTTTATTTTTAGAAGTTCAACTTTTCTTTTCAAAGCTTAATTTTGTTTATTAATTCAATTTATTGTTTCATTTGTTTATATTAAGATCCAAAACAATAATTGGTTTTATAGACCCATTAAAAATAAATTCCTTTCTTTCTTTTACTTAATTTGATTTCAGAATGCATTAAAATTAATGTCTATCTCATTTAGTAGGGGTTTGGGCTTTTAAGCCCATTGATTAATTTAGTTTTCACTAGATGTTTAAGGATATAGAGTTCAACATTTTAGCCTAATTTCCTTTTTCTTTAAAATCTAAAAGACTTTTGGCTAATTTAACTAAACTCAATCATTTTGTTTTCAGTATTTATCAAGTCCTTTCAAACTTTAGTTATCAATTTCAGAGTTCTTTTACCACTTTGAATAAAAAGCCTCTTCTTTATCTCCTTTCATTCTATTGAGGGTTTTTTTTTATGCTTTACTAATTTTTTTTAGTTTGTTTAATTTTCACTTGCTTAAAGATCAAAAATTAAACATCACTCTAACTGTCAAGGTATTTTTATACATTTTATTTTTAAAGACATTCATCCAAATTCTTTTAAATTTTATTTAAATAATTAAACATCACTCTAAATATTTTATTTTGATTCACAGGTAAAAACCATAAATTCCTAAGCATTCAACCACATTTTATATTTTCTTTCTTCGGCCTAGTTTTATTTTACTCACAATTAAGTCTATTCTCTCATCAAAACCTATTTCTGACTTATGCAGGTAAAATAGGAAGTTTAATACCTTCCTTACAATAAGATGTTGGGCCCTTGTTTTCTTTTGTTAAGATCTTTTTAGTATCGGTCTCTTATGTATGTCTCTATATTTCTTTAATAAGATAGAGTGATAACTCTGTTAAAGATTAATTCAATATTTGGTGCCATCTTTTTTTGATGATATATAAAAACATCAACAATAATAATGATAACAAAACCAACGAATCAATCTATTTGATACATAACATTTGTGTGACTTGAATGTTAAATGAGCAAAAATTCACGGTAAGCTTAATTGAGGGACTAAATCCAAAATTTTCACAAAACATAAGGATTTCCACAATATTTTTAAAGTATTAGAGATTTTTATAAAATTAATGAAACTACATGAGAAATTAGTGTCTTTTATCTTAGATATTATAATATATGGATAATGGCTCATACAATCCTAAATTTTAAAAAATTCTTCTAAAATTTTTATTGAAGTTATATATCTTTTGTAAACATAACTTACTAATTTAAAATTTTTGTTACGAAAAAAGATAATGTGACAAATAGGAAAAAAAAAAGATGAATTTAGACATGTGATTCCTTTCTCTTGATTTACACATTTTATTAGAATAAATATTTTACACCATTGATTATACTTTTAAAAAGGTTTAGAACTTAGTTAAAACTTTTTTATAAGATTTGTTACTAAAATCAGAAGATTAAAAAAGATTTAGTATAATATATTACAAGATTTTAAATTCCTTCAAACAACTTCCTTACTTTTATTGTTATTTGGGCCATAAGCACATTAGATGTACAATGGCTCCCTTATTTGAAACAAATAAGAGATGTTAATGTACTTTTCGAGAAAAATAAAAAGAAGAGATGTTAATGGATTAGGTTAGTTGTGTTTAAGTTAATTTATTTTCTACAAATTCTTTTTGGTTAAACCTAGTTTGGTTTAGATTAATAACATTGATATTTCAACCTTAATTTTGTAGGTTATAGTTAGCTTACAAGTAAATCTTAATTTTAAAAATATATCATATTTTCCTATAAAATAAATATGTAAATGTAAAATTTAAAACCTTTATATAATATAAAGAATTTTATTTTTATTTTTATAAATAGTTATACTATACAATACTCATTTATAATAACTAGAGTGCATTGCATCCATAATAAAAATCTCTCTAATATTGTCTAGAAATTGATATTATTATTACTATTATTATTGTTGTATGAGTTACTAAGGTTAATTATTTTTTAATTCAATATTTTAAAGTCTTCACAAAATTTGAAATTTAAAAAAATTGTTTGATTCTTATAAAATAATTTTTATTTGATATTTAGTTCTTAACAAGGTTTAAATGGGTTGATTATCATGTAATGGGACTTGTTAGTATAATATGCAATAAAAAACACTATTAATGTTTTAAGCATATCTTTTAATTAAAATATTATACTCAATGTTAGCTCAAGGGTTATGTTTAATGATTTTGATGACAACTTTATAATATTTCAAAATTCAAAATGGAGTTATTTCCTTATATAAGTAAAGATATAATTCTTAAAAGGAAATAAAATCATACAATAATTGCTTTATTCTTTGCAGGAACCTTCTTTATAAACTTGCCTATTTAGAAATGGTTCCATAACATTTAGAAGTTTTTTTACGAATTCGAATAATCAACTTCGGAAGCCCTGACAAAACCTTTGAATATCGAAGATTTCAGCAGAAATGATATCGTAGATTAAGCAACGGCTAGTTGAGGAAAATATCTACTTAAGGAAGAGTCACTGTAATTGCAAAATACAAAAGACTTGCGAAATATGTTACAGCATCAATATTCTTGAAAGTCATATCAAACTCTTTGTGCTTTAAAAAGTGATATCGCTTTATTAAAAGAGAATGTTAAGTCCTTCATACATTGTCTAGTTGAGAGCTTGTAGATGCTAGCAAAATACTACTACTGTGGCAGGTTAAAGAACCTTGAAAAATATACGCTTATGAGCTTAAAGAGACTCATCAAATTTCCACTTGGCTTTTATGGTGAAATACTCAAGTTGGATATATGGGGACTAGACGTAGGCTTCGTTATAAGCCCAAACAATATAAATCTACTGTGTCATTTTCTCTGTTCCTAACTTTTAAATTTTCCCATTATAAGCTTTTGCTTTCAAGAAGCTGTTTTACAATAGGCTCCTTCTGTTTTTATAGCGAAAGAGGTTCCTTTTGTTTTTTTAAACGTTAGCAGGTTCCTATTGATTAACATGCTCCTTTCTTTTTGAGTGTTGGCAGACTCCTATCGATTAAACATGCTCCTATCAATTAATAGGTTCCTTTCATTTTTAACGTTAACAAGATCCTTTTGAAAGTCTATAGGACCCTTCTATTTATTTTATAGCAGGATCTTATTAATTTGAAAGTACCTTGAAATTTTTTACACATAATTCACCCCCATCTTGCGTATGTTTGCTTTATGACTAAGGTGATTTAAGAAGTTATAAAACATTAAAAGACATATCTACATTTTAAAAGCAAACAAAGGGAGTTGATATTGAATCTAAGTTAAATGATTTGGTGAAAGAATCTTATAAGCTCGTTTTATTATCACCGTCAACTATCATTTGGCATTTTGATAGAAATATCAAAAGGGCTATGTAAAGTATATAAATCTTAAGAAGAAACTGGAGCTAATATTGACTATTGGAACTCATACTATAACAACCCAGACCATCCACCCACATATATTGTCTGCGTTGGGTTGCCCATTGGGCCAAGGCCCTTAGGGTTTTGCTCTTCTCGCACCCTAAAAAACACGTTTATAGGAAAGAGGTATCTGTACCCTTATAAGGCGTACTTCATTCTCCTCTCCAACTGATGTGGGATCTCACAATCCACCCCCTTAGGGCCCAGCGTTCTCGCTGATACAACGGGTTGGGAACTGGCTCTGCTACCAATACTGACAGGCCCTTATCCTGTAATGACTAGACGACCTGCCCAGCACTTCGCAGTGGCTCTCCAGTAGATATCCGAGTCGGCTGGAAAGTTCCCATGAAGCTAAGCCTATTGGCCTTGCTAAGGAAAAGCTTCAATTCATAATAAGAAATGTAAACAGTGGAGTTTTATTTTTCAGTTTATTAAAAATTTTGGCAGTACAATGATTATATTTGACATCCCAAAAATTTCAAAGTCCCTGTAAAAGTTCAAAACACTTATATTATCACATCAATTTTTCCACTCCAAATTGTGGACTTCAAATCCACTCACATGCAGTCTTGAGTAGTTACAACAATAAACTTTGAAAAGCTACAACAAAATCATACATTTCATTAAAAAAACCTTTATATACATCCATTCTTTATACAAATGTACTTTCCAAAACATGTTCAAAGATATGAAACAGTTCTAAAAAATATGTACAAGGAAAAATAAAAATGCCTACACAGCAGCATTTGACGAAGTTGACTACTTGCGAGGTGGAGTCCCTACTACTGAAGCCCCTGAGTGTGCACCTGGGAGTTTTATTTAAAAACATAAAATAAAGGGAGCTAAATGAGCTCAGTGAGTATTATTGGTTTCAAATAAAAACATTTATATAAATATTAACCTCCATAAAAGAAAATAATTTCTTTTCTTTTTAATTAATAATCAATGTTCTTACAAAACACATTCTTTTCTTTTATAAGATTAATACATATGTAAAACGAAACATATAAAATTTTCTAAGATCAATTTCCACTTTTCTTATAAAGTAAACAGTAATCGCAAACAATACTTTCATGATACCCTTAAGTGTAAGGCCAGGGAGATGGTTTTGCGTCGCTTATCTGTGCCTAGATAACCTCTATATATCGATTGATATGAAACTGGTTCTACTACTTGAATTTAAAGGTTAATCTTTATAAGATTTACCTATGCTTTAATTTAGTATTGAATTGAGCTTTGAATGCACTTGGAAACTAATAAGATGTACACACGCTTTGAATTGGCATTAAATTCAAATTTGCATATGCTTTGAATTGGCATAGAAATGGATTTTGAATATGCTTTTAATTCATATTGAAATGAGGCGCGCTTATGTATTAATTGTGATTTAGCCTATAATATGTTGTTAGGTCTTTATACATATGATTATATCAATCAAAGTACATCCTAAGATGCATAGCAGTGTTGAGGGGGTGTCTATCACTAAAATGGGTAGTGTTATGTCTATCAGTATGTCCTGTAAGTCGCCTTCTGCACGTGTGGAGTATATATTGTGCTAGCACTATTATAGGTAAGCGATGTAGAACCAGTTTCATAACAGTCGATATATAAAGGTTAATTAGGCACGGATAAGCAACGCAGAACCAACTCTCTGGCCTTACACTTAAGGGTATCATGAAAGTATTGTTTGTGATCACTGTTTACTTTATATGGTATAGCTCCCATCATCTTTGTTTTACATGCTACTCGTTGAAGAGGGTTGTCCACATGTTGTATTTTTTACTTCCAACAGTTGTCCACTATTTTAATTCTCACCATCTTTGTTTAATTAAGCCAATAACTTGTTGTATCATCCACAACAATTCTTGTCCCATAAACATAACAAATTGTTCTGATTTTTTCACACCAAAATGACACATGTCCATACCATATATTGGCCTCACATGTAATAAATTTTATGTCCCTCACATCTACTCCTTCATAAATGTGGCAGCATATGGTTTTCATGCATTCTTGTTCCAAAATAATTAAGTGGCTTAAGAAAAATCTGTCCAATTTCAATAGAAATTTCATGTCCATTTAATAACATGTTACACCTAAATATATCAACATATAAGTTGGATCGATTTACGTTTAAGTATTCGTAACTGTGGTTGATTCTTATGTCCTTATGTTTCAGCCTAAGAATACTTCAAATTTACTCCACAATAATTTAAAACAAAGTCAATCTTGATATACCATAATTCCATCTGATTGAATTTATTTCTGGTTCATTTCCATACCAGTCAACTCCAATATTTTTCGACTATCATTTGACTTTAATACTTGTCATTCAGCGTTGGATTCCTAATTCACCTTTTAGTGAAAATAAAATTTTCATTAGCCCGAAAACATCATTCACACGAAATGAAATTTTATAGATACATGAAAAAAAGTTTGGGGTTTTACAATCACCCCTCCTTACAAAAAAATTTCGTCCTCAAAATTTAACCAAGTGTACAATGACATGCTAAAAATAAATAGGGATACAGTGCACGAATTTGGTGCTCAGGCTCCCATGTAGCTTCTTCTACTGCGTGATTCCTCTACAACACTTTAACTAAAGGAATAATGTTACTACGTAGAACCTGCACTCTGCAATCAAGAATTTGCACCAGTTCTTCTTCAAAAATCAAATCTTCCTTTAAATTCCCTAGTTGCTTTGTGATTACATGATATGGTTCAGCTAGATATTTGCAACGTATAGACACATGGAAGATATTGTGAATCCTCATAAGTTCGTTTGGTAACTTTAATTGATACACGACTGATCCAATCCCTTTCGTAATTTCATATGGTCCTATATAATACGAACTTAATTTATCGCGTTTCCTAAATTTCAATATGCCTTTCCAAGGGAAAATCTTGAGAAATACCTTATATCCAATTTCAAATGCAAGATCCCTACGGCGATTATCCGCGTAGCTTTTTTATCTATCTTAAGTTATCTTTAATTTGTCCCGAATAATTTAAACTTTAAATGTTGTCACCGTCATAAGTTCGGGACCTATCCATTTTCTTTCACCTACCTCATCTCAACATATTGGAGTTTTGCATTTTCTTCCATAAAGCGCCTCATAAGGGGCCATGCCAATGCTGGTTTAATAACTGTTATTGTAGGCAAACTCTATCAGTGGTAGGTGTGTGTCCCAACTCCCCTTGAACTCTATGATATAGGATCTAAACATATCCTCAAGTGTATGAATAGTTCTCTCTAATTGACCATCCGTCTGAGGGTGAAAGGCAGTACTAAACTTCAAACATGTATCTAAGGCTTTTTATAAGTTGGGCCAAAATCTTGACGTAAACCTAGGGTCACGGTCTGAAACAATAGAAATCGGTGTACCATGGAGTTTCACTATCTCATCCACATATAGCTAGGCTAATTTGTTAAATGGATAATCATTCTTAATTGGAAGGTAGTATACGGACTTTGTTAACCTATCCACAATCACCTATATAGCATCGTGCCCTTCTGAGTCCTACGACGAAATCCATAGTAGTCTTCTCCCATTTTCATTCTAGGATAGTGAGGGCTGTGCCAACGAGGACACTGGCCCAAAGGGGTGGATTGTGAGATCCCACATCGGTTAGCGAGGAGAACAAAGTACGCCTTACAAGGGTACAAATACCTCTTCCCCATAGACACACGTTCTCGGGTGTAGAAGAGCAAAACCATGGGCTCTAAGGGGGTAGATTATAAGATCCCACAACGGTTAGAGATGAGAACAAAGTACACCTTATAAGGGTACGGATACCTCTTCTCCATAGACGTGTTTTCACAGGTGCAAGAAGAGCAAAACCATAAGGGCCTGACCCGATGGGCAATCCAATGCAGACAATATCTGTGAGTGGGTGGTTTGGGCTATTACACATACAATCAATTAGTTGATATCCACAATTTTTTATTTCTCAAAATAGCTTCTAATAACTTCATTTTTCATATAATCAAAAAGAGAATAATGAGAGAAAATAGAGAGAGGTGTGTGCATAAGAGTTATAGATATGATTTGAAGTGAAAAGAAGAGTTTCAAAGTAGATATTGATGATTGTATGGAAGATTTAGGTAAAGGACAATATATTTTTGTAATGAAAATGAATCCAGAAGTAAATTGTAATAAGTAGTACATGCCAACTAGCTTTCTAGGTCATTATTTAGTGGATTATGTATTTGATTGTCTAATTATGTTTATATTAAATGTTTATATGATCTAATTCCCTAATTTTGGAAAAATTTACAAGAAAACATAATTAAGGTAATGGCGAATTGGGCTTGACTTAATTATGTATGTTAGTCCTTAATGGCACCTAAGAGAGAGAATGAATTGAGTGTTTACAAAATTCAATAATATCTCTAGCCAACGTACTTAATTAATAACCATCAATATAAATAAAGATGAGAAAAATTCTTAATATAAATTAACTATATAATTGAGAATACAAATTTATTTATAGTATTTTGATAAATAACCCGTGCTTATGTCCACTCCTAATACTCTTATTGAAATTCTACTAAAATTCTTCTTTCAAGTTCAAGAATAATCTTTATACAATCTTTCTTGGTAAAGAGGAACCCTTCTTACAATCTTCTTTCAAGGTGAAAACGAACCTTAATCTCACTTAGATCACCCCAAGTACAAAAATATATTCCCCAAACTAAATATTACAATTTAAAGTTCCTTAATTTATTATTTGATGTCTCCAAAATGGTTTACTTACACAATTATTAAACAATGATTATTAAATGATAGGAAAACACTTAGAAATGTGCGTATACTGTTGGATCGGAAAATAAAACATGCAAGATTTGGCTAAAACGGTAGATTTCAAAACTTTTTTAGAAATCAAAACACAACGGAAGCAAGATAACCAAATCAACATGCCAAACCATACATGATACGGTATATGGAAAATAATTATCATAAGAACAAGATGGAGATTATATTACCTACTCCTTTGCTACAGGTTTAACTCCTCGCTGTGTTATCCTCTCCTTCTTCTTGTATCCTCTCCTAGCTTTAACCATGCTTTTGAATCCTTTCTGTTGTCAATGTGTCCTCTCCTTGTTGTTTTATCCTTAACTAATCTGATCAACCACTTGTTCCTCTTGGACAACTTGGTTAACAAGATCTTTTGGTGGGAAAGGATAAGAAATATTTGAAGGAGTTTTTTCTTTGAAGAAAGAAGCCAAAGATGAGACACCTCTCATGCAAATTTCAGCCAACACATACAAAAAAGGAGAGAGAGTCCAACAAATGTAAGAACACCTCTCTTGTACCTTGTCAATTTCGATTATGCATGAAAGAAGAGAAAATTAGAAAGCATCTAATGCATCACTTCATTCTTTAATCAAAACATAAAGAAGCCATTAAATGAGACTCTTCTCATTTGTTT
>JANZXP010000002.1:17952590-17969094 GCA_027576715.1 Erythroxylum flavicans
CAAGTGGTAGATCAGATTGGTCAAGGATACAATAACGAGAAGAGGATACATCACCTAGGAAAGGATACATTGCCGAGAATAGGATAGCATAATGAGGAGTTAAAGTTGTAGCAAAGGAGTCGGTATAATTCTACCATCTTGTTCTTATGTTAAATATTTTCCTTATAACGTATCATTTATGGCTTGGCATATTGATTTGGTTATATTGCTTCCACTGAAATTTGATTTCTAAAAAAAAAGTTTTGAAACCTACAGTTTTAGCCAAATCTTGCATGCTTAAGTTTTTGATCCATCACGCTGTTGGTTCTCTTGATTATGTTCCTCCACCATCATTCTTTCAGTCTCTTCTTGGCGTCTCGCTTTTTGAATTTCTTATTCTAGTTTTATGATATCAAGTGTTAGAGTTTCTACAACCATGCTTGAACTCTGAGTAACTCGTGTGTTCATATAGCCACATGGACTTAAGAAAGGTGAAAAAGAAATTCCTTAGAAAAATGGAATTCAACTAGTCCTAAAATAATTCCTTAGCAACAACGCCAAAAACTTGTTGAGCAAGTTTTACCTAATATAAAATCCTCAATATCCACAAGTATATAGATCATAAACAAGTAGTAATTGAGATATCAATCCACGAGGAATTAGCTAAAAATAAATAAACCTAACTTTGTCAAAGGTTGGGAAAATTGATTTGAATGAAAGTGAATGATAAGAATTACAACTGTAATAACCCGTTTTCCATACTAAGGATTAGGACATAGGATCCTAGGCCATTGTATATAAGAAATAACATTAAGAGTTTATGAGGTACATTTCATTCACATGCATAACATGAGCATAGACACACGAATTATGATTTTGTAAACATTGCAAAGACTGTATATGCACTCAATTGGCATATTCCAAGGTATAAAAGGTTTAAAATGGTTATGATGTGAATTGTGAATTGTTATGTCTTGAATTTTGATTTGGTGGATTCTAATTATTAATTTGGAATTTATTTGTTACAATTGGGAGATTTATGAATTAATGTATACATTTGGACTAAGAAATATGCCAAGTGGCAAGATAAGTTGACATATGGTAATATAAATAAGTGACACGTGGCATTAGAGATTGAGTAACATTTGGCATAAATAATTTGGTGATAATTATCTTAGAGATTGAGAGATACTTGGACTAGTTATCAAGAGGCATTTGGAACTATAAGGGATTGACGTGTAAATGATGAACTATGAAGAAGATGGTTTGCATTTAATATGTAAGGGTTAAAATCTAGACAAATTTGAAGGAAAGGGATGAGAAATTTTCAGATTACTTATCCCATGATCGTGGGAAAGCCTCATTAGAAATGAGATTTTCTCTTTTAGGTGATTATTGAACCAACTAATGATAAGCTATTTTGCTTTGGTGCATTTGGACTTGGTTGAGGCTTGAGATGAACCTAGTTTGATTCTTGATTAATTGATTGAAGGTTTGATATGTTTAGGTTGTAAGTGATGATATAACTTAAGGAATGGATTGTTGATAACAATGTATCTAAAATATGGAATTTATGAGTATTATAAGAATTAAGGTATTATTAAGAATACAATTGTGATCCAAAGGATATGAGAAATGTGTATTAAGTATGAATGATTGAGAATTGGGATATTGTGTGATTAGATGATGCTATAAAAGGATTGGTGAATGTGTGATTGATGAATTTAGAATAATCAAGTTACTTGAGGTATTAGCCTAATCATAAACTAGTTATATCTAAGTTATGACGTTTGAATGTTTAAGACTTATGATTAAGGATACATACTCGGGAAAGTCAATTGAGCATGCATTGTACATGACACACACACACACACATATATATATATATATGATTAAATATTTATTTAATTAATCAATGTAGTAATGTGTAAAATATATGTGTATTGCTTGACTTTATATACACAAGTCAAACGTTAGCATCTAGACATTGCTGGGTCATCAAGACAATAGCTTATTTGCAGCTTACTATGAGTCAACCTAAATGTTTTCTCACCATGATTGATTTGCTTCTGTTTAAATTTCTATATTGAACTGTTACTGTTATGATTTTAATAATTTCAAACATTTATGGTTTGAGGAGCTCGATAATTAGGATTGTATTGGGAGTGTTTCCTAATTGTATGTGAATCTAGAAAAATATGTGTACTCCACTAAATGTTGAATGCCGGACTTAGATTTGATGAATATGTGAAAATGGATGTACACAATGAATAAAAGATATCGACAGCATATTGTGTAAATTGATGCATTTCAGCACATTGTTATGCATGATTAGATAAAAGAGTTATGAACGGAGTGACCAGTGAAAAAAAGCTTAAAGCTTAGTAATGTGCATAAAAGCCACAGGCTCAGTTATTAATGAGCCCGGTATCCACAATAGGTACGAGACAGTTATTAATGAGCCTGGTATCCACAACAGATATGGGACAATAAAAAGGCTCTTTGTCACAATAAAGTAAAAATGAAAATGGTGTCATATGTGCATTTACATATACATCCTTACATGTATCTTATGATTGAATTTAAACAAATTATTGAATTGTTTGATATACAGTGGAAAAGTAAATGAAGATGTCATGTGATACGAAATGTGAACTTACATGATTTACTTATGCAACTTTGTGTACTTGATAAGGTATGATGAAATGTGAAGTGATATTCAATATATGATGATACAAATTGCTTATGAAATTGTCCTTGTGTTTTGATATAAGTGAGCGCATCAAGGATGGTTCATTCACTGAGTTTGCAAACTCGTCAAAATTGCAACGTTGACTTTTAGGTAAAAGGGAGACCTAGCTTTAAGGTGATAAAGTAGAAAGTCTAGAACTATTACGCTTTGGAAATAGAATGGCTCAAAGGTTTGGTCAGCTAATACTAAGAAGTTTAGATAGAGTACTTTTGTTTAAATTCTTATTTCATGTTGAATATTTGTAAAGGAGCAGTAGACTCCTAGATGTTTTGGAAATGTAAATATACGTATTATAAAGTGTAATGACAATGTATGTAAGTTATGTTTGTGAATAAAAACAAAAGTTGATCTTTTGAGTCCTTATATTCTATATGATGCCATAATAAGTGAATGTGATTACTCTAACATGCCATTTTCATAAGGTATGTTCTTGAATGTCTTCTAGATATTCAGGCATAGGCATATTATAAAGGTTTTGGTATCAGAGCATAGTTTGGCATCCTTAGGGACATATAAGAACATTTAGACATGGTATACAGTGAGAGACTCATATAGTGATCACGATTATTGTTTGTTATAGGTAATCCGCTATAGGTGGTCAAGTTGCAGAATCAGCTGATTTAGAGTCTGTAAGAACTAATAGAGAGTCTCCAGTATCACGGTCTGGCCAAATACCTCAGAGAATTCATAAGAGGAGAGAAAAGAGGTATGATAAACTTAGAAAGCGGGGAGCTATAGACATTTATAGATGTACAAACCCTGCTGAGGCAGAAGGTTAGCTAGAGACAACAGAAAGGGTATTTGATCAGATGGACTGTGAGTCAAATGAAAGGTTTGACTATGCAGTCTTGCTACTGCAAGGTCCAACTTATCAGTAGTGGAAGACTGTTCCCGGCAGTACCACCCGACCTTGTAGATTAACGTGGGAAGACTTCCTAAGGGTCTTTAAGGAGAACTATATGTTGAAAATCTATTTGGAAAGAAAGATGAAGGAGTTTCTAGATCTGAAGCAGGGAAGTCTAATTATAGTTGAATACGAGATATGATTTAATGAGTTAATGGAATATGCTACTACCTTGATGCCGACTGAGGAGGATAAGTGTAGGCGGTTTGAAGATGGACTGAATATGGAAATTGGGACGAGGTTGGCTATCACTAATTTGAGTAGTTTTACTAAGTTGCGAGCTACAAAATTATTGAAGAATGGATAAGGAGAGTATAGGCAAGAGTTTAAGATGAAGAGACATGGTGAGCCCCAAGTCAATTCTAGTAGGAGATTCAATAAATGCTATAATAGATCGTTTTGATCATAGTCTAGATCAAGACAGTCAGGATTTAGATCGAGAGGTAATTTTGTTTACGCTGGTAGTGGTAGAGGTCAAGTATCAGGAGGGTAGATACTACAGATGCCTAGTTGTGAGCACTTTGAAATGAAACATAGAGCAGAATGTTAAAAGTTATCGGGAGCTTACCTTCATTGTGGTTCTTTTGACCACCAGATTAGAGAATGTCCCATAACTTTCAGAGCACAACCTGGAGTGAAAAGAGGATCAGTGACTGAGACGACTGTCTAGTAAAGCAGAGCTAGTATATTAGGATAGAAAGGCAGAGGTAGAGGTGGAATGAATTCACTAGGTCCTAATGTTAGGACTGAGATGCGGAGTTATCATCCGCAATTTCAGGCCAATATCTATACTATTACCAGATAAGAGGCACAAAACTCTCTAGATGTTATAGTAGGTATGTTATATGTCTTTCAATTTGAAGCATTTGTATTGCTAGATCTATGATCTATGCATTCATTCATCACACCACATTCTAGCATCTAAATTGCATTGTGATAGAGAAATGTTAAAATGTGGCTTGAAAGTGAGTACTACAATGATTAGAGAATCGTGTAAAGGGAGCATGATTCGCGTTGATAAGGCAGAATTAGAAGCTAATTTGATAGTATTGTAGTTGAAAGAGACAGACCTCATCTTAGGCATGGATTGGCTTACTACATATAAGGTTGTAATGAACTGCTACACTAAGGAGGTGATCATTGAATCTACCACTCAGTCGAAATTGATATTTCGTGGTGTTAATCAAGCAGTGCCAGCCAGATTGATTTCATTAATGAGTGCTTTAAGACTGATTCGAGGTGGATGTAAGGCTTATCTAGCCTATGTGATTGATACCCGAACTGAGTAGACGATAGAGGATATTCATGTTATTAGGGACTTCGTAGATGTGTTTCCTACAGAATTATTTGGTTTACCCCCAGATAGGGAGACAGAGTTCACTGTTGACCTTGTTCCAGGTACTGCTCCTATATCTATTCCTCTGTATAGGATGACACCTATGGAACTTAAGGAACTTAAGACTCAATTGCAAGAGTTGTTGGATAAAGGTTTTAGTAGACCTAGAGTGTCACCTTGGGGATCTCCGATTTTGTTTGTAAAGAAGAAAGATGGGACTTTGAGGTTGTGTATTGACTATAGGCAGTTGAATTGGGTGACAGTGAAAAACAAGTATACTTTACCGAGGATAGATGATTTACTTAATCAATTATAAAGAGCTCAAGTGTTTACAAAACTGGACTTGAGATCAGGTTACTATCAGTTGAAAATAGCAAAAGCTGATGTACCAAAGAGTGCATTCAGGACCAGATATAAGCACTTTGAGTTTTTGGTGATGCCTTTTGGGTTGAAAAATGCTCTGGAAACTTTTATGGCATTAATGAATAAGGTGTTCCATCCTTACTTATATCATTCTATAATTGTATTTATAGATGATATTTTGGTTTATTCGTAGAGTAAAGAGGAACACTCTGAGCATTTAAGGTTAGTCCTATAGATAATGAAAGCAAAACAATTATATGCCAAGTTCAGTAAGTGTGAATTCTGGTTTGATCAAGTGGTATTCTTAGGTCATATAGTATCTAGATAGGGTATATAGGTAGACCCAAAGAAAGTTGAAGCGATGATGGAGTGGGAAGCTCCGAGAAATGTGTTTGAGATTTGGAGTTTTCTTGGACTAGCAGAATATTATAAGAGGTTTTTCAAGGGGTTTTCTTTAATCTCAGCCCATTTGAAAAAGCTTTTGAGGAAGAATGTACCATTCAGTTGGACTGATGAATGCCAAAGGAGTTTTGAGGAATTAAAATATCTATTAACTACAGCACTGGTGTTAACTAGTCTAGCTAGATCTGGAGGTTGTATCGTGTACAGTGATCCTTCACATCAAGGATTGGGATGTGTTTTGATGTAGTATGGCAAAATAATTTCATATGCATCGCGACAGTTAAGGTCTCATAAGTTTAACTATCTGGTGCACAATTTAGAACTTATTGCAGTGGTGTTGCTTACAGATTTGGAGACATTATCTGTTTGGTGAAACATTTAAGATATTCACTGATCATAGAATTTTAAGGTATTTATTGAGTTAGAAAGAATTGAATATGAGACAAAGGTGGTGGATTGAATTGTTTAAAGATTATGATTGCACAATTAAATATCATCCTAGTAAAGCTAATGTCGTAGCTGATGCATTAAGTAGAAAATCAAATAGTAGTGTGACTCAAGCTCAAACATTGAGGTTACCAAAACTATTACAACTAAGAGCATTTAATGTTGAGCTAAATTTAGGGCAGAATGAAGCATTGTTGGCTACATTAAAGCTTAGATCGGTATTGCATGAAAAAATCAGAAAAGCTCAAAGCAAGGATCCAAAATTTGTGAAAATTATTGAGAAGTTGAAACATAATCTGAATTCTGAGTTTGAATTAAGGGATGATGCATTGTGGTTGAAGCAAAGGTTGTGTGTACTTGATATTGATGATCTGGGAAAAGATATTTTTGTGGAAGCACATATAGTAGCTTATGTTATGCATCCTAGAACTACCAAGATGTACAATATGCTAAAACAACATTTCTAGTGGCCAGGGATAAGGAAGCAAGTGGTAGAGTATGTTGTAAAATGTTTGACATGCCAACAGATTAAGGCAGAGCATTAGGCTCCAATTGGAAAGTTACAGTCATCGCCTATCCCAGAGTTGAAATGGGAATTATTACTATGATTTTATTATGGGGTTGCTAAGGATACCGAGGTAATATAATGCCATATGGGTCATTGTTGACAGATTGACGAAATCAACCTATTTCTTACCTGTGAGAGAGAATAATACACTAGATCAGTTAGCCTGGAAATATGTTAATGAGATAGTAAGGTTACATGGAGTTCCAGTGTCTATTATATTGGATCGGAATCCTAGATTTAACTCGAGATTTTGAGGTAGTTTACAAACAACTTTAGGTATAAGGTTAAACTTAAGGATAACTTTTCATCCTCAAATAGACGGATAGAGTGAAAGAACAATTAAGACTATTGAGGATATGCTCAGACCTTGTGTTTTGGAGTTCCAAAGGTTACGGGATCAATATGTAGCTCTTATTAAATTTGCATACAACAATCATTATCACAGTAGTATCGGTATGGCACCGTATGAGGCATTATACAACAAAAAGTGTCATTCGCCTTTGTATTGGGATGAATAGGGCCTAAGGATTGTTGAAGGCGCCAAACTAATTCAAGATATTGTTAATAAGGTTAAACTAATTCGTAATAAAATTAAAGCGACTGAAGATCGATAGAAGAGTTATATGGATCAACACAGAAGAGATATGGAGTATCAAGTAGGAGATAGAGTGTTTATGAGAGTAGCAGCTTAGTAAGGAGTGCTGAGGTTTGGTAAAAGGGGTAAGCTAAGCCCTAGATACATTAGTCCGTATGAGATTATTGTGAGAATAGGACCATTGGCTTATAAGTTAGCACTACCTACTGAAATGACTCAGATTCACAATATGTTTTATATTAGTATGCTGAGAAGATATTGGTCAGATCTAACGTATGTGCTACTGGCTGAGAAGGTTGAAATAGCAAGTAATATGAGTTATGTTTAAGAACTGGTTAAAATAGTGGGTTATTAGACCAAGCAATTGAGAAACCGAGTGATCCCATTGGTTAAAGCCCTTCGAAGGAATTATTCGAGTGAAGAAGCTACATAGGAAACTGAGGAGAACATGAGGAATTAGTACCCCCATCTGTTTGATCAATCAGGTAAAAATTTCGATGATGAAATTTCTTAAGGGGGTTTGTAATAACTCATTTTCCATACAAAAGGTTAGGACATAGGATACTAAGCCATTGTATATGAGAAATAGCATTAAGAGTTTATGAGGTGCATTTCATTCACAAACATAACATGAGTATACACACACAAATTATGATTTTGTAAACATTGCAAAGGATGTATATGCACTTAATTGACATATTCTGGGGTATAAAAGGTTTTGAATGGTTATGATGTGGATTGTGAATTGTTATGTCTTGAATTTTGATTTGGTGGATTCCAATTATTAATTTAGAATTTATTTGTTACAATTAGGAGATTTATGAATTAATGTGTATATTTGGACTAAAAAATATGCCAAGTGGCAAGTCTAGAAATAAGTGACATGTGGCATTAGAAATTGAGTGGAAATTTGCTTAGTTAATTGGGTGACAATTAGCTTGGAGATTGAGAGACAAATGGACTAGTTATTAAGAGGAATTTGGAACCATAAGAAAAAGACATATGGTAAGTGTCATGACAAGTGTCAGGACACTCACCACGCTTTTAACACATATGGTATAGACACTTGAAAGACCATCTTTCATTTCTACTTTTTGTTACATGATCTCTTCTTCTTTTTTCTCTCACTCATGACACTCTCACCCAACCATTAACATTGAGTTTTGGTAAAATCTTTCACCTTACCACTTCAACACTTTGTTATCTTCTTCTTATTGATGAAAACCCAACCTATTCCTCTTTAAAATGGTGATGATCATGTAAGCTTGAGGGGCTAGGTTAATTCACGATTTGAGGAAGCTTTGGAGTTAAACAAGTAAGTATGATATTTTTGTTCATGGTTTGTTTTAATAGAAGAATTTATAATGATTGTTTAAGGATTAATTGATAGTGATAATGGAGTTTGATAAATGTTGAAATTTAATGAATGAATGGATAAAATCATGTTCTATTTTTTTTGTATGTGATAAACAACAGTTTATGAATTGTTGTATATATGATTTTGAATTGGAGTTAAAGTGAAAATGATAAGGAATTGAGGTGTAAATGATGAATTATGAAGAAGATGGTTTGGATTTAGTATGTAAGGGTTGAAATCTGGAAAATTTTGAAGGAAAAGGATGAGAAATTTTCAGATTACTTATCCTACAATCATGGGAAAGCCTCCATGATCATGGGAAGTGCGTTGGAGATTTTCTCTTTTAGGTGATTATTGAACCAACTAATGATAAGATACTTTGTTTTGGTGCATTTAGACTTGATTGAGGCATAAAATGAACCTAGTTTGATGCTTGATTAATTAGTTGAAGGTTTGATATGTTTAGGTTGTTAGTGATGTTATAACTTAAGGAATGGATTGTTGATATTAATGTATCTAAAATATAGAATTATGAGTGCTATAAGAATGAAGGTGTTCTTAAGAATACAATTGTGTTCCAAAGAATATGAGAAATGTGTATTAAGTATGAATGAATGAGAATTGGAATATTATGTGATTATATAATGCTATAAAAGGATTGGTGAATGTGTGATTGATGAATTTAGAATAATCAAGTTACTTGAGGTATTAGCCTAATCGCAAACTAATTATATCCAAGTTATGATGTTTGAATGTTCAAGACTCGTGGTTAAGGATACATACCAAGGAAAGTTAATTGAGTATGCAATATATATATATATATATATATATATATATATGCATGATTGAATACTTATTTGATTGATCAATGTAGTAATGTATAAAATATGTGTGTATTGCTAGACTTTAGATACACAAGTCGAACATCAACATCCATACATTACCGGGTCGTCAAAGTAATAGCTTATCTATAGCGTACTGTGAGTTAACCTAGATTTTTCTCACTGTGATTGATTTGTTTCTGTTTAAATTTTCGTATTAAACTGTTACTGTTATGATTTTAATAATTCCAGACATTTATAGTCCGAGGAGCTCGATAATTGGGATTGTATTGGGGGTGTTTCCTAATTATAGGCTAAAAGCCCAAATTGGGGCCTAAGGTTTTTAAGTTTGATCAGTTTAGGACTTAAACTTGTAACTTGCTCAACGAAGGTCTAAATTTTCACGAGTCTGCTCAATTTACGGCTTTTTTAAACACAAATTAGAAAGTGTCATACACGCGTTGTTTCTATATATAAAAAGTCTATTTAGAAAGGTCAGGTAGGTTTTAAAAACCACATAGATTTTAGAAAAATAATAAAATAATTTAATTTTCATACTAAACTTGCTAGACCCCATTTGTCATCAAACTTTCCCATCTCAACCAAAACTGCGTAGACCCTTTCGAAAGTTGAAGCATTTGCTTTAATGGATAATGACCTGAAGTGTGTTACTTCCCAATTTCGGTGGCTCCACAGCAAACAACTCTATCACACGTTCAGGTTTTACTTGGTGCAATAGAGGGCATGGGCAGTACGGAGGTCATCAAATGGTTCAGTATAACGAGTCTTGAGATGGTTGTAAATAGTTTCAAAATTTCTAGAACTTTTTTGAACTAAACCCAAGAATTAGCCTACTCTTCTTGTACATAAGAGTGGCCAACTCAGCCTACCAAATTTTGAGAGCACCAAAACATAGAACATTAGCACACAAGATGATATCAGAATCAATATAAACTTATAAGAAACTCCTAACTAAAGCTCTCCAATTCACCTGTATTTCTGGCTCTTTTGTATGAGCATGTACATTGAAAATCTCTGTTATGAGTCCCACACGATCCAACACCAGTTTACTCCATGCACGTTGCAGAAAGAAAAAAAATTAAAGAAATTCCAATAATAGAAGAGCACTAGCATTATAATCAACCTCTAGATAATCAAAAGCTGAGAAAAATAAAACTGAATGTGCCTCTAAATATCTCTGTTGAATACCGTTTAGAATTGCATTCACAAAGACAACATCCACACCTTTCTGTTCCTGTTCAATTCACAAGTACACTATCACACCCCAAAACTCTTATCTAACAAAACCAATCCTTACCTCAATCTCCAAGAAGCTTATGTGGCATTTTATAGCATCTAAGATTCTAGGCCTAAAAAATGTGTCTATGAATTCCAAAATACCAACTCAAACCCATCAACTATCAGCTTAAAATACATAATTGGCAAATGATGAACATATAAGAAAGCTCCTAGATGGACCTGCACGAGCTCTAGAGGATTGAAGAATTGGATTTTGGACCACGATGTGACGAGGCAAGTTCTTTTCGGAGAACTTAGTTTCGAAGTAACCATCATTCTATTTTTTGAGAGAGTTGGCGAGAGACAGAGCCTCGTGAGCTTGATCTAAAGTAGGCTATTGGGTTAGAGTTATAGCTAGAAAACAAAAACTTTAGGGTAGGACATTAGGCTCTTTATTAAAGAGCGATACCTCATTAACATCATCTCCTTCATCTGTCTTTTGATGCTTTGATGAAAACGGTTAAGAGAGAAAGGAAAATAGAGATGGAGTTAGAGACCTATAGAGGCTCGCCTGGGATTGGTTCAAGAAAGTTAGGATTTTGGCTATTGATTTCAGGTGGGGAAAAAATGATAGACCTAACATGGGCTACTTTGTTGTCTAATATTTTGTCTTCCTTAGTCAGAAACGAGTTTGGCAGTTAGGAAAATTCGGGAAAGTGGAGGGAAGCGTGGCCTTGAAAGATTGAAAGATTAACTGACTTGTTTATAATAGCACGTGTATGACACTTCTTAATTTCCATCCAACAAAGTCTTAAATTGAGCGAACTCAAGAAAATTTAGACTTTTCTTAAGCAAGTTAAAGTTTATTTCCTAAACTAATCAAACTAAAAAACGTTAAGCCCTAACTTAGGCTTTTAGCCTATAATTGTATGTGAATTTAGAAAAATGTGTTTACTCAACTAAATGATGAATGTGAAACTTAGAAACGATGAATATGTGAAAATGACTATGCACAATGAATAAAAGATATCAATAGTGTATTGTGTAAATTGATGCATTTCATCACATTGTTATACATGGTCAGATAAAGGAGTTATGGTTGGAGTGACCAGTGAAAAAGATCTTAAAGCTTAGTAATGTGCACAAGAGCCACAAGCTCCCTTATTAGTGAGCTTGATATCCACAATAGGTACGGGACAGTTATTAATGAGCCCGGTATCCACAACTGATACGGGACAGTAAAAAGACGCTCGGTCATAATAAAGTAAAATTGAAAGTGAAGTTATATGTACATTTGCATATACATCCTTACATATATCTTATGATTGAATTGAAACGAATTATTGAATTGTTTGATATACTGTGGAAAAGTAAATGAAGATGTGATGTGATATGAAATGTGAACTTACTTGATTTACTTATACAACTTGGTGTACTTGATAAGGTATGATGAAATGTGAAGTGATATTCAATATATGATGATATTAGTTGCTTATGAAATTGTCCTTGTGTTTTGATACGGTGAGTCAATTTAGGATAGTTTACTCACTGAGTTTGCAAACTCATCAAAATTACAACGTTGACTTTCAGTTACAAGGGAGGACTAGCTCTAAGGTGATAAAGTAGGAAGTCTAGTACTATTGCGTTTTAGAAGCATAATGGCTCAAAGGTCTGGTCAGCTGATACTGAGAAATTTAGATATAGTACTTTTTTTAGATTCTCATTTCATGTAGAATATTTGTAAAGGAGCAGTAGACTCCCGTATGTTTCAGAAATGTAAATATATATATTATGAAGTGTAATGACAATGTATGTAAATTATGTTTGTGACTAAAGGAGAAGTCGATCTTTTAAATTCTTATATTCTGTATGATGCCAAAATAAGTGAATGTGGTTTTCTCTAACATGCCATTTTCATAGGCTATGTTCTCGAATGTTCTTTGGATATTCGGGCATATGCTCTATAGAGGTGGGGTGTTACAAAAACAATCAAATGAAATTGAGCACCTAACCATTTAATAATTGAGTTGTCATATTAAAACAAAGATGATTAGGTATGAAAGCATAGGATTCATTCTATTGTCATTTTGCTCCCATAACCATTTTTTATTCAATTGAGATGAAAATGTTAAGGAATTGAGGTGTAACTGATGAACTATGAAAAAGATGGTTTGGAGTTAGTATGTAAGGGGGTTTTTGGATTTGTAGCAATCTAGAAAAAAATAAAAGTAAAATATCAAAAAAAAATTAAAACAAGCAATCGAAAATGATTAAACTGTTGAATATATGTAAGGTCTGGTTCTAGGTTCAATCTCAGCCTAAACAAGATCAACATATTTCATCATCCTAATGTCTTTACAGCTTTCTTCAGACTATCAATCTGAGACTAATACTAATAGAATGCTCTATTAATCCTAATTTGCCCTTAGGTTTTGTTTAATCAAGATACGATCATTAATTAAACCTAACTACCGAATAACCTAGGATAAGATTTGTAGATTTAATTTGGCAGTTACATTACGATATGGAAAATAATCAATATAAGTAGCAACCTTACACGTTCAGGTTATCTAACCTAAGTTATATTGTTCCTAACGATACGGGATCATTAGATACTATTAACAGACATCAAAAGGAACGCTTACGGATTACATTTAATATTTTAGCAATAAGTTTGAAATAGAATAATCAAAATAATGTATTAAGATCATTCATCCTAAAACTTGATCAAATCATCACCAACAACGCAACAATCTAAAAAGAAATTACAACATTAAAATGATAAAATAGCTTAACTGTGATTTGGTGTCCATATCCTTGTCGAACTGACTTTGGGAAGCTAGCCTTCCATCTCCTTTTTTATGCTCCAAGCATCAACCATCTTCTCCATAGCTGCTTCGGTGGTGAAAAATAAATGAAGAGAGAACTGTAGTGCTTCCACTCCTGTCCTACACTACTCTCTATTTTCTATTTAGTTTTCGGTCTACCCTGATGTTCACCCCTTTTATGTCTTTTAAATTCACTCTTAAAACCTCCAATTGAACGTATACATTTTGTGGTTGCCAAACGTCTGCATTTCATTTATTCCTTCCCATCCGTTTGTGTGTGTTGTCATTTTTGGTTAGGTTGCTGCATTAAACTCACACATTGCTTGTCATTTTTATCTACTTCCTAGCCTTATACATTAAATTCATGTGAAGTACCATGAATAGCTCACGTCTTCATTTCATCATTCCAGCTACTGCGTTTTGATGTTTCTTGATCCACTTTGCTACCTTGCATTTTTTTCACCTATTGTTGTCGTATTGTGTTTCTCCTTCACGTCATACATATGTTGTCATTTTGGTCTAGCATGTTGCATTAAAGTCCTACGTTGTTTGCAAGTTTTTGGTCCACTTGTGCAATGATTTGGTGTTTTAACCCAGTTGCTATAATTTTCTTCTCACCTTGGTGCCTTATGCATTGTCCATTAATTAAATTAATACCTTGCATAGCCATGCAAAATCCATGCAGCCCATTTTCTGCTCTTTGTGTTTTCATTTTTCTTGTCTTCTTCTTGTCTTTTAATTTTTTTCTTCTTGCTCCATGAAGACAAGTGAATATTATTCTTCGAAAAATGGCCCAATTATTATGCTTTCGACTCACTATAACTTCTTTGCTTCCGAATTGTGCCTAAAATCAGACATGAGTTAAAGTGAGTATCTTAAGCAATTTCATGTCAATAATCACTAATGTTATGGAATAATTATACAATCAATTAAGCACCTTTCAATCGGCTAAAGAAATATATAGATCAACATCATTGGGAGATGGAGTAGAATGTTGAAGATAAGGCATTTCTTTGAGTATCACTTTAGAGCAGAATTAAGAGGTTTGATAGGAAAGGGAAGTTGAGTCCGTGGGCTATATGAAATTATACAACGTATAGGGTTGTTAGCTTACAGATTAGCATTACC
The DNA here is from genome assembly GCA_027576715.1 of Erythroxylum flavicans. Taxonomy (NCBI): domain Eukaryota; kingdom Viridiplantae; phylum Streptophyta; class Magnoliopsida; order Malpighiales; family Erythroxylaceae; genus Erythroxylum; species Erythroxylum flavicans. Next base: position 17,967,310 of record JANZXP010000002.1, read on the forward strand.
ACAAGAATTATCATAGATTCATAATGTGTTCCATGTGTTAGTGTTAAGAAGGTACCAACCAGATCCTAGTCCTGTTATATCGGGGCTTGAGATCGAAGTGACAAATGACATGACCTATAATGAGGAGTTAGTAGAGATATTGGGTAGACAAATTAGGAAATTAAGGAGGAGGGAGATTCCAATGGTGCGAGTTTTGTAGAGTCATCATCGTTCTTCAAGAGAGGCAACTTGGGAGGTAAAGAATGAAGTTTGACATCAATATCATCATTTGTTTAGATTCTCATGTGCATAATTTAATTTAGAAGACAAATTTCTTTTAAAAGGGGGAGATTTGTAAAGCCCACAAGATAAATCAACCCAACCAATAATTTTAAGTTATATAAAAGACAACATTTAAAAAAATAAATTGGAAGACCATCAACGAGACAACATCTTCTTCTTCATTATCTCTCCACTTTTCCAACTATTATGTGTCTTAATGTACCATCTTTCATCTACATGTGACATTTCTCTTATAAGTCCCCTCATTGTGTTTTTTTTACAGAAAAATAGGAGAAGATGTGCAGGCTAATAACCTCAAAATCCCTCACACTTAGGTAAATTTTCAGCTGCAATTTTTTGACTTTTTGTGATTTTGGATCATCCTACACTAGTTTATAGTTGGATTGCATGTTTTGGTTATTTAGGACAATATTTGAAGTTGCATGAAAGGACAAAAATGGAGAAAATGTGGCTGAAAACTTGACAAAAGAAGAGTAGATAGGAGAAGAGGAGAGGATGAAGAAGGTAGCATCTTTTGAAATTTTAAGTTACATGTAGGAGCAGAATAGGAAAAGCAAAGGGTAAATCTGGAATTTACTTCCAAGAGGGCATTTTTTGTATTACTTGAACTAGATGAGGGTAAAATAGGACTTTCAATTAAATAAAGATATTTTAGTAATTATGGTGGTTAGGCTAGTAAGGATATTATTTTTATAATTAAGAATAAATTAGAACAGAGAATAATATTGGATTATTAAGTGCAATTGAATTAGAAATTTTTAGTGAATTAGTTTAATAGAATTTTGTAAATTGTAGATTCAAAAATTCGATTAAGGAGAAATTGAGATTATCAATTAGTTAAGTCCGAAATTGAGAAAAGGATAACATTGGATTTTGCTATTAAAATAAAGTACCATTTTGTTATTAATAAATTATATTTTGAATTATTCACCAATTAAATTAATGATTAATGGTTTCGTACATGAATTACAAGATTTTTCTTGTTTATATTTTGTTATGTATATTGAATTTTATTGATTGTTAATTCGGCGAAAATGTGTTTTAAAATGGAGACGGATTCATAATAGGTTGAGAATAATTGGTGAAAATTGAGGACTAGTGGCTTGCCTAAATGCTAGGAAACCAGGTCGGAATCTGATCCGAACAGCAGCGGAATAATTATGAAACTTTTTCGCAATCTTTGATTTCTCGAAAACCAAGATCCTTTTTAATTCTATAAAATGAATAACGCAAATCATAATAAAGCGCAAACTTAATTCGTACCTTATTCTGAAGCTTGATCTTTGTCATATCGTATCCCTCGAACCATTTCTGAAACCGATCCGTCTCAACCACCATAGCCGCACAAGTGTCTGGCCTCTAACAGTATCCACAAAATAGGTTGAGAGAACTTTGTAACTTTTACAGAAAGGTTAAGCATGAAGTACTAGCTCCACAGAGCTTAAGCCTATTTATAATAAGCTTTGGACGTTTTAGTAATTTAATTGAAATTAAATTCTAATT
>JANZXP010000002.1:17969194-17980176 GCA_027576715.1 Erythroxylum flavicans
AAATTTAATTATATTTATTAATAATTATTAAAATTTAATTACATATAATTTAATTATAAAAATTAAATAAAATTAAACTATTCATAATTTTATTAATAATTAATTTAATTTTTTAAATATATAATCTTGAATGAAATTATTCATAATTTTGTTAGTAATTAAATAATTAAATAATATATTTAAATGATAGCAAATCAAATTATAAAAAAACAGAAACAGCAAATAGAAACCACTTTTTATGGTTTTCATAATTTTTGAAAATTGGAAGAAACCAAAACCAAAACTAAAACCAAAAACAGAAACCAGAAACTTAAACAAACAAGTTTTTTTTACCGAATTTGAAAACAAAAACAAAAAACTAAAAACAAAAATGGAAACAAACACCCCATTAATTATTGCGTTAATTTATATTTAATTATAACTTTCACAAAATTATTTGGTTTATTAGAATAGAAAATAGGAAAACATTTAGTATTAGTAGTTATAGTCCTTGTGGGATCGGCACTCGACTCACTGAACTATACTATAGAAAATGATAAGTGCACTTGCTTAGTGATTTTTTTGTATTGTTGTTCTATTTTGTTTATATTTTAAACACCGGATGGCTCATTCGGTTATTGTTGTGTCTAATTTCTATTGCTTTTAATTGCCTTCATATCTTGATTTTGGTTACAAATCCTTGTGTTTTGATCCAAATGTGAGATTAATTGAGTGAAAATAGTGTGAATATTACATGAATGTTAATTAGGTTATTTTGTGAATTTTATATTAAAACACCAAAGTCACGTATAACATTTAATGTAATTAAATGTTATGCAAAGTGGTGATTTTATGTTACCACCGTGTATAGTTAATGCATAGGTGTGGCAAGGGAGTCACGCCCGTGACGCCCCATACAAGGGCATGACAAGGAAGTCACAGGTGTAACTCCCCCATGCACACCCGTGAGAAGTTTTAAGATTAATTCTAGCTTTAATATGTGGCAGCTCACGACATTAAGGCATGTATCCTTAAACCTAAGAATAGTCTATAAAGGGCAAGGGGTGGCAGTTGAGAGGAGAATAATCTTTCATTTACTGTTCCATTCGTTCACTCATACAGAGACACAGACATGAGAGGCACAGAGAGATAGAGTAAAAGAAGATAAACAGAGACAAGGAATAGAGATAGTCTGAGAAGGAGAAGGAGAAGAAAGAAAGCAACAACAGAGAAGTGGGAGCTGGGAAGGGAGGCCGAAAGCAAGAGCTAGAGTTGATCTTGAGCAAACATTCAGTTGGAAGAGCACAACTGAAGTAGAAGGTGAGAGCCAAAGTTGAAAGTTGAGAGTACAGAAGACCTCCAATATCTCATTATCCAACCCTCTGTTTGCTTATCTCATTCCTCATCTGTTGCTCGTTTCTTTGAGTTTACTGTTCTGTTGGTATTAATTGATTCATATTCTTGTTAGCTTAATGACTGTTGCTTCTTATCTTGTCATAGTTCATTTAAGTAGTTACTAGGTTGTTATTTTCAAACTTCTGTTGACAGTGATATGGGATTGAAGTATTTGAGTATAATGAACTGTGTGTATGATATGATGGGCTAATCTCTTTTCTCGAGAATTAATTTAACTATTTAATTGAATATGCATGATTGGGTTATAGATATGTTGTCTTATTTATTACTATGGTTTCTGAACTAAATGGATGTAATAGAATGTCCAAACTTCGCATCATTTTTGTGTTAAATGAAGATCCGAGAGATGAAGTTTAATATGAATCGTGAAATTATAGACACGTAAGTTAAGAATTAGAAATATATTAACTTAAATGGTAATTGGTAGTCAGGTTTTCATAATTAATTCAGATAATAATTTGTTGAATAAAAAATTTAGACTACTCCATTGTTCGAATCGATTTAGAACCTAACTATTAATTTTAGTAAGATAACAATCCAATCATTTCTCCTTAATCCTGCATAGGAGATTAAATTAGTGAAATTAATTCTCCAGAGTTTTTGCACTTCGATTAATCTATTTATCTTTGCTCCCAATTGATTCCATCTACTTTTCAATTTAATTTCATATTTTTCTTAAAAGTTTTCACTCAACAATCGGGATAGAATGTTTAGGAATACATTGTTTTTATTTTTATTTTTACTTCAAACTTAATTTAAGTTGACCAATTTCACCCCCAAGGAGATGACCATGGGTTATTAACTATAACTATCTTATTTATTTGAGAGTAGGATAGCCTAGGTCTTTTTAGAACTTTTTAGGTATAACAAGTTTTTGGCACTGTTGCCAGGGAGGTGTTTAGTGTTTTGAAATTGAATTAATTTTGATTGTTTTTGTTTGCTAAATTGATTTTGATTTTTTCGTCGATTGTTTTATTTGTTCATTTATACATTTTTGTCGTGTTATTTCTTTAAGTTGTTTTAGTAATTTTCTTATTAATTCACTATTGTTTTTATCTAATTTATGCGAGGAAGGTCTCAGGAAGGTGAACTTACTCCTTTTATTGACAACGTACATCGGATAAGAGAACTTCTAAGGGACTTTGAAGACAATCTCGAGGGACCCAAACTAGAAGATCAAGAGATTGGTGAAAGGCAGCTAGTGATGAAGGAGTATTCCAGACCGGTAATTGGTACTGCCACTTCATATATACAATTGGGGGAGGCAGCTAGGAACTATGAATTGAAGAGTATCCATTACATCATGCTACCATTATTTTATGGGGTTCCCAATGAAAACCCTTTAAACTTCATTCAAGAATTCTATACCACTCTCTAAACATTCTCGTTGGATAGCATAGATGAAGATCAACTTAAGATGAGGTGCTTCCTATACACATTGAAGGATTGGACCAAGGCATGGCTAATGACCCTTCCACCCAGTTCATTGACTATATGGGAAGAGGTGTACAGCAAGTTTATGGGAAAGTTCTATTCCTACCAAAAGACTTCTAAGTTGTATACAAAGATAGCTAGCTTCACTCAAATATAGGGAGAGCCATTCCATGAGGCATGGGAACGCTTCAAATTCCTTCTCATTCAGTGTCTACACCATCATTTTCTACTCCACATGTAGAACCAATTCTTTTATGATGGATTGACACAATAATGTCAGTATATGGTAGACAATGTAGTAGGAGGAGCTGTGGGAGAGAAGACAGCTGAAGAAACATATGAGATCTTCGAATGATGGGAGCCAATTCTCAATAAAAGAGCATGAGGAGAAAAAGAACTAGAGTTCATGAAGTGAGATTGAATCAAGAATTTGCTATGCAGTTAGTTGAGTTAACGAGGTATGTGAAGATGCTAACTATACGGCTACTCGAAAACATTCTAAATCAAGAGATATGTGGTATATGTGGAATGTAATATCTCGTTTTTCCATACTAAGGGTTAGGAACCTAGACAATTATACATGAGAAATAGTGTTAAGAAAATTATGACATGCATTTCATTCACATGCATATCATTCGCATACACACATGAATTTTTTATTTTTGTACATGTTACAAATATTGTTTATGCACACAATTTACATATTCTGGGGTACAAAAGATTTAAAATGGTTATGTTGTGAATTGTGAATTATTCTATCTTGAAAATTTTGATATGATGGCCTTAATTATTAATTTGTAATTTATTTGTTAAAATTGGAAGATTTATGAATTTATGTGTGTTTTTGGACTAGGAAAAATATCAAGTGGCAAGATAAATTGATAAATGGCAATAGAAATAAGTGACACATGCTAATAGAAATAAGTGATATGTGGCATTAGGATTAATTAACATTTGGCATAGAAAATTAAGTGACAGGCTTAGAGATTGAGAGACAAATGGAATAGTTATTAAAATACAATTGAGGACCATAAGAAGATGACAAGTGGCATGTGACAAGTGGCACAACACTTGCCACTCACCACCTACGACACTCTCACTTGAAAGACCATTTGCTTATCTTTCACTTCTACTTTTATAACATGCTTTATTCTTCTTCAATTTTTTCTCTCCATTCACGAACCTCACCCTCACTCTCACGAACTTGATTCTTTTCAAAAATCATCATCTTACTACTTTAAAAAATTTTGTTATCTCTTCTTGTTGATGAAACCATTTCTGTTCCGTCTTGTTCTTGAATATGGTGATGATTGCGTAAGCTTGGAAGCTAAGATTTCTTAGTGATTTGAAGAGCTGTGGAATTAAACAAGTAAGTAAGATCTTGTTCTTCATAGCTTGATTAATGAAACTTTTATGATGACAATTTGAGATGGATTGATTTTGTGAAAATGGTGTTTGATGTGTGTTGAAAGTTGATGAACGTTAATGAAGAAATGAAGAGGTTGATGTTCTGTTTTTGTATAAATGATCAATAATAGCTATGAGTTGTTATATGAATGATTTAAATTGGGATTTAAAGTATAGTTGATGATGAATTCATACTAAAGATAGGTGTTAATGAAGTGCTATAAAATTAGGAAAATTAGGGCTACAAGTGTGATGGTATAAAGTGAATGGTAATGAAACAAATGAGTAGATTTTTGTGAGATTTAATGTAACCAATATGGAAGCTAGACTAGCATGAAATGAAGTAGATTTATAGGACATGAATTCTAGAAAATTTCAAGTATTAGTGACGTTTCTAAGTATATGAAATTCATGGAGAATTGAGGAAGAAAGATAGTGCACGATGGTGGCACTCATCCCCCGGCTGTGGCCTATCGTACTAGCTTTTTTCACAATCGTGGCAAGGTTCCCTATGATCATGGGCCTAGTTTTGGATTGATTATTTATGTTTTGTGTACTTGCTGAACCAACTGAGAAAAAAAATGACGCTAAATTGGTGTATTTGGACTTGATTAAAGCTTGAAATGAACATAGTTTAGAGCTTGAATAATTAGTTAAAGTGCTTGATATGTTTAGGTTGTTAATTGAGGTTATAAAATAAAAATGGATTATCGATACCAATGAATAAAAAACTAGAAATTTATGAGTGTTATAGCAGTGAAAGTGTTCTTCTGATTGTAAATGTGATCCAAAGGATATTAGCAAGGTGTATTAAGTATGAAAGAATGAGAATTTCAATATAGTGTGATTATATAATGCTAGACAAAGGATTAGAGAATACCTGAATGATGAATGTATAATTGATGATATTAGTATAATCAAATGCTCTTGAGGTGTAAAACTAAGTGAAAAATAGAAATATACAAGTTATAATGGTTTGAATGATCAAGACTTATAATTAAGGACAAATACCCAGGAAAGTCACATCAGATGCAATTCAATAATTGCATTTTATACAGAAACAAATCAATCCTAATGAGAAACATCTAGATTGACTCAAAGTAAGGTCCAGATAGTTATTGCCTCGACGAACTGGCAATGTCTGGATGCTGGCGTTCGACTTGAACGTCTAAATCATGCCATGCACACAATTGTATGCATTACTAAGTCGCTCATTCATATAAGTATTCGATCATACATACACACACATATATATACATTGAACATGACATATATATATAATGTCTGGATGTTGGCATTCTACTTGAGTGTCTAAATCATGCCATACACATAATTGTACGTATTAATAAGTCGATCATTCGCATAAGTATTCGATCATACACACACACTCATATATACACATTGAATATGACATATATATATATATACAATGTCTAGATGCTGGCGTTCGACTTGAACGTTTAAATCATGCCATACACACAATTGTATGCATTGCTAAGTCGATCATTCACATAAGTATTCGATCATACACACACACATGCTCAAGTCAAACACTAGCATCCAGACATTATATATATATATGTCATGTTCAATGTATATATAAGTGTGTCTATGTACGATCGAATACTTATATGAATGATCAGACTTAGTAGTGAATACAATTGTGTGTATGTCATGATTTAGATGCTCAAGTCAAACGCTAGCATCCAGACATTGCCGATCCATTGAGGTAATAGCTATCTAGAGCTTACTGTGAGTCAACCTAAATGTTTCTCACTAAGATTGATTTGTTTCTGTATAAAATGCAATTATTGAACTGTATCTGATATGATTGTGATAATGATGTAATTGCGATAATTTCAAACATTGATGGTCCGAGGAGTTTAATAATTGAGATTGCATTGGAAGTGTTCATATTTGAATGTGAATCTGAAAGAAATATGTGTACTCAACTAAGTGTTGAATGCCAGACTGAGATCCGATGAAAGTGTGAAAAATGACTGTGCAAAATGAATGAATGTTATTGACCGCATATTTTATGATTTGATGCATCACATTGATATGCATGATCATATAAAGGAGTTGTGACCAGAGTGGCCAGTGAAAAAGAACTTAAAGCTCATAAATGCATATAAAGAGCCACAGGCTCAGTATATAAAATGAGCCTAGTATCCACAATAGATATAGGATAGTTACTAATGAGTCCGGTATTCACAACAAATATGGGATAGTTAAAAGGCACTCGGTCGTAACAAAGTAACAATGAAAGTAAGTCACATGTACATTTGTATTTGTACACATATATGTATAATGTGAAAGATTATATGCATTTACTGAATTGTAATGCTATGAATGATTGAGAAAATGATCAGATTATTATGAAATAAGTATGTGAAATGTGTGATGTTCAAGATGTATATTTGAGATGAGGTATATTGTGAGATTGGTTTTGATATGTGATATATGTGTTTTGATATGAGTGAGCACATCGATGATGGTTGACTCACTGAGTTCGCAAAACTCATCAAAATTGCAAATGTTGATTTTCAGGTACGAGGGAGACATAGTTCCTAAGGCAAACTAGTATAAGTCTAGTTCTATCAATTTTGGACTCAAGAATGGCCCAAAGGTCGATCAACTGATGCTGAGGAGTTTAGATAGAATATTTTTTATAGTTCCTCATTCATGTAGAATGCTATAAAAGAGTAGCAAACTCTTATATGTTTTTGATATTGTATATATGGATTTTGTAGTAAAATGCCATAATGTAAGTTATGTTTTATAAATGAAATGGGAACATTTGATCTTTTGAACATTGTCTTCTATGTATGATGCCATATAAGTGAATGTGACTGCTCTAACATGTTGCTTTCATAGGGTATATTCTCAAACGTCTAATGAATGTTTAGGTGTGTGCCTCGTAAAGGTAGTGTGTCACAAGTTTTTGGTATCAGAGCATGGTTGGCATCCATAGGGACATATAAGAGCATTTAGACATGATATATAGTGAGAGATTTAGATAGTAATCATGATTACTATTTATTATAGGTCATCTGCTATAGGTAATAAAGTCTCATAATCAACTGACCTAGGGTCTGTAGGAGCCAATTGAGAGTCTCTACTACATCGATTTGATCAAATGCCTCAAAGAATCCCTAAGAGGAGAGAAAGGAGGTATGATAAACTTAGAAAGTAAGGGGTTGTCGACTTTTATAGAAGTAAAGAACCTGCTGAGGTAGAAGGATGGTTAGAGAGAATAGAAAGTGTATTTGATCAGATGGACTGTGAGTCTGATGAGAAGTTTAACTATGTAGTTTCGTTATTACATGGTCCAGCATATTAGTGGTGGAAGACTATTCCCGGCAATACCACCAGGCTTGTAGTTTAAAGTGGGAAGACTTTTTGAAAGTCTTTAAGGAGAATTACATGCCAAAGATCTACCTGGATAAGAAGATGAAGGAGTTTCTAAATCTAAACGGGGCAATCTCTCTATAGCTGAATACGACATACGGTTTAATGAGTTAATGGGACATACTATTGCATTGATTCTGACTGACAAAAACAAGTGTAGATAGTTTGAGGATGGGCTTAATATGGAGATTAGAACGAGGTTAGCTATGACAAATCTAAGCAGCTTTATTGAGCTGAGAACTGCCTCAATCCGAATTGAACAGTTATTGAAAGATAGACAAGGAGAATACAAACAGGAGTTCATAACAAATAGACAGGGTGAGTCCCAAGTTGATTCTGGAAAAAGATTCAGTAAACGTCATAACAGATCATTTCAACCACCGACTAGATTGACACAGTCGGGGTCTAGACAGAGAGGTAGTTTTATACAAACTGGTAGTGGTAGAGGTATAGTATCTAGACAGATGCAACAAATGCCAAGTTGTGAACATTGTGGGAAGACACATAGTGAAGAATGTTGGAAGTTATCAGGAGCTTGCCTTCGTTGTGACTCCTTTGAACACCATATTAGAGATTGTCCTGTAGTTTACGGAGCACAGTATGAAATGAGAGGAGGATTAGTAACTAAGACAACTGTCCAGCAGAGCAGACCTAGTAGATCAAGACAGAGAGGTAGAGGTAAAAGCAGAGTGTGCTCAGCTGGTCCTACAGTCTCAGGCTAGAATATATGCCATCACCAGATAGGAGGCCCAGCATTCCCCAGATGTAGTAGCAAGTTTGTTAAATTTCTTTCAATTTAAAGCATTTGCATTGGTAGATCTAGGATCTACACATTCATTGATCATACCACATCTGGCATCAAAACTATATTATGAGAGAGAGATGTTGAATTGTGGCTTCGAAGTGAGTACACTGATAGGTAGTACTACAGTGATTGGAGAAGTGTGTAAAGGGTGAATGATTCGAGTTGATCACGCAGAGTTGGAAGCTAATCTGATTGTATTATAGTTAAGTGAGATAGTGTTGGACCCCATTTATGGAGCCCAACTATCGATTCAGATACTAAAAAACATTTGGTGGTGTGAAAGAAAAGTGCAAAGTATTACAATCACAATAAATCTCAGCGTGGTAGCAAAGGAATGGAGTTATCTCCATGGACCCTTTGGGAAAAGTTTGCCGTGGCGGAAGTCATTCTTTGCCAAGGCGAAGTCACCTTCGGAAAGGTTCGCCGCGGCAAAACCCTTATAATTCAAAATTCAAACTCAAATGTTCAAACATTCAAGACAAACACATACATTCAAATCTAGCCATCCAAACTTAATCACAAGCTAAACATAATCATACACAAGAAACTTCAATTCTTCATTTCATTACTAATTCAAAAAGTTCGAACAAACTTTACTTACAAAACATTATACATATCAAAGCTTAATACAAAATACAAGTGATGCTCAATGTTGATATGACTATAAAGCTATCCAAAATAGTCACTAACTTAGTACAAAAGTCTCTAACTATCGCGGAGTTTTCGATGCCTTACAAGGATCAACTGTCTTCTTGTTCCGCACCTGAGGAAGGAAAATAATGGGTTGAGCTACACGGCTTAGTGGCTAATATATTTATAGCCATCAGTAACTAGCACAAATTCAAGCATATATATATATATATATGTACTTAGCAATTCAAATATTCTCAAATTTATTCTAGCAATTTGATCATTGATCAATAAAGTTCAAGAACTCAATTAAGCAGGTTAATGTATAACACATAACATTCAAATGCATTATACTTGACAATTCAAAGATGTAATGCACAAACAAATGGCTCGAGGGTTCCATGGAATCAAAATGGAGAAACCGAAGTTTATACCATAAACAGAATGAGTTCTTTTTCAAAGCTCATATGTCACAAGCGGGCATACTTTCATGCGTTTCTATCTTTTCATTCATGTGACGTACAGAATGGCTCCACTCTCGCCCAAACAGAAGCACATATTCATTCAATCATATGCTCATACTTTCATGCTTTTCTATCTTTTCATTCAAACAAAATGCCATAACATGTTTCAATGGCGTAACTTGATCAAGATTCATAAATCACACGTGTTTTCAATAATCACATAATTCACTATCAAGCAAGTTATATATACACACATATAGGCGAGAATTCAATCACACAATAACTATAATCAGATTACCCACCTAATTTCGCTTGACAAACCAAGTTCAATGTTGTCTTTCCTCTTGCTCTTGGATCAGGCTTGCTTGGTTTCCTATAGCAACCTAAGTTCTCATTCAAACGACATTCAAAATTCATAACACTTCAGAAATCAAGAAGCTAAAATTGAACTACAATCCTTTCAAACCTAGACTTTCGGGTCTACTTTTCCATGATCGTTATGATTAGTTAAAAGAAGAAATTTGCTAATACTTTCTTCTATAAAAATGTCCCCCATTATCTCAAGTTTCTAACGACACTAAAATTATTCAATTTAGTTCAGTAATCTGAAAGTTATACTCCAAAAATGTTGGGACTGTCCTTATACTAAAACAATATTCTATACTTAAATTCCTTCCAAAATATGACATCCTTAGAGAAAAATTTAAGCTTTGTTTCTTTATACAACTTATAGCCTTATGCCTCTAGTTTAAACCAAATCAAGTTTAAACCAAATCATAAATCACTCCATTTGGATAACTACACAAAAAGTTATGATCAAAATATCGAAGCATATTCGGTGTTGGAAAGTTCGCAGCGGCGAACTTTTCCAGAAAGGAAAATTTCGCCCAAAAGTCAAAGTTCACCACGGCAAACTTTCTTGGGTTGGCTGCGGTGAACTTTATCCATCAAGTTGGCCGCGGCGAACCAAGGAGAGTCAGATGTGGCGAAATTTGATAGAAACGTACGCAGAACACTTCATTTTTCCAAATTTTTACTTCCAACATCTACGACCAACATAGCCTAAACCTCAACCATCATTTCTACTTCATATTCACTTCATTCTCCACTCCATTTTAACCTAAAATCATTCACAAATACATTATAATCTATCTTTGATCATTAACCCTAAAAGATTAAAGCATTTCCATACACCATTCATTAACAACTCCCTATACACATTCAACTTCATTTTCACTTCTAACTATCATTAAACATGGTTAATCCAACAAGTCAAGAAAGGAAGAATTCTTTTACTTACTTGTTTAAGCTCCAAATTCTTCAAACTCTTCAAGATCTCCATAACCCTAGCTTGATTTTCTCTTCTTCTTTTCTTCTCACACTCACGATGCTTCTCTCTTCTCAACCAAGCCAACAAGTTTCTTCCTCTAATTCTA
>JANZXP010000002.1:17980276-17993256 GCA_027576715.1 Erythroxylum flavicans
GAGTTCAACTAATTGTCTTTAGTGGAATGACATTTAGTTAATAAGCTAGAATTAATTCTAATGAGATTAAATTAATTTTAGGCTTATTGGAGCTTGAATTATCAAAGTCTAATAAGATTCTCCACTTGGATTCAAGGAAGGTTATCAAGCTAAGTAAGAAATATAAATGGAGGTTTTAGAAGCCCATAATTGAATGTTCGGCTTGCAATAATTAATGGTTATTTAGAGGCCCAAATGTTAATTTAGAAATGCTCCAGACTTTGGTTTAATGTAATTGATTAGCTTAATTATATTAAAACAATTCTTTTAAAGAAAGGAGTAGCAATTTCAGTTTTAATGGACTAAATGTGCAGCTGCACATTTGACATTAAATTGCTAATTAAAGATGGTCTTTATTATGGTTTATCATCATTAAATGGAGCTATGAACTTACCATTAAATGGTTTAATGATTATCTTTTAATGTTAGCATATAACCTATTAGCATTCATTAGATTAAAAAAGAAAGATGTGCATTGGATGGACTATCTTCCTTCTTCCATCTTCCAAAACGAAATTGGTAGGTCATATTTAGGTTAATAGTCTTTTCATATAGCCATCTTAAAGATAGATGAGAAAAGTCTCATTTATTAGCTACTTTATGATTGATTAAAGTAAGAAGTGATGCATTGGATTCTATTCTGTTCTTCCATTCCATGCATAACCAAAATTGAGTATGTAAGAAGGTGTTCTTGCATGGTTTGACTCTCTCTCTCCTTTCATACATGAGTGAGCAAAAATTTGTACGAGAAGAGTCTCAATTTTTGTTCATTTCTTCTAAGAAAATCTCCTCCAAACATTTCTTCTCCGTTCCCACCAAAGGATTTTATTAACCAAGTTGTCCTGGAAGAATAAGAGGTAAATCAAATTGGTTGAGGATATAGTAACAAGGAGAGGATAGATTGACGAAAGAAAAGATTTAAAAGCAAAAGCCTTTGGATACAAGAAGAAGGAGAGGATAGCGCAACAAGAAATTAAAGTTGTAGCGAAGGAGTCGGTAATATCACTATCTTGTTTATGTTTATTATTATCCTTATACCATATCATGTATAGATTGGCATTATGATTTTCATATATTGCTTCCGCTACAAATAAGATTTCTAAAAAGTTTTGAAATCTACTGGTTCTCTAAATATGGCATGCTTTCTTTTCCCGATCCAACAAAAATAAAATAACTAGACTACTACTATAGCAGTGGTAAGATTAGGTCGATCCCATAAAGAGTGTTTGTAAAGTTCATGGAATGAAATTAATTGGTGTTTAAGTTTAACAGAGGGTTTTGGATTTTGAAATAAAAATAAAATGAAACTAGACTAAATAAATTAAAGAAAACATGCAAAAAATGATAGAAAATGGGGAATTCAGTAGGGACCTAGTTTTTTGGTTCAATCTTAGCCTATTAATTAAGCATATTTCATTGATTTGTTGTTCTCAAACCTCTCCTAGAAACTATCAATCATGGGTTAATAATTAATTCGAGTTTTCCTTTAATTTTTTTAATCAAGATATGATCGTTAATTAAACCTAACCACTGAATAACCTAGGGTACGATCTTTATATTTAATTAGGTTGTAGTATTACGAATTAGGAAAACTGATTAATCAAGGCAATAACCACATACAATGGGTCATTTAACCTAGGTTATGTTATCCCTAATTATTACAAATCTTTAATCGCTACACATTACTTTCAATATAAAAATTACAGATTATATCGAAATTTTAGCAATTGGTATGAATTAAATGATTCAATGAACGCATTAAAATCATCCTTTCACAATCCCAATGGGTTCATACACAAATAACCGAACAATAACAAAAATCTAATTATCCATACACGAGACCTAAATCAATTAACATAGGATAACACAATCAATTTCTAATGAGAGAAACAAACAACAAAAACAAGAAAATACACTTAACTCGAGTCGTCAAGAACAATGTCACCTCCGAACTAGCATCGGGACATTTATACCTCCATAGGTCTCTCTCGTAAAAATGGTTTAGCCCCCATTAATATCCTTACCGAAAACCCTATGATTCTTTACTCACTAACAAGCTTCTTCTCCTTACTACTATTCATCGATGGGACAATTAAACATCAAGCTATTATTCACTCTTCTCATCTCCTCTCACACTACTCTCCTCTCTCAATATACTTTGATTTGACAAATTAATGCAATGAACCAAGCTACTGTACATACTTCTTTCCTTTTTGGTTCTGTCACAACCCTCTATACCGTAGCCCTCTACGCTACAGCTCCTATCTCTTCATGCCCTTTCGCTCCACTACTGTGTATTGATTTGTCAATTAAACTCCCCAATTTTCGATCCACCCATACTGTTTGTTCTTAAAACTTGTGTAAACATAATCCTTGTCTGTGTTTAACGTGTCTGCGTGAAACGCATATTGCATTTTGATCTCCTGCCTTGTCCTTTGCATTGCATTTTCTTCATCTTATAATGTCATTTTGTTCATCTACTACTCTTTAATGTGTTGTCCTTTCACTCTTTACTTACTATTAATTTTTTCTTCATTTTTCCAGCAAGTAATCTTCTTTTTTGTATTTTGATTTTTTTCTTCTTGTCTTTTAATTTTCTTTTTCTTGCTCCATGGAAACAAGTGAAAAATAATTTTCAGACAACGACCTAAATGCAGTGCTTTTGACTCACTTTAATTTCTTCACTTACAAATTGTACCTAAAATCATATATGAATTAAAGCGAGTGTCTTAATCATTTTCGTATCATTAATCGCTAAATGTAAATGATTAAATGTAACAATAATTAAACACATATCAATTTGCATTATTAGATATAGGACCTACGCATTCATTTGTCATAGCACATTTGGCATCTAAACTTCATTGTGAGAGAGAGATGTTAATGTGTGACTTAGAGGTGAGTACACTAGTAGGTAGTTCTACAGTGATTGGAAAAGTATGTAAAGGGTGTATTATTTGGGTTGTACAGGCAGAATTGAAAGCCAATTTGATAGTATTGCGATTGAAAAAGATAGACCTCATCTTAGGTATGGATTCGCTTACTGCTTATAGGGCTGTAATGAGTTGTTATACTAAAGAAGCCATTCTTAAATCTCCTAATCAATCAAAAGTAATAATTCAAGGTGTTAGTCAAGTAATGCTAGCCAAATTGATTTCATCAATGAGTGCTTTTAGGCTGATTCAAAATGGACATAAGGTTTATCTAGCTTATATGACTGATACCTGAACTGAGCAGACAGTATAGGATATTCTTGTTATTAAGGATTTCCTAGTTGTGATTCCCACTGAATTACCAAGATTACCCCAGATAAGGAAGCAGAGTTCACTATTGACTTTCTTCCAGGTATTACTCTTATATCTATTCCTTTATATAGGATGGCACCTGTGAAACTTAAAGAACTTTAGACCCAGTTGTAGGAGTTGTTGGATAAGGGCTTTGTCAGGCCTAATGTGTCACCTTGGGGAGCTCCACTTTTGTTTGTAAAGAAGAAGGATGGAACTTTGAAATTGTGTATTGATTATAGGCAATTAAATTGGGAGATAGTGAAGAATAAATATCCTTTACTAAGAATAGATGATTTACTTGATCAGTTACATGGAGCTCAGGTGTTTACTAAACTAGATTCGAGATTAAGGTACAATCAGTTAAAGATAGTAGAAGCTGATGTACCAAAAAGTGCATTTAGAACTAGATATGGGCACTTTGAGTTTTTGATGATGCCTTTTGGGTTGAAAAATGCTCCGGTAACCTTTATGGCATTGATGAATAAAATACTCCAACCTTATTTAGATCATTTTGTGATTGTATTCATAGGTGATATTTTGGTATCCTCGAAGAGTAGAAAGGAACATTCTGAGCATTTGAGGTTAGTCTTATAGATAATGAGAGAGAAACAATTGTATGCCAAGATTATTAAGTGTGAATTTGGCTTGATTAAGTGGTGTTATTAGGTCATATAGTATCTGGACAGGGCATACAGGTAAACCCAAAGAAAGTTAAGGCAGTGATGAAGTAGGAAGCTCTGAGAAATTTATCTGAGATTCAGAGTTTTGTTAGACTAGTAGGATACTATAGGAGGTTTATGGAGGGGTTTTAATTTATCTCTACCCGCTTAAGAAAGCTTCTAAGGAATAATGTACCTTTTAGATAGAGTGATGAATGCCAAAAGAGTTATGAGGAATTAAAACATTGATTAACTACGACACCGATGTCAGTTATTTCATCAGGATTTAGAGGTTATGTTGTGTATAGTGATTCTTCACATTAGGGATCAAGATGTGTTTAGATGTAGTATGGTAGAGTGATTGCATATGCTTCGAGACGGTTAAGGTCTCATGAGTTTAACTATCCAGTTCACGATTTAGAGCTTGCTGCAGTGTTGTTTGCTTTTAAGATTTGGAGACAATATCTGTACGGTGAAACATTTCATATAGATCATAGAAGTTTGAAATATTTATTGAGTCAGAAATAACTAAATATGAGACAAAGGTGATGGATTGAATTGCTTAAGGATTATGATTGAACAATTGAATACCATCCTGGTAAAGCTAATGTTGTGGCTAATTGAGATTACCAAACCTAGTACAACTAAGAGCATTGAATGTTGAGCTGAATTTAGGGCATAATGAATCATTGTTAGCTACATTGAAGCTTAGACTAGTATTGCATGAAAGGATCAGGAAAGCTCAAAGAAAAGACCCAAAATTTGTGAATATTATTGAGAAGTTGAAACAGAACTCGAATTTTGAGTTTGAATTGAGAAATAATACATTATGGTTGAAGTAGAGATTGTGTGTAACTGATGTTGATGATTTGAGGAAAGAAATTTTAAAAGAAGCCCACATAATAACGTATGCTATGCATCCTAGTACTACTAAGATGTACAATACTTTGAAACATCATTTTTTGTGGCTAGGGGTAAAGAAGCAAGTGGTAGAGTATTTTGCTAAGTGTTTGGCATGCCAATTGATTAAGGCAGGGCATCAAGCTCTAGTTGGAAAGTTACAATCATTACCTATTCAGGAGTAGAAATGAGGGAGGATTACTATGGATTTCACTATTGGTTTGTCGAGGACTCCGAGGCAACATGATGTCACATGGGTCATTATTGATAGATTGATGAAGTCAGCTCATTTCTTAGTTGTACGATAGAATAACATACTGCATCAGTTAGCTTGTAGATATGTAAATGAGATAGTCAGGTTACATAGAATTCCAATATCTATTATATCACATCGGGATCCCAAATTTACTTCGAGATTTTAGGTTAGTTTACAAATAGCTTTGGTATAAGGTTAAACTTTAGTACAACTTTTCATCCTCAGACAAATTGATAGAGTGAAAAAACTATTAAGACTATTGAGGATATGCTTAGAGCTTGTGTTTTTGGAGTTCCAAAGAGCATAGATCAATATGTAGCTCTTATTTAGTTTGTATACGATAATCATTATCACAATAGTATCGGTATGGCTCTATATGAGGTATTATAGGATAGCAAGTGTCGTTCGCCTTTGTATTAGCATGAAAAGGGTCTAAGGATTGTTGAAGGCCTAGAGTTGATTTGAGATATTGTTGATAAGGTAAAATTGATTTGTAGTAGGATCAAGGCAGCTCAAGATAGGCAGAAAAGTTATACAGATCAGCACTGGAGAGATATGGAGCACTAAGTGGGAGATAAGGTATTCTTGAGAGTATCACCTTGGCGAGTAGTGCTAAGGTTTGGTAAAAAATAATAAGTTAAGCCCTAAATACATTGTCCATATAAGATTACTGAGAGAGTTAGACCATTGGCTTATAAGTTAGCATCATTAGTAGAGATGGCTCAGATCTATAATGTGATTCATGATAGTATGCGTAAGAGATATCAGTTAGATCTAACACATGTCTTACCAGCATAGGAAGTTGAAATTGCAAGTAATTTGAGTTCTGTTAAAGAACCAGTTAAGATAGTTAGTTATTAGACTAAGCAATTGAGAAACCAAATGATCCCATTGGTTAAAGACCTTTGGATGAATCATTTGAGAGAAGAAGCCACATAAGAAACGGAGGAGAACATAAGGAAACAATACCCCCATCTATTTGATCAATCAGGTCAGAATTTCAAGGACAAAATTTCTTAAGGGGGAGAATTATAACAACCCGTTTTCCATATTAAGGGTTAGAGCCTTAGATTATTGCATATGATTCAAATCATTTTAGCATTCATGAAATGCATTTCATTCACTGCATATCATTAGCATACACACATGAATTATGATTTCGTACACATTGCAAAGATAGTATACGCACTCAATTGACATATGCTGGGTTATGAAAGGTTTAAAATGGTTATGCTATGATTGTATATTATTTATGTCTTGAATGTTGGTTTGATTAGTTTAAAGTAGTAAATTTGTATTTAATTGTTACCATTAGAAAAGTGATAAATTAAAATGCATAGTTACACTAGGAAAAAAATGCCAAGTGGCAAGATAAATTGACATAAGAAAATTAGGATGATTATGCCTATGAAATAAGTGACAAATGGCACAGATAAATGAGTGACATTTGGCATAGGTAATTAATTGACAAATGGTAGCAATGATTGAGTGACAAATGGACTAGTAACTAGGTGACATTTGGTAGCTTATGGAAGGGATAAGTGGCTTACATGCTTAGGGACATATTTCAATATAACATGGTGACATCTAGCATCTAAGGAGTTATGTTTCTGTAGGAGTAGCTTCAGCTTTGTTCATTCTTCTTCTCTTTTTATCTCTCACCACTGAAACTTGCTCTTATCTCCCATTCCTATGTTTTGCTTGAGCTATGCTAAATTACCATACCAAATACATGCTTTTACCCTTCATAAGATAGCTAAAAAACTAGATTATTGTTATCTTTTATCCTTGTAGAAAACCAACCTATTTCTACCTTATTTGTAATGATCTTGCATGCATGGAGGGCTAGGTTAACTTGATGAATTAAGGTGGAACTGGAGCTAAACAAGTAAGTAAGTATTGATCTTTATGGCATGTTTTAATAGAAAGATTATGAAGATTGAATTAGGATGGATTGTATATGACATTGATGATGAAGTGTGCTGGAATATGATGGATGAACTTGGATACTTTTATTCTTTATTCTTGATGTATAAAAAAAATTGTGGGTTATAGGTTGTTATATAGATGAATTAGATTAGGATTTAAAGTACAATGAAGGAGATTCTATGTTAAAAGAGAGTGCTAGTATAGTGTTCTTGAAATGGGAAATAACAAGGATTACATGTATGATAGTGAATGATAGTTTCTATTTTATTTTGATGTATAAAAGACAATAGTTTATGAGCTACTAATTGAATACTTTTAATTTTGAGTTAGAATTGGAGATGAAATTGATGAGGAAATGGAGTACAATTAAGGTATAATTGAGGTACATTAATGGACTATAATGAAGATGTTTTGAATTTGGCATGAAGGTGTTAGAAATCTGGAAAAAAAGTTGAAGGAAATGGATCATGATCCTTCGGTTAACTCATTCTATGATTATGGAAGCTACATTAGCTCCTTCCCATAATTGTGGGCAATGCATTGTAGTGAAAAAATTTATGTTTTGTGTGATTGTTAAATTAACTAAGGATAAGTCACTTTACTTTAGTGAATTTGGACTTGATTGAGGCTTGAAATGAACTTAGAGAGTTGTTTGATTAATTGGTTAAGGGTTTGATAAGTTTAGGTTGTTAATTGATGTTATAACTTAAGGAATGGATTGTTTAATGTATCTAAATCTAGAAATTATGAGTTGTTGTAAGAATAAAAGTGTTTTTATAAATACAAATGTGTTCTAAAGGATATGAGTAATGTATTAGGAATGAATGAATGAGAATTTGGGAAATTGTGTGAATATATATAATGCTATAAAAGGGTTGGTGAATGTATGATTGATGAATTTAGAATAATCAAGTTTACTTAAGGTATAAACCTAATTGCAAACTAGTTATATCCAAGCTATGATTTATGAATGGTTAAGATTTGTGAATAAGGATACATACCCGGAAAGTCAATTGAGCATGCATGGAAGATGACACATATATATGTGCGTGAGTGAATAATCATATGATTGATCAACTTAGTAATGTGTAAAATATGTGTGTATTGCATTATTAAAGAAGCACAAGTTGATCGTCAGCATCCAGACATTGTCGGATCATCAAGGCAATAGCTTATCTAGAGCGTACTGTGAGTTAACCTAGATGTTTTCTCACTATGACTGAATTGTTTTTTATTAACGTTTAGATATTAAACTGTTATTGATATGATTGTGATAATTCCAGACATTGATGGTCTTAGGAGTTTAATATTTAAGATTGTATTGGAAGTGATTTCTAATTCTATGCGAATATGGAAAATGTGTACTCAACTAAATGTTGAATGCCAGACTTAGATCCGATGAATGTGACAAATGACTGTGCATATTGAATGAAAGTTATTGATAGCATACAATGTGAATTGATGCATTCTATCACATTGTTATACATGATCAGATAAAGGAGTTATGACCAGAATGACCAGTGTGAAAAAGAGCATAAAGCTTTAAAATGTGCACAAAGAGCCACAAGCTCAATTATTAATGAGCTTTGTATCCAAAATGGGTACGAGACAGAATACAAGATGAGATCAGTATCCACAACAGATAAGGGACAGTAAATAGGAGCTTGGTCATAACAAAGTAAAAATGAAAGTAAAGTCACATATGCATTTGCATTTATATATATATATATATATGTATATATAGATATAGATATAGATATACATATAAATATCTTTACATGTATCATGTGAATGATGGTGAAGAATTACTAAATTGTGTTGATATTATGATATACAATGTTGTGTACATATTGATGATATGAATGATTGAGATAAATGATTGATTATTCTGAAATCATTATATGAAATGTTTGTAGTTCATGACGTATTGTTGAGATATGATGTATATTGTGATCTGATACTCAATATTGAATGATGTGATACATCTGCTAAATTGGGAAATGCACGTGTGAATTTGGTTTATACTTGTGATATTTGTGTTTTGATTTGAGTGAGAACATTGATGATGGTTCACTCACTGAGTTTCCAAAACTCATCAAAATTGCAACGTTAATTTTCAGGTACAAGGGAGACCTAGCTTCTAAGATGATATAATAAAATTCTGGTACTATCAATTTTCGAAACAAGAATGGCTCAAAGGTCTGGTCAGCTGATACCTGTGGAGTTTAGACAGAATAATTTTGTTTAGTTTCTCCTTTCATGTTGAACTTTTTGTATAGAACTTTAAACTCCCAAATGTTATGTTATGTATAAACATGGAATATGTAATGTAATGACAATGTAATTAAGTTTCATTTTGCGAATGAAATGACGAGTTTTGATCTTTGGAAATATTTATGCTGATGCCATTAAGTTGATGTGATTGCTCTAACATGTCGTTTTCGTAGGCTATGTTCTTGAATGTCCTCTAGATATTTGGGCATATACTCTATGGTAGTGGTGTGTTACAAATAATCGCTAAATGTTATGGAATAATTTCATAATCAATTAAGCACCTATCAATAATGTTATCAGCGATGTGTTTCTCTTTATGCCACCTCATATTTATGATTTTTTTGGCATAAAAAGCATTTTTAGTTTTTGTTCAATAGGGAATTATCTCAAGATTTTATTTGGACATTCTTCAAGATCCTCATTGTCCTTCCAAAATGTAGCACAATCATACTCACAAGCTTCTATTGATATATATATATAATTAACAATTTATTATCTTTATAATAAGATTTGGGTAATTTTTATCTAACAGGTAATGCATCATTCAGCAAGTCAATGAAAATGTCAAAAGAATTGTTACTCCATTTATTATAAACCTTCAAATGGAACAATTTCACAACAAAAAGAAAGAAAAACATAGAAGGAACTAGAAGAAAAGAGAGAAAAAATGAACCATAAAAAAAAGAATGAAAAAAAAGGAGAAAGAAGAACAAGGAAGAGGATTCAACTGAGTTTTAGGTAACCTTCATCTATTCTTCTTGCTTTGGTAGAAGAAGGAACTAGAGAAAATGAGTTTTATGTGCTAAAAATGAAGGGAGAAAGGAGAGGACCAAGAAATCCATTTCTTTGATTTTCATGGATTTTCAACTAGATCTTAGTCATTCTAGCTTAGATAAACTATGAGTATATTAAGTCTAAGCTTATTTTTGGATATTAAAGCTTTATGGATTTTCTATTTGTATATTAGTTTGAAGGAAAGCTTTTTTGTTTGAAGGACACCAAGAAAATCCATGGCAAGAGCAAGAGGAAAGGCAAACTTGAGTTTGAACTTATTATTAATTAGGTGGGTGATATGTTTATAGTTATCTTAGATGATAGGTTGGCTTATTTCTTGTTTGTATGTTTAATTGCTTGACTTTAAATTATTACGATTATTGGAAAATACACTATGATTTGTTATCTTGTTATAACTTGAAAAATGTTATTGTATTTTGTATTCAGGAAAAGAGGAAAAGGCACAAGAAGCATGAAAGTATGAACATGTGATGAAATGAATTGAGCATTGAAATTTGCTCGTGTTTAGGCAAGAAAGATACCATTTTGTTCGTGACATGCACATTGACTTAAAGCCCTCTCCCAGCTGCCCGTTTGTGGCACATGAGCTCTTAAAAAATGGACTCATTTTGTTCATGGTGTAAACTGAATTTCTCCATTTCGTTTTATGGGATTCTCTCAATCCATTATGTTTGTGCATTTCATGTTGATTTGTTAAGCATGATATACAATTGAATTTTATGTTTTGATGATTGAAAATACATGATATGACTTATGAGATAACATCCTTGACTATGAGTTCTTTGAGCTATAACTGTGGATATTTTAATTGCTAGATTAAAATGAGATATATACATATATATATATATATATATATATATGTTTGATTATGTACAGCCCATTACCGGTGGCTATAAACGTATTAGCCACTGAGCTTCGCAGCTCATCATATTATTTTCCACTCCTTAGGTATAAAGCGAGCAGATAATTGATCCTTGCAAAGCTTTGACAAACTCCAAGATTTCTATCTTTTGTAACTAAGTTAGTTCGACTACTTTTGGTAGCTTTATAAACATATCAAGCATGAGCATCCATATATGTTTTATATTATGCTACTGATGTGGCCTTTCATATGTAATTAAAGTTATGTTCAAACTCTGTTTTGTTTGAGAAATGAAAGTAAGAGTTAAAGAATTTCTCTTTTGTACATGCTCAAAATTTCCATCTTGTTGGGTTGTTAATTGTGGTTAGAAATGGAAATGCTATGTTGTTAGATGGTGTTGCATAGATATAGAATAAATTGTTATATTGGGAGTCATGTATGTACATTTAGTATTTATTGGATTCGAGTCTTTTGGAATATGTAAAAGTTTATAATAGGCAAAGAAGAAAAGGGCAACAAAGTTGTAGTACTATTCTTGATAAAAATTATATCTTATTTTCAATGATTAAACTATATTGATGTAGGCTGAATAAGACAAAGTTGTCTTCATAAAAGTTGTTGCTTATTCTCTTAGCTTTCTAATGGTATGAAGTTTGTAATTTTTGGACATCAGAATTGAGAGATATGGTTTTTTACAAGTTTGAGTGCATAACAGGAGTCCACGATCATGCCCGAGTTCAACACTCACTGGAGTGCACGATCATGACCAGTCCCTTTTATTCTCGGGCATGATCCACGACTTCTTTCTGTTATTTACTTTGTCATGGTCGTGAATTTTTAAGTCACAACCGTGACTTCTCTTACTCTATACAGTCGTGACTTCTTAAGTTATGATCCTAACTTCTTGTTATTATTAAAGGCATGACCGTATACAGTCGTGCCTTCTTAAGTTATGATCCTAACTTCTTGAACCCTTCCGGTATATATGCCAGTGATATATAATGTTATATGCCCTTATATGAACTTAGAGTTCATAGGTATGCAAAATCTTGGAGATTTCTGACATATAAGCTTCTAAATGTGTAAAACTAAGTCCATTGGATGGATATGGCCATGGTGGCTAAGTTAAATGTGTTATAATACCTTATAGGTGATTAGACATGATTTACAGACTTAATGGACACTTAGATAGCTTAATTTGAAAAGTTGATGTACATAAAGGCTCATGTGCAAATTGTTAAAAGTTATGGGTTTTAAATGTAATTTTTCAATTCTTAGAAGACCAAAAGGTAATTTTATAAAGTTAAGGGGATTAATTATAATGTTCAAAAGTCCAAAGACCAAAATTAAAATAAAAGTTTTAGTCATTCTCAAATTTTGAGCATAATTGCAAATTTAGGAAAAGTTGGAGGGTATAATGGTAATTTCACATAAGATAAGAGCAAAAAGGTAATTTTAACATGTATGGTCAAAGATGAGTCAATAATTTAGATCTTTCTTCATATGTGGCCGTGCACCTCTTCATTAAACATTAGAAACACCGTGTTTTAATTAAAAGAAAGGAGAAGAGAGGAGGAGAAGAGAAGTTTCAGCCATCACCTACCTTTCACCCTTTTTTTCATTCTTTAACCCAAACCAAGGTTTTCTAAGGTAATTTGGTGCCAAGGAACTCAAATCTATCATTATATTTGAGAAATTCTAAAAGATTTGAAGATATCACTAAAGGAAAGTTTAGGTAAATTTTGTCTCATATCTCTCACCACATTATGATTTTGAGTTTGGTGTTAAGATATGTTGTTCTCCATGCTTGAATATGCATCAAACATGGTTTAGATGAATGAAATGAGTCATGGAGAAGTTTTCTTAAGACAAAACTGAAATGCCCTTTTCTTTGGTGGAAGTTTGTGAAAATTTGAATATCTTTGAAAATTGATGTTTTAAATGAATTCTATGGTGTTAATTGTGTATGTATAATGTGA
>JANZXP010000002.1:17997936-18019444 GCA_027576715.1 Erythroxylum flavicans
GATCAAACCTAATCTCTTAAATGGCATCATAAAGAAAACACAATACTTAAAAATCTCAACTCCTCATTGCATTCATTCATAAAAGTTTACATTGTAGTTATTAAAACCAATATTTACAATCGTTATACACAAGCTCTACATGAAATAGGAAAAAAAATACATAGTTATAACTAGAACTCATCAATTGCCAGGTGACAAACCTTTGAGCCATATCTAGTCCAAAATGTTCTTTTAGAAGATCTTAAAAATCAAGATCTCCTGTCTCGTACCTGAAAAGTCACATTGCAATTTTTGATGAGTTTTACGAACTCAATGAGTGAACCATCATTGATGATCTCACTCCAAGCAAACACACAAATATCATACAACCAACCAAATTCACAACATTTTCCATCACAATAAGACATAATGAATGTCATACACATTACATAGATTCTTTTAAAACTTGAACAACCCAGTCAATCACATTATCATGGCATATCACTTTAACATCACAACTTTAGAAAAGATTTCAAAAGTATATATTTCATAATCATAAATATACAAATGCAGATGCATATAAGACTCTAGATTTATTATTATTTGTTGTGATTAAATGCCTTTCAGATACAGATACACATACAGATATTGGCCTATTGGGCTCAGTTAGATACAGAAATCACGAAGCAAAGCTCTACGTTTAGAATTCTAAGCTTAAAACTATTTCGGACTGGCTACTCTGATCACAACTCCTTTATCTGAACATGCATTTTATGAAATGCATCAAATAACAAAATATGTCATGAATAACATTCACTTATTGAGTGCCTTTCAAATACCGATACACATACAGATACTGGCCCATTGGGCTCAATCAGATATAGAAATCACGGAGCAAAGCTCTACGTTCAGAATTCTGAGATTAAAACTCTTTCAGACTGGCTACTCTGATCACAACACCTTTATCTAAACATGCATTTTATGAAATGCATCAAATAACAAAATATGTCATGAATAGTTTTCACTTTTGATGCACAGACAAAACCTTATATTCAACAAACCTCAGTCTAGCATTCAACTTTTGTTGAGTATTCAGAAATCCGTTGCAAACAGATATCATTCAAATTTCAGATACAAATAGAACACTTCTAACAGATTCCTAAATATCAAACTCCTCGGACCTTTAAAGTCCGAAATTCTTATACAGATCACAAAAAGTTCAATAATTGGAAGTTAAACAGAATCAATCAATCCTAGGAAGATCATCTAGGTTGACTCATAAATGCTCCCTTTAGCTTATTGCCTCGAAGTCCCAGCAATATCTGGAAGCGACCGTTCGACGTGTTCCTTTATAAGCAATCATATACATTTATATGTCACTCATGTGCATTTTCATAAGAATAATCAGCTATAAATACATTTATGAATGTATCATGTATCATGCATGTTTAATGACAATTTCTCGGGTATATTTCTTTATACTCTTTATAAACAATTTACAATGCCTTCAAAACATTCTTTTAATCCTTAATACCCTTTTTTTCACTTTAATCCTTTCATTCAACATCAATTAAATTCATTTAAGAACTAATTTCAACTTTAATACTTTATATGGAAACATCCTAGCCTTTATTAGTCTGAAAATCACTCAAAAAATAACACCATTTGCATTTCCTCTTTGGTCATGATCATGTAAGTGCACAATCATGATTTTCCTCCTTTTTTGGCAGAGTTGCGATTGTGCATCATCATTTTCAGCAAGGGTTGCGATCGTGCAGATGCACGATAGTGCCGTGCTATGTTTTTCTTCCTCCTTTCTTCTATTTATCCAAAACTCACATACATTTTAACACCAAATTCACTCCAATTTTCCATATTACTTTATCACAAACACAATGTCATTCCATACTCATTCACATACCAATTTGTTTTCATGAAATTATCAAACCCTAATGATTAGACCTCTTCAACTACATAATATTATTCATGAAACCTATCCTTTTCCATAACATGATATCCATTTTATCAAACACTTCATTATCAAAATTGTATCATTTACAGTTGATGACCTCTTCATTTTTACTTCAGTTTCAATTCAATAACATTAATGCACAGTTCAACAATTCATGATTGTTCATAAACCCCCAAACAGTACCTATTCCATATTTTTCCATATCATATGTTCTACATGTTTTCCAGATTTTCTTAAGCAGATTTCAGGTTAGATTTTTATGACCGTTATGACCTAGACGATGAGGTATTTAGACAACACCTTCTCCTAATAAAATGTTCTCCAATGTCTTAAGTGTCTAATGACATCAATTTCACGCATTTTTGGTTTAGTATCATGCAAGTTATAATAAAAAATCTACAAACTATTTTCATACCTTAACAGAACATAATTCTCAAATTTAAGCCACATTTCAAGACTCTTAAGAATAGATTTCAAATTCGATTTCTTCATGAAAACTGTAGCCATATGTCTCTAGTTTACTATAAATTAAAATCCATCCAATTTGGATATTCACAGGTCAAGTTATGTTCAAAATATAGTGCATGTTCGGTAAAAACACTACATATAACATGCTCCAGCTCACTTCATTGCTAAAATCCTTCATCTTGTTAATCATATGACGAATTTGCTTCTTCCTTCACCACCCACACATACATCCACACCATTCACACATGCATCAATCCACAAGCATGAAAACATACACCACTCATGCATGCATCCATTCTACAAACATTAAAACCTCATCTTAATATCATTTACAACACCCAAAAAACTTTAAGCATCACTTACTTGCTTCAGAAAAATTTCAGTAGTTGAGAGGGGTTAGAAGAGGTTTTGGTGGATGGAGAAAAGACAAAAATAGAGAGAAACATAACAAAATATGTACTGGAATGTTTTCTTTGCAAGGTGTAATGTGGGTAAAATGCAGAAGTTAACTGTTTAAGTGATGGATGACAAGAAGTAAGATGCTGTTTTCGGTGGAGACAAAACAAAGGAGCTGTAGAAACTTTCTTACCCAAAAAACATGACTAGGTGGCTCCATTCCTCAATGATACATGCCCTTTAGCATGTCTTACACTTGTCATCCATTTAATTAGCCCATATGTCACTTACTAATTGCTCTATTTATCACACATTAATCGATCCATTTATCACTCCATAATAAGTCCATTTGTCAATTAATTTCTAATACAATTGTCACCCTTCTATTTGTCTCTTATTTCTATATTTTTTCTAGTTTAAAATACCCCAAATTTTTGATAAATTTCCAAAATACCCGAAATTTCTCCAAAAATGCGAAAATAATTTTAATACACCCCAATTCAATTTTCAAGACAGTTAATCCATAATTTACACTTTAATCACATTACAATCACTTATACCCAAAAAATGTCAATTAATGCATGTACAATTATTTTCATGAGTGACAACATTATTCACATGCATGTGTATGCCATATAATGCATGAAATGCACTCCTAAATTCTCAATATACTCTCATATATAGCATCCTAGGGTTCTAACCTCAATCATGGGATAATGAGATGTTACAACCAAAACTAGACTTTGATCCTTCACAAAATAGCCAATAAATCAGCTTTATGTTACTTTCATCTTGCTGCCGAAAACCAGCTCACTTTCACCTTGAAATTATGTTGATCTTGCTTGCTTGAAGGGATAGGTTACCTTGATGTTTTGAGTTGAAATTGGAAGCTTAATAAGTACGTAGAAAGTTGATATTTATGGCATGTTTAATAGAATGAGAATGATGATTGAATTGGAATGAAATATATATGATGTTGATGATGAACATGCTGGAATATGTTGGATGAACTTGGATGTTTTTCTACTTTGCTCTTGCTGTATGACAACCATGGATTATCGGTTATTATATAGATGAATTAGATTGGAATTTGAAGTATAAAGAAGGTGAATTCATGCTAAATAAAGATGTTAATATAGTGTTCTTGAATTAAGAAAGAACTAGGACTATATGCATGATAATGAATGATAGTTTTCTGTTTTTATTTTTGATGCATGAAAGATAATGATTTTTGGACTGCCAATTGAATACTTTTGAGTTGGAATTGGAGATGATATCGATGAGGAATTAGAGTATAATTAAGGTCTAATTAAGGTATACTTGATGGAATATTAAGTAGATGTTTTGCATTTGGTAGAAAGATGTCAAAATCTGGAAAAAAAGTTGAAGAAAATGGATGGAGACTTTCGGCTAACCCATCCCATGATCGTGGGAAGTCATACATGATCATGGGAATTACATGGCAGTGAAGAAAATGATATTTTGTGTGATTCTTCAACCAATTAAGGATAAGGTACTTTACTATGATATATTTGGACTTGATTGAGGTTTAAAATTAACCAAATTTGATATTGGATAAGTTAGTTGAATATTTGATAAGTTGAAGTTGTTAAATGATGTTATAACTTCAGCAAAAGATTGTTTGATATCAATGTATCTATGTTTGGAATTTAGTAGTGTTAAAGGATTGAAAATGTTTTTATAAATGTAAATGTGATTCGAAGGATATGAATAATGCACTAGGATTTAATGAATGAGAATTGGGAATTGTGTGAATACTTATAATGCTAGAAAAGGGTTAATGAATGAATGGTTGATGAATTTAGAATAATCAAGCTTATTTGAAGATATAAACCTAATTACAAATTGTTTATATCCAAGTTATGATGTATGATTGGTTAAGAAATGTGACTAAGAATATATACTTGGGAAAAGTCAATTGAGCATGCATTGAACATGCTATATGTCTACATGTGCATGATTGAATATTTATTTGATTGATCACCTTAGTAATGTGAATTATGATTGTGTAGCATGATTTTAGATGCACAAGTTGAATGCCAACATCTAGACATTGTTGGATCATCCAGGAAATAGCTTATCTGGAGCATACTGTGAGTTAACCTAGATGTTTTCTCACTATGTTTGATTTGTTTCTGTTTCAATTTCAGTTATTAAACTGTTATTGCTATTATTGTGATAATTCCAGAAATTGATTAGTCTGAGGAGTTTGATATTTGGAATTATATTAGGAGTGTATTATGATTGAATGTGAATATGAAAAGTGTATACTCAACGAAAAGTTAAATGCTGGACTTAGATCTGATGAATATGTGAAAATGATTGTGCACAATGAATGAAAGTAAATAAAGCTTATTTATGAAATGATGTATTTCATTACATTATTATGCATGATCAGATAAAGGAGTTGTGACCGAAGTGGCCAATCTGAAAAGAGCTTAAAGCTTAAAAATGCGTATGAAGAGCCACAGGCTTAGTGATTAATGAGCCCGATATCCAAAATAGGTACAGGATAGAATGTGAAATGAGCCTGGTATCTATAAGGGATACGAGACAGTAAATAGGCGCTCAATCACAACAAAATAAAAATAAAAGTGGAGCCACATGTGCATATGCATTTGCGAATATATCTTCAAATGTACTATGCGAATGATTGTGAACAATTATTGAATTACGTTGATATGATGATATGCAATGTTTGTCTACATTTGATAATATGATTGACTAAGATAGATGATTGAATTATTCTGAAAAGATTATATGAAATGTGTAAAATTCATAATCTATTGTTGAGATGAGGTATACTGTGAATTTGCTTTGTATTTGAGATGTTTGTGTTCTGATATGAGTGAGCACATCGATGATGATTCACTCATTGAGTTTGCAAACTCATCAAAATTGCAACGTTGATTTTCAGGTACAAGGGAGACATAGCTTCTAAGGCAAACTAGTAGAAGTCTAGTTCTGCCTATTTTGGAAAACAAGAATGGCTCAAAGGTCTAGTCAGCTGATATTTGAGGATTAGAAGTTTGTGTTTATGTAGTTTCTCATTTCATGTAGAACTTTTTATAAAAGAATAGTAACCATTTAGATGTTTTAATAATGTACAAAGTTGTTTAATGAAGAGTAATGCTACAGTGTAAATTATGTTAGTTAATGAAATGGGAAAGGTTGACCCTTTCAATGTTTGTAATATGTTTAATGCCATAATAAGTGACTGTGATTGCTTTAACATGCTATTTTTATAGGGTATGTTCTCGAATGTCCTCTGGATATTAGGGAAGATACTTTATGGAGGTGGGATGTTACATCTTTTTTATAAAGAAAGTAATTGATCTTATAAATTTAAGTATAGAGATACTTAAACTAAAGTATGGGTGCTCATTAGAGAATAAGTTACTAAATTGACCCAACTATGAGGATCTCGAATGGAATATTACTTTTGTGTCTGTAAATTTTCTCATAATGATGGTTGTATAATTGATCCTTAGACTTGAGAATACCAAGGTATCTCATGTGAGAATTATGGTGCTTTGATGCTACTTATAAACTATCCTAGGATAATTTAGTTGGTAATATTTAGATGCAAAATAAATTATATAGAGATTGTTGAATAAGTCAATAAAGGATTCATCACTCTAAAGTAATTAGAGAGGATATTCTATTGTTCTTGATTAGTAGTTATTTATAAAATTTTCTTGTTAGAGTGAATTGATATTTGAAAAAGACGTTTTCAAATATCAATTATAAATTAATTACTAATTAACAAGAACGGACATGATTGGGTGAAAATAGTGGATAATATATCCATACTCTATCCAATTAGAATATTAGATGACGAAAGGATTAAATTATATATCATAACCAAGCATGGTTGGGTAAATTTAAACCACTCTGACATTCTTGATATTTGGGTACTTATGACATGTTACTAGACGTCAATTTTTATCTATGATTAGAAATTGTTTAATTAGAGAATTAAAGATAAATTAAAAGGAGTTTTAATTTATCAGGTTCTAATTACGAATTAGAATTATAATTTATAATCATTGTCAATTTATTAGGAACCTAATAGGTCACACATTAAAGAGCAGTTTATGAAGGAAAATCAATTTTAATTAAGTTGAACTTAATTATAAAGTTTAAGAAACTTTAGGATTATATATGAGATACTTGATTTTATTAAAATTAAATTAATTATAAATTTAATTATAATTAAGAATTTAATTATAATAAAATTTTAAAACCCTAATGCTTTTTCTATAAATAGGAATAAGCATCAGGAAGCTAGTACTCCTGCTTAATTCCTCTCAAGAGTTGAGAAGTTACTCTGTAGATACCATTAGAGGTTGAACAAGTGAACAACTTGTGGTTGACATGTCGAAAAGCTTTTAAAGGATTTCAATAGGAAAAGCAAATCAGATATGATTTCTTATTTTACGATTCGTGTTTTCATTATTCAAGTTATTCAATTATTGGGATTTAATTGGAAATCATAAAAATTTTATATTTCTATTGCGCTCATCTTGATTCGATCACTACTAGTTTCCAACACTATAGTCATCAATGAAGACCTTAATTGTGAAACTGAAGTACAAGTAAAATATTAAAGAAGACATCAACGTTGTAAGAACTCATTTCAAGGCACAAACATTATTTTAAGTTTTGAGTGATAAAGTATGGGCATTACTTAATTTTTTTAGTTTATAGATTGCGTTGTCTGAAAATATTATCACTCATAAGGGGCTAAAATAATCATTGCTAGAGACATGAGAGTCTCCCTACACCAGGTGGTCTCTGGAGCTTCCATACAGCACTTCGAGTTTGCATGATTCAACATCTTTTCTTTTACCCATAGCCCAGTTGTCTTCCCCATAACCATCATTTTAGTTCAAACTTATCATATTTTTTTGGCCTCCTGACCCATTTTCACTTCTCTCATCTCTCCCTAGCTTCCATACAACCCATACACTTCACGTATGCATGACTCTTGACTCATCTTTGTTTCTTCTAATACTGGCCCCTTCAACCATCATATTTTTCTTTGTTCATCGTGTTTTCCTCAACTCTCAACCTTGTTTTTTCCCTATGGGCATCTTGGTATTTCTTTGCTTACATCACAGCTCTTGGCTCTCCACTTTTTCCTTCTTTCATTACCAACTTTTTAGACATCCCACCTGCCAACCTGCTACCTTCCTCTTTGAGCTATTATCAAGCTACTGTCCCTTTCAGTGATGGTTTCCTTGGTAAATGACAAGGATGAGTTTCCACCTTTGTCATCCAACGTTGCTTCACCATCTGCCCCTCCTCGTGGCCCCTCCCTCTCTAGTCCTTTAGCAATTCCAAATGCTAACTAGTAGAGAAGATCGAAGCAAGTCCTGGGTGAGCAACATGTCTCTAACTTATATTCTAACCCTCCGAAAGAGATATAAGGAAAGCCCATGGTCTGCCCTGAAATAACTATCTTATAAGAAGGAGCTAAAGGTTGGGAAGCCGCCACTCTTATTGATTTTTTCTTTGATCAAAGGTCTCCATTTCTAGTCATCAATTAATGGGGTTTGTGCAATTGGAAGAACAAAGGTTTGGTGGATTTTCTCTTAACTAAAGACAAACTTTTTCTATTTACATTCACTTCAACATCACTAGCTAATAAGATACTTAAGGAAAGACAATGACATATAAGTAATCAACCCCTCTTCTTGTAAGCTTAGCAGCTAAGTTTGAACTTGGAAAATATCAAAATTCAAAGCTTCCCTCTTGGGATTGACTTTCATGGAATATCTCTTGAGTACTGGACTACGAAAGGCCTTAGTGCTTTAGCTAGCTTCATTGGAAAGCCCCTTTGTATAGATGAAAACACTGCTAATAAGAGAAAAATCAGGTATGCTCGCATATATGTTAGTGTCGAAATGTCGAAGGAGCTGCTAACCGAAGTTCCTACCATGAGGTTGGGTAATGGTAATAAGCTTTATGAAGATGCAATTTCCTATCAATAGACTCCTACTAACAAGTCAAATGGTAAGGCATGGAAAGCTACTGGTTAACTATTTAAATATGGAATATACGATGAACTGATGATTGAAAATACTGATGAGGTATTAGCTATTATCACTCACGGTTTACATGATAATGTAACTTCAATAAATGTCGAGGATCCCCTAGTCACTGATGGTTTATGTACTATTAAATTGGCCAACTCTGAACCATATTCAATCTAAGTTAAACACAAAGACACAACCAGCGTGTTTTGCCACCATTCACCAACACATGAAAAAGAAAACAGGCCTTCTCCATTAGTTTCTCATGTAAATGGTCCAGTTGTTTTGAAGGGTTCGCTAGAATTATTTCTTCCAATGATAACTCCTAATGTTAAGCTAAACCAATCCAGGATGAGCATCAAGATTTATCTGGCACGTTTTGCCCTCCATTCACTAACATATGCTAAAGAAAATAAGACCTCGCACTCGGTTAATCAAGCCAATGGTCCAACTATTTTGAAGGATTCTTCTAAATTGTTTTTTCCAGTGATAACTCTCTAAATTTTTACCACTAATCAGACCAATTTTGATTGCAAAACCAATTACTTGTTTTACACTAAAAATCGCAAGTATACGGGTCGTTACTTGTAGTAAAAAGCAGATATCGTTCCACAGAGATTGTACTTAGGCACCACTTAATTCAGGTTGTGCTTTTTTTAAGACTCAAATTTGAATAATAACTGAAAAGTGAACTAAATCAAAACAAACTAGCAACAATCGAATAATGTAATAATGAAAATTTGTTAAGAGAATTAATCAAGTTATAGGAGTGGGGATGTCAATGGGTCTGGCTGGGAGTCTGGCCTAGCCTTGGTCATGGCAGGTCTTGGGTCGATCCACCGATGGGCTGACCGACCCATCCATAAATTTTTTAAAGAAAAAAACCAAAACAACAACGATGCCGTTTCGAGAAAAGTGGCAGATCATGATCAGCCCGTGGCTTGGTCTGAGTGGACCATGGTCGGCCAACCTGCACCAAAAATGAACCGAGATTGCCATCCCTATATAGGAGAGGGTATTTTACCTATCATTAAT
The DNA here is from genome assembly GCA_027576715.1 of Erythroxylum flavicans. Classification (NCBI taxonomy): domain Eukaryota; kingdom Viridiplantae; phylum Streptophyta; class Magnoliopsida; order Malpighiales; family Erythroxylaceae; genus Erythroxylum; species Erythroxylum flavicans. The sequence goes on from JANZXP010000002.1 coordinate 18,007,846, forward strand.
GCTAATCTAGCCTTTGATGCGTTTATGGAGTGTTGGTTCTTGACGATCGTAGGGTTGATTACTCTCTCTTGAGTTATAATCATTCCATAAATTGTAAACACTAATCGAATTATGAAACTGGCAATCTCTCAATTCACAAGTTACCTACAATTCTAATTAGTTCTAAAGCTATCTAATAAATAATCAGTCTCGCACGGGATCTCTCTCTATTAAATTATCAACTAGATTGATTAAGTAGTCAATTAGATCGCCTAACTCTCGTTAATCCAATATAATCATTTTTATCCAGTTCACCCTCTCAGTTTGTTATCGAAACATGCAAATACATTAATGAATCACAGCACCCAAATCAAGTAAACACAGTTCAACTAGATTAACATTAAAAATAAGCAAAATGCTAAAGGAAAAGTTAGAACATAATTAACAACTCAAAATTCATATCCATACAACCCATCTCAATCTTACACATTAAATGAATAAAAACGTTAATGGGGAGGAAATGTAACTTAGGTTAGGTGATTCAGGAGAGTAGCGGCATCAGGAGATCATCTATTATGAGAAGCTTTGGCACCGAACCCCTTCTCTTCTTGCTCTTCTTCTTCTCTCTCTCTCTCTTCTTTCTCTCTCTCTTTTGGGTTTCCAAATGTAGGTTGAATGTACACTCTTTTAGGGTTATATCATAATCCTTTTATTATCTTTACCAATTAAGGTAATCCTAATGTCTTTTCTAGGTTTGAAATGTCTAAAATGTCCCTCGAAAACTCGAATCTGAAAGTAACTCCACGTCTGTCTGCGCGTAGGCCACGATCGTGGCCCTTACTGCACGATCGTGGCCTGGTTAGCTGCTCTCTGTCATGATCCTGGCATATGCCCCATGATTGTGGCCCTATGCTCGAGTTTCTGTCACAATTGTTACACGATCGTGGCCTTACGTTAGTGCTTCTGTTATGATCGTAGCAGGTCTCCCATGATTGTGGCCTTGTGTTTTAGTTGGGGTCTCCTCTAAAACTCTTTTGAATGCCCTGAAACACTAACAAATTCATCACGACACCTTATATATATAAAATTGAAGCTCAAAAACATGTTCTTACCTAAATAACACTTAAAACACAAATGATTATGAACTAACACAATTCGTAAGCTAAACACACACTAAACAATCAACTTAACCACTAAACATATATCAAATTGCCTATAAAAATACAATGCAATTTCCACCTATCAACATCCTCACACTTAAACTTTTGCTTGTCTTTAAAGAAAGATCAAATACAACCAATAAGATTCTATCACTTCATTTTTACAAAGATTAAAGCATGCAATCCCTTAAACCTTGGCCAACGTATGTGTCAAGCTACTACACACAATATGACTAATTTTCATCGATGCATATAAGCCATCTCAACCTATGAAACCATCAGTCAAAGATAAGTATAAATTCAAAATGGACCTTCCTTACGGATTTTACTCATTTCTCTCAAGTTTTTGATGTTAGTACTTTGCTCAAACTTCCTATAGGAAACCACACTATCATAGGCTTGCTAATACACCAATTCTTCTCCATAATGATTACATGCTAGGATAGATTAAAAGGATTTTATTTTAGGTTGTAATGTGGCTAGGGTTAAGGTGGGTTAAACAAGTTTTAGGGGTTTGTCACAAGCATTTATAAACTACTAAATGTACAAAGGGATGACATAAATAAACTTCTAAGATATGTAAATAGATAAGATTACTTCTTTGTACTTATTAAAGCTACTACATGTTATTCCCTTTTCATTTCATTTCATTTATTTTTTTCATTTGACTTTTTAACACATCATAATAAGGAAACAATGAGCAGAAAACAACAATTATATACAATGTACTCTTCACTTGTGATTCCACACTAAAGTATCACTTAGCACTATATTAACTTATTATTAGGTAAGCTAATGGGGTTTGTGGGTTTTAAAATTGGGTGATTTCAAGAAACAAAAGGTTAAAGGCTTAATGGGGCTAGCAATGGTTAATAAAAGGGTAGTTCATTTAAGCCAAAGGTTAAGGCAAGAAGGCCTTAATCATTTCTATCTAGCATGCATCAAGTATATTTAAATCGATTTAAAGCAAGTTCTAAAGGTAATTACCTAAGAAAGCATCACAAAAACAAGGAAATGAAATGACTATAAAATGGAGTCATAAAGGCTCAAATCCTCACATAAGCTCAAATGAAAATCCATTATGCTTCTATACATTACCTTATTGTTCAAATGTCAAGTTCTGAGTAAGCTTACGTAACCAACTACTTTCATCACTCCACGTAGTTCACTCTCCACTCAAGTAGCCTAATTTGAGTTCATTCATGCATTTAATTTCATTTCAAATAGTATGATAAAATCTCATGGCAACACATTCATCAAAAAGATACAAATGTAAGGGAAATGGCACACATAAGACTAACAACCTAACATGCATCTTAAATGACATGCAAAAATGTAAACATAAATGCAAAAGCTACCTCCCCACACTTAAACAAAACATTGTCCTCAATGTGCAAAGAGAACATCTAAAACCAATAAACAAAACCATGAAAAACAAAACACAAAACACAAAACATAAAAAGAATAATAGAAGAGATTAAGGGCAAGATGGGCTTTTCCTCTCATCCTTTGGTCCTCCAATAAGCTAGGATATATAATAAAATTTCAAGTAACCTCAAAACGTATCATTGGGGACTTAAACAATAAGAGAATGAAGGGTGGAACAAGTTAAACCAAACTAAATATTATCAAATCAAAGAAAAACGACACTAACACAAAGACAAACAAATGAAAGACAATCATGCTAAGTTAAAGTCATTAGCTTGACCATTCCATATGAAATTATAAAAGAGTAGGTAAAAGGCAAGAAAGCACTTCCTTTTCTTACGAGAATGGCCCTCCAAAGTAAAGCTTACATCTATGCCCATTAACCTTAAAGGTTTCACCCTTTTGATATTATGACTCTAACGCTCCATAAAGAAACACTTGATTAACCTTAAATGGGCCACTCCATCTTAACTTGAGCTTTCTGGGAAATAACCGAAGTAGTGAATTGAATAAAAGCACTAAGTCCCTACTCTTGAATTCCTCCTTCTTAATGTGGCCATCATGCCACTTCTTAGCCCTTTTTTTATACAACTTGGCATTGTCATATGCATCATATCTTAATTCTTCTAATTCATCAAGTTGTAACAATCTTTTCTCTCCTGCTAGTTTGCAATCCATGTTCAATTTTCTAATTGCCTAATAGGCTCTATGCTCCAACTCTAATGGTAAATGGCAAGCCTTGCCATACACAAGTCGATATGGAGTTATGCCTATGAGAGTTTTGAAAACTGTCCTATAAGCCTAAATGTATCATCTAACTTCAAAGCCCAATCTTTCCTTGAAGTGCTCACTACCTTCTCTAGAATCTTCTTCAACTCTCTATTCAACACCTCCATTTGGTTGCTCTTTGTGAATGGTAATGGGTTGCCTCTCTATGATGAACATTATATCTTCTCAAAAGAGCCTCAAAGGGTTTGTTGTAAAAATGGCTCCCTCCATCACTTATGATAGCTCTAGGCACCTCAAATCGAGTAAAGATCTTCTTAATGAATCATTTCACCACCTTGCCATCATTTGTTAGAGTAGCTAATGCTTCAACCCACCTGGACACATAATCAACTCTAACCAATATATAAGAGTTACCTAGGGAAGATGGGAATGGTCCTATGAAATCTAAGCCCCATATATCAAATATCTTCACCTCTATGTGTTTGAAACTAGTATCTTATCTCTCTTCGAAATGTTGCCCACCCTTTGACACCTATCACAACGTAATACAAAATCTCGAGCATTTTTTAACAAGTTTGGCTAATAGAATCCACATTCCAAAATGCGAGAAGCCATTTTGTTTGCTCCATATTGTCCAGCATAAACTGAACTATGACACTGAGTCAAAACTTCAGGCATTTCATCTTTAAGGACACACCTATGAATCAAACTGTCAACACATATTTTATATAACACAGGTTCATCCCAAATATAGCGAGAACACTGAAATAATAATCATTTCCTTTATTGATATGAGAGATTAGGGAGAAGAATACCACTTGAGAGATAATTGGCAATATCTACAACCAAGGAAGAAAAGGATTTTCTACCATCATTAAAGCCTCGTCATGAAAACGCTCTTTAATTTCCTCTTCTTCTTCATTTTGTTCCCATTCAAGTCTCGATAGGTGGTCTGCCATAACATTTTCTACTTCTTTCTTATCCTTAATCTCAATGTTGAATTCTTGAAGTAGAAGCACCTATCAAATGAACCTAGCCTTGGCATCCTTCTTTGCAAATAGATAACGCAATGTCATTTATCTGTAAAAATAATAACTTGTGAGCCCAAAAGGTAAGAAAGAAATTTTTCACATGTAAATGCTTAAGAACGAAAATTTTCACATGTAAATACCACTGCAAGCAACTCCTTCTTAGTGGCGGTGTAGTTCACTTGTTCTCCTGTCAAGGTCTCTCTGGTGTAGAAAATTACATGCAACTTCTTCTCTTGCTGCTGTCCGAGTACATAGTAAATAGCATGCTTATTTGCATCACACATGATCTTGAAGGGAAGTAACCAATCTGGTAACATCAAAATAGGTGTTGTTGTAAGTGCCACCTTTAAACTATTAAAAGCATCTGAACAATCATCATCAAATACAAAAGGCACATCTTTAACTAATAAGTTAGTTAATGGTCTAGTAATAAGAAAAAAATCCTTAATGAACCGTCTGTAGAACCCTGCATGACCAAGGAATGCTCAGATGCCCTTAATGTTGGTAGGAGGTGGAAGCTTTTCAATCACTTCAGTCGTAGCTCGATCTACCTTAATCCCTCTGCATGAGATCTCATAGCCTAAAACTATTCCCTTTTGGACCATGAAATGACACTCCACCCAATTCAAGACTAAATGAGACTCCTTGCATATTTGTAATACTCTATCCAAATTAAACAATCAATGATCAAAAGAGTCTCCAAAAATAGAGAAGTCATCTATAAATACCTCTATGAAGTCCTCATTCATATCTACAAAGATTGCCATCATACACCTTTGGAATGTGGTTGGTGCATTGTATAGACCAAAAGGCATCCTTTTGTAAGCAAAAGTCCCATAAGCACAAGTGAAAATGGTTTTCTCTTGGTCTTGTAGGTATATGAACACCTGATTATATCTTTAATATCCATCAAAAAAAGAAATAAAAAGTATGGCCAACCACCCTCTCAATCATTTGGTCCACAAAAGGTAATGGTCTTTCTTGGTGGATAAATTAAGCTTCCTATAGTCAGTACGCACTCTCTAACCTGTGATGGTCCTAGTGGAAATTTGTTCATCTTTTTCATTCTCCATCACTGTTATGCCTCCCTTCTTAGGCACACGTTGCACCAGACTCATCCACTCACTATCTGAAATTGGGTATATAATACCTGCATCTAAAAGCTTCACTACTTCCTTCTTCACAACCTCTTACATGTTTCTATTTAACCTTCGTTACCTCTCCCTCACTGTCTTGCTTCCTTCTTCAAGGTTAATCCTATGCAACACCACATTTAGGTTAATCTCCCGAATATTAGAAATTTGTCACCCATGGCTCTCATCCTCTTCTTAATGGTCTCTACCACTTTCTCTTCTTACTCAACATTCAATTGGTTCGAAATAATGATAGGTAAGATGTGGTCCTTGCCTAATAATGTGTATCTCAGGTGAGAAGGTAAGGGTTTTAGTTCTAAAGTGGGAGCCTCCGCTCTCTCTAACTTCTCTCTCTCCCTCCTCATATAGTTCCTCTTCACTCACACTCTCATCCCTATGCACTTCAACAACTTTCTTAACTTCTTTTTCAATTTCCTTATGAACCTCCTTCACACAATCATCTACAACATTAATCTTCATACAAGCACTTCCATCCACTAGTTTCTTCAAAGATTTATTCATATTGAATTCAACGTGCTCAGGGCCTACCTAAAGTCAATAGACAATTCATATCTTCTTCAAAATCCAACATAACAAAATCAACAAGAATTATAAATTTATCCACTTTTTATAAAACGTATTCTACTACCCCAAATGGCTTTTTGATGGATTGATCCATAAGTTGGATAAGCATGGATGTTGTCTTGACGTCTCCTAACCCCAATTTCCTAAAAATAGACAAAGGTATCAAGTTAATACTTACGCCTAAATCACATAAGCATTTAGAAAATTCAAATCACCAACAACACATAGAATAGTAAAACTCCCTGGATCTTTTAGTTTTGAAGGCATTGTGTTTGTAATGATCGAGTTATAGTTCTCCGCCAAGGTCACTGTCTGATTGTCCTCCCAAGTGTGTTTATGTGTCAATATATCCTTGAGAAACTTCGCATACTTGGGCATACACTCCAATACCTCCATCAGAGATAAAAAATATGAAGTTTCTTCAACTTCTACAAAAATTTAGAGAATTGAGTATCGACTTGATGTTGTCTCACCCTCTGTAGATATGGAATCTTAGGCTTGTAAGGTAGTGGTGATACATATGGCTTCTTTTCCACATTTTCCTTTTGTTGGCTATCTTTTTGAACAATTGGCTCCTCTAATTGCTTGCCACTCCTAAATGTAATTGCTTTAAGTTGTTCCTTTGGGTTGGCCTCAGTATTGCTTGGTAAGCTTCCTACATTCCTAGAAGACAAAGTATTAGCAAGTTGACCTACCTTTACCTCCAAGTTATGGATGGATGAAGTGTGGCTCTTAGCAATCTGGTCAAACTTTGCCTCTATTCTCTTCTGACTCTCTTCTTATCTTTTTTAGCCTTCCTCTTGGCTTAATAACTTTGAGCCCAATACGTCCATTAACTTGTCCATTTTGTTCTCCAAAGACCCAATTCGATCTTGCTAAAATCTGGGAGGCCCTTATGTTCTCACTTAGGCACCTGTATTGTTAGTACTCTATGAAAAATTTGGGTGGTTTTTCCACCCAAGATTGTAAGTATTAGAGTATGGATTATTACCTCGTTGTGACTGACCCAAGTAATTTACTTGTTTTGTACCACTCACCCCTAGCAAGAAACATTCAACTGTGTCATGGTTATCCTGCCTATATAATTCAAATTCTAATTGCATGGTATTGACTGTGGATGAAGAATCTCCTTAAATGTTGCTTAACTGCTTAATGAGGGCAGCAATCTATGCTTACAAGGCTAACACTGAGTCAAGTGGAATCATTTCTTTTATCTCCTTGAACCCTTATCTACTTCTTTCATTTGACCACATACAACTTTTACTTGCCAACTCTTCCGAAAGATCATAAGCTGCGTCAATGGTTTTCATCATGAAATACCCTTTTGTAGCTACATCTATTTTTCCCCTTATGTTCTGAGTTACACCATTGTAGAATGTTTGCAAAAGAAATTCCTTCGGAAGGTTGTGGTAGGGGTAGCTCCTTTGTAATTTCTTGAATCTCTTCCAAGCTTCGTACAATGACTCCCAATCACTTTGTTGAAAGTTTGTGATCTTTTTGATGATTCTTATTATCTTGGTTAAGGGAAAGTACTTAGCTAGGAAAGCTTAGGCTAGCTACTCCCAAGTAGTGATTTGGCTTGTACTGAGTGAAATATACCATGCCTTTGCCTGATCCCTCAAGGTAAAAGAAAACAATCTTAACCTCATAGCATCATCAGATATCCCATTAAACCTAAAAGTATCACATATTTCTAAGAAATGTGCAAGATGGGTGTTGGGATCTTTGTTGGACAGCCCATAAAACTACACACTGCTTTGAAGTATATTGAGGAGTTTCAGCCTAAACTCTCGAAATTATTGGCTTGAATCGTTGGCCTTGCAACTCCTTGAGGACTGAAACCTGGCCTTGTAAAGTCCATCAATGTCCTCTCAGCTCCTCCTTGCTCTCCTTATTCTGCTATATTCCATTGTATTTTGTCTTGGCGTCTAGCTCTTCTTAAGTCTCTTTTATGCCTTGTAATAGCTGAAAGCTCTTCTTCATTAAGCTTGTTAGACATTCTTATGCTCTTTGTGTTCATGCACCTATAAAAAAGTAAGGAAAAGTATCAAACACTCTTAAATCAAAGTCACCTAAACTAAACAAGATGCTAAACAAAACAATCCCTAGCAACGACGCCAAAAACATATTGATTGCAAAATCAATTACTTGTTTTATACTAAAAACTACATCTATACGAGTCGTTACTTATAGTAAAAAGTAGATATTGTACCATAAATATTGTGCTTAGGCACCACTTAATTCAAGTTGTGCTTTGTTTAAGACTCAAATTTGAATAATAATTGAAAAGTAAACAAAATCAAAATAGACTAGCAATAAACGAATAATGTAACAATGGAAATTCGTTAAGAGAATTAATCAAGCTATGGTAGAGGGGATTTTGCCTATCGTTAATGCTAATCTAGCCTTTGGTGTACTCACAATTCTAATTAGTTCTAAAGCTCTCTAATAAACAAATCAAGTCTGGCACGAGATCTCTTTTTATGAAATTATCGACTAGATTGATTAAGTTGTCAATTAGATCGCTTAACTCTCGTTAATCCAATCTAATCATTTTTATCCAATTCACCCTCTAGGTTTGTCTTTTGTGTTGCCTAACTATTAAAATTATGTGATTAAACAACGTCATTTCGTTTATCTTTTGATGTGTTAATTTTGGCTGATGTGTATTAATAATTATGGTTTTTGAAACACGTGGCAAGCCACGTTAGGAAACTTAACGAAAACATTAACGTCGGGCTAGAATTTAAAAAAATTGAAAGTTTGAGCACTTTATTGCTACTTTTTAAAGTTCGGGCTAGAATTGAAAAAAATGAAAGTTTGGGCATTTTATTGCTACTTTGTAAAGTTTGAGCTATAATACAAAAATTGATGAAAATTTGGGCTTTTTTTTGGTAATTAACCCTTTAAATTTATAAAATTATAAGGTAAGGTTGGTACCTTGATGCTGTGTTAACATAATGCAATCCACCTTAGGCCCTATTTAGGTAAGGGATTGTTAATTGTTTTTAGGGTTCTCTTATATATGGAATAAATATAAGTGAAAATGTCCTTCTTGCTTATCAATTATACTAGGATTACAACACTAAATCAGGAGTTGTTCATTGAAGGTTGATTTTTAAGGCCTTTGACACACTGTATTTGAAGTTTCTCATTAACAGATTTTGTGCTTTTGGCTGTCTAAAGTTATTTAATGATTGGATCCAGGCCTATATATGTACTAAATATTATAGCATCATAGTTAATATAGAGCCTAACTTATTATTTAATAGAGCTAAAGGTTTAAAGCAAGGGGATCCCTTATCCCCCTACCTTTTTCCAGTGGCTATAGAACTCTTTACCAAGCTAAACTCAAAATATTAAGGTCAATGACTCCTTTAAGTTTCATTATAAGTGTCAAAAACTCAAAATCTTCAATTTGGCATTTGTAGATGATTTTTTACTATTTTACGGGGATTAACCTATATCCCTTGAGCTTTTTATGTATTATTCATCATCATTCTATAAGATGTTATTATTCAGATAAAAGCATATTTTATGTCTTAGAAAAAATGAAAAATGCATCTAGGTTAAACTTGATCCCTGGTCTCTAAATTCATTATCCTCCTTTTAGATATCTTATCTTGCTAATAACTACTAAAAAGCTTGTGTATACTAAGTGCCTCCCTATGTTAGAAGCTATTAAGAATAGGGGTTGCATCCTGCTAAAATCAATTCCTCTCATTAGCAGACAGGCTTCAACTAATTTCTTCAATTCTTTCAAACCTATATATAATTAGCATTCTCAATTGATTCTTCTTAAAAGAACAGTCAAGCGTGCTGAAAAAATGATTAAGAGGTACTTATGGATAAGGGATGTGAACAATCCTCACATTTCCAAATTCAAGTCGTCTAATGTTTTTTTGCCCAAATTAAGAAGTAGGTTTTGGGTTTGTTTTTATTAGTGTTATAAACCAAGTGTGGATGTCTAAAAGAATCTAGATACTATTCAATGATACGGAGCAAATTTAGGTCAAGTAGGTGCATGCTTATTACCTCTCTAACACAATCTTTTGGTATTTAAAGGAACAGAAAACATTTATGGAATCTTAAAAAGATGTTAAGATTGAGGGATTTACTTAATCTTCCTTATAAGAGATTGATTGAAAATTATAGCACCCCACTCTCATAAGACACGTACGCAACATCCTGAGTGATATCCGAGTATGTACCCTGCGAGGGTGGCATGCTAGAACAGTCAGTCAATCAAATTCAATATAGAAATTTCTTTTTCTTTTAAAACAATGCACGCATATTATGAAAAATCAATAAATAAATCGGGCTCACCTTTTTTTCATAAACATTTTCAAACACAATGTCACAACCATTACATTACGAAATCATTTACAAACACATTGCAAAGTACTTGTGAATACATATTTTGATACAAAACTAAGGAAATACTAAGTGAACTGATCCCGACCTCTATCTCTTACTTAGGTGCAGTGGCTATACTCCTGTTAGCCTAACGGAGCAACTCTTTGGAGCCTAAAAAAATATTGCAAATTTTAGGTGAGTTTTGCGAACTCAATGAGTGACTATCCTTGATGGCTTACTCGATCACACAACACGTACAATTCATATAATCATATAATTCATATCATTTCATTGATAATCATATATCATCGCATATCACTCGATCATTCCTTTCACATTCCACATTCAACACATATCACATTCAGAAATCAGTCAACTATTTAAAATATAACTATCATAAGCATATGCAGTGCTCCTGAGACTCATTTTCTTTTATTATTTGTTGTGACCGAGTGCCTAAACTGTCTCATATCCATTGTGAATACTGGGCTCATTGATAACTATCCCATATCCGTTGGAGGTACTAGGCTTATTTTACATAGTGAGCCTTTGACTTTTATACACTTTTTGAGCTTTAAGCTCTTTTTCGCAATCTGAGCTTTAAGCTCTTTTACACATTCTGAGCTTTAAGCTCTTTTTACGGTGGCTACTCTGGTTACAACTTCCTTTATGTTTCATGCATTCATGTAATGGAATGCATCAGTCACATATGATCAACCAGTCACTTTCACATATCATCGGACCTTAGTCTGGCATTCAACATTTAAGTTGATAATCACTTTTTCATTCACATGCATATTCGCATTTAGATCACATTTATCATCGGACCTTAGTCTGGCATTCAACATAACTGTTGAGCAATATTTATTTCGTCACATTCACATATAAGTAGCACTTAAATATCACATTCATGCATCAAGTCTCGGACCTTCATTGTCCGACATCAACATAAGCAAATCACATTCATATCAATCATATTCACATTGCATAATAATCATAACCGTAGTCATTCAATGTAGAAACTAAAATCAAAACAAACAATGAAATGAGATCACCTAGGTTGACTCACAGTATGCTCTAGATTAGCATTTGCTTCCAAGATCTAGAAACATCTGGATGCAGACATTTTATCCTGCACATCAATATTATGCAATACACACGTTGCACACACATTAATAATTGCACAATCTTAAGTATT
>JANZXP010000002.1:18041024-18051184 GCA_027576715.1 Erythroxylum flavicans
TCCTAAGTTCTCTGATTTACCTCACTTGGACCCGTTCCTCTGGTCCGACCCGTTCTACGGAACCGGGATGTTACATATAGTCAGTTAAGTCATACTAAAAACAAGTTAGATCATACATTCGTTTGATCACGAGATGTTTTTGGGGATGGTGGGTGTTGGAGTTAGATATAGTAGAGATGGTTATATTGAGGGTAGAGGAAGTATAGAGAGAGCTAAAAAAAGGATTATGGGAGAAGCTAGGGAGGAAGAACGAATAAAGGTGTAGTTCTTGACATATAAAAAGGTTAGCTCAAGGAAATAAATATGACAAGAGATGTAGACTTTAGAAGTAAGATGTTTAAGGTAGTGATAACCTTTATACTAAAGGGAATAACCAAAAAAGACATTAGAATTTAATTTTGGTGTAAGTTTATTAGTGTAAGTGGAGTCGGTAAAGAGAAACAAGTATACCCAAAGACATAAAGGTGAGAGAAGTTAGATGGAGTGAGAAAAGAAGTTTGTATGAATATTTATTTTTAAGGATGAGAGTGTGAAGTAGATTAATGAGATAGATAGTAGTGGTAAAAGCTTTAAACTAGAAGGATTCAGGAAGAGAGGTGTGAGAAGAAGGGTGGTCTTGTTTCAGTGGTGTGACATTTTACTCTCGGCTACTCCATTTTGTTAAGAGATGTAGGGCAAATATATGATAAGAAATGTAGTAAGAGGTGAGGCAATTAGTGAAGATACTTTTAACGAGTTCATAAGTACTATGACATTGAAATATTTTTTTTATAGTGGCGGAGAAGAAACTTTCAGTAGTGGTTTGGAAGTGTTAAAAGTTTGTAAGTATCTAAGATTTGTGAGTGGAAGAGATTATCTAGCTGAAGCAATTGTAATCATCAATGAAAATAATTAAGTATTGGCAGCCAAAAAGAGAGACAGAGACGGGAAAGACCCTCAAATATGACAATGAATAAGTTATAAACGTGTAGTGAAAATACAAACAAATAAAGAGAAAGGAACATAAATTACTTTTCTTTGAAGACATGATGAACAAGACCTTATTACATGAAATACGTTAAATAAAATATGACAAAAACTGGATAAGATCATTTGACATGAATGGCTAAGATGTTGATGCCATAAATTAGGAGAAGCTTGATGAATAACGAGATTGATATAATTTATAAAAGTTGAAGGAATCTTTAAAGGATAGATGTTATTATAGATGTTACTTACAAGAAGTGGAATCACGATTATAAGGTCCTCATAATATAACGAAAAGAATGAAATTCACTAAAGAGGTTGTTATTGATGTTACTTACGAGAAAAGGGATCATAGTTACAGGACCCTTCATAATATAACAAAAAAAATGAAATTTACTAAAGCATAAGTTATCTTTAAAAAAATTTGGTAACAAATAAAAGATTGATGGTAGTTGAGGTATAATGAACACATCTCTAAGGTGAAGTAGTCTAGTTTGTGTAGATAAATAAAAGGATTGGTATATATTATGAGTGTTTTCAAACCTAGTGAGCTTTAGTACAATGAAGATAATTGTATTGGAAAATGTATTTCGATCCATATTACACGTAGCAGTGCAAAATTATGGGCTTATGCATACACAAGTATTCTAACTACATTAGTAAACTTAATATATAAATCACTAACAATAAGTAATTAGGCCTTAAGAATATGCAATCAAACAACTTAAGAATTATCATAAATCTATGCTTGCTATCTTAATGACCATCATTCAACCTTTGACTATTATATTTTTCTAAGTTTTGGTTTTATTTATGAGAGTGTTAAGAAACAATCTACTATTGCTCATTCTAGTATGGAAGTTGATATTAGAACATTGTTGTTATTATAATTGAACTTTGTTGGATCACGTTATTATTTGGCAAAATAGTCTCTCCAACCTTAAACCCACCCTATGTTACCCATCCTATTGAACTCTTGGTGCTATTTTTTCTTGTTACAGATTCTGTTTCATATGTTTGGACGAAGCACATTAAAATTGATATTAAATTTATTTATAACCTAGTTGCCAAGAAAGCTTTCTTCATTTGTCATATATTAACTTTTACTAAAATTGCGAGGTCATAACCAGAGTCTTGATTATCATATCCTTTCACTGACTTTATGATAAGTTTACTGTTATTTCACCCATATATCACAAATTAATTTTAAGATGTTTATGAATAGTTTTAAATGATCTAATTCTATATTTTAAAGCTATTATTAGTGATTTACATATTTACTAAATTTTAGTCTCTTAACATAGTTAAAATATTTGTGTATAAATAAGTCTATATTTTTGTAATACTGCATGTAACAAAGAATAAAATATAATTTCACTATAACTATTTTTAATATTGATTATAAATTATTTTCAATATTTACTTTATTAATGTTCAACTTTCAAGTCTACCTATTGTGAAACACTGACTCGATTTTTAATCCAATTTCGGCATTCAAAAGTGCTAAAATTTATCATTTTAGTAATGTATTTTTTACAATTTCTTTTATTTATATATTTGGATAATTAAAATGTTAAACTAAAATTGTAATTTGTAAATATTTGAACCTAAAAACAGAACTTAAGGTAAAAACTGCAATCACTTCAAAGTAGTCGAAAAATACAATTTTATGAAACTTAAAAATGAAAAATGATTGGAATTGAACATAATTATACATTTTTTTTGTTGTTGCTAAGAATATATATGATTCAAAAGTTTATATGTGCCATATTTTTTAGTGCAAGTCAAGTCTCTCCTGAGATAATCGAAATTCTGACTATAATCAAATAGATAATTGCTAACGGATAAATTGGAATATAGCTTTGAGCCACCATCTCAGAAAAGTAAGTACAGTGGAAACAGGTAAAACCCTCAAGCAATTGCAATGTAGAAATGTGGGATGTTGCGTCATTTTCATGAAAAGGAAAAGGTGGGTTTAGTCAATTTAGGACAAATGCAACCAACCCTGGAATAATTTTCTTTTCCGATAATTCATTTCCCTCATTGGATTTGACGATTCGTGAAATGACATTTACTTCTTGGCTTCTCTACAATCAATTATAGATCTTTGGCTATGGCTAGTTGGCTTCAGCTCCAACTCGCATTTTCCTATCAAGTAAAGCTGAAAAATAGGCTAATGCCAAATATGAAGTTTTCAACTCTGGGTTGAGGATACGAGGACATGCATTGGTAGTTAGGAGTTTGGAAGGTGTCGGATGGTCACCAAACTACGATGTCATTTTATAAAAAAATATTATTTGATGTTTTGGTCAATTGCATATGCTTTTAAGTTTTAACCCATTAGGTCTCCAGTAAATTCTCACCCAAATTACAGCACAATGACCTTAACCCCAAAACTCTATATTTAGTGACGTAGACCTACCAATCGATTAGAGTCAAGAATTCCTCTTATCGTTCTTTTACCGGGTTGGTTTTATGCTCTATATTGGATTACCTTGCACACTGGAATTGGGTAGTCATGACTCATAACTAGAGAAAATAGAGGTGGATAAGGAGTCGAGGGGAATAACTACGTTTTAACCGTATTCTAATAACTATTCGACTTTATATTGAAATAATTTTATGATATTACTAAACATACAAGAGGAAGAAAAACCACTTAATGGAGTGGAGAACAGAAACAGAGTTTCATGTTCTTCACTCCATTTCACCCCTGCCTTTGGTAATATAAAAACATATAATTAATTTACTAATTGATGTAGGATTTAGTAAGAAGGAAAATCATAGATGTCGTTTATTTCTACTGAAAAAATTAATTCAATAATAAAAGTTAATCATAAAGTTTTTATCTGTTTGCTTTCTTATTCTACAATTTAATTGAAAAACGAATTCCTGTCCAACGTTAAGCAAACCCTTTAGTTTAACTCGTACTCAAAAGTAAAAACTCAGCAAAGAAAACAGGATCAGGATATTTCTCTGTTTGATAAGCCCCACCTAATCAATCTCTCAATCCCCATCTTTGTAATTTATTCCTTGCGGGTTAATGATGGAAACCGGTGGGCTCTGTCTCTGTATGTCCACTTCAGGCTTGGCAGCAAGAATCTCTTTTTTCCTTACAAATTACTAATCAAACTCAATTTAAATAATATCATCTACAAACCAAAGTACCAAACCCCATCAAATACATTTTAATTTCCCCTTTTCTTTCATAGACCATCTTTAACAATCCATACACTACATCTCATCTCTGCAACATTTTCTTCCTCTCTTCCGTCTTCACCCTCTAAGCTTCTTTCTAATACATTAATCTAAACGTCATTCATTTCACGCATGTATGCATTATTTATACACATATGGTCCATACACATTATCCCATTTTGCATCTTTCAATTTCTTGGTCTTTATTGTTTATAAATTGCAGAAATTCTCTCCCACCCGCGAAGCAAAGTAGCTTTAACTTTTCTGTGCTCTCTCTCTCTCTCTCTCACTTTTTCTGGTTTCTGGGTTTTTGTGCTCTTGTTGAGATCTGCTTTTCAAAATGGTTATTTTTCAAGGCTATTCCGCAGAGTGTAGAGAGCTTTCTGTTTGCACAAGAGCTCTCCGTACTTGTTCTGCCATGGCCAAAGATCGCAACTTTGACGATGATGGGGTTAAAGTTAGAGCCTTGTTGACAAAGATGGTTTCGCAGCTCGGATTTTCCTGTTTCATACCCAAAGAAGGCAACAAGAAGAAGAGTGACCATAATGCAAATTCCGAGCACAACAAGGCTTGGTTACTGGCGGAGTCTGGTGGGTGTGGTGGTGCAGAGCTAACAAGTGCTGACCCACAATCTGTACACTCCTCTTTCAGGTTTAGTCTCTGCTCTCAGGTGGAGCTCGAGTCTATGAGTATAAGTTCTTCTACTTCAGCTACTGTTTTGATGGTTAATTTAGACAATGGATTAAATGAGAGTCGAGCTAAAGAACTCAAATGGAGGAGAATTGAGTCCCTGGAGAGGAGTATCTCCCCCGTTGCAAGTTGTCTCGTCAGATTTAGCTATGGGGAGATTCTTGCTGCCACGTGCAATTTCTCTAAAGGTACTATTACAGTGTGAAAATGTTTGTATACTCCGGAATGAGTTGTTTCTCCGTTTGAGATTTTCATTTGTTTTGTTTCAATGAGTAGGTAGAGTTTTGGGAAGAGGAGCTCTGAGCTTTGTTTTTAGGGGTAGAGTTGGATTGAGGAGTACTGTGGCTATTAAGAAATTAGATAAGGAGGACAAGGAGTCTTCTAAGGCATTTTGTAGAGAATTGATGATTGCTAGCTCTCTTCACAACCCAAATATCGTGCCTCTTGTGGGTTACTGTATTGATCCAGAGAAGGGCTTGTTCTTGGTTTACAAATACGTATCAGGCGGAAGTTTAGAGCGTCATCTACATGGTAAATTTTCTTGTTTCTTAATCAGAATGTAACATTTTGCAAAGACCCTATAGAATTCTTGGCCACCTACTAAATATCCATACGTTTTCAGATACGAAAAAAGGAGGTAAGAGAAATTCAACAGTTCCTTGGCCTGTGAGGTACAAGGTAGCTCTTGGAATTGCACAGGCCATCAATTACTTGCATAGCGGGACTGAGAGATGTGTTGTTCATAGAGATATTAAACCCTCCAATATACTTCTTTCGTCCAAGAAAATACCAAAGGTAATTAGGGGAAGTTTACATAGATTAAACTTTTAGTTTTCTTGTATAACAATGAAATCAATTTAGATACATAATTTATTGATTCAAAATGATTATGATGCTTACAGTTATGTGATTTCGGACTGGCCACTTGGACTTCTGCACCTTCAGTACCTTTCCTTTGCAAAACTGTCAAGGGAACTTTTGGGTGAGTGTGATTCCAATAAAATGGATAGCGCAAAACCTACTCATGCCTAACTGGTTTAGAGGAAGAATTTTGTTTCTTCTTTTTACTGATACAACATTTAATTTTGAATGTATAGTTACTTGGCTCCAGAGTATTTCCAGCATGGTAAAGTTTCTGATAAGACGGATGTTTATGCTTTTGGTGTGGTCTTACTGGAGTTATTAACGGGTAGGAAACCTATTGAAGCAAGAAGGCCAGCAGGGGAAGAGAATTTGGTTATATGGGTAGGTCATTGAACTGATATTTCGGAGGCCTCCTTCAGTTTGGATTCTTGTATGAACTTTCTTCTATAAACATCCATAAAAATAGCAAGTGACTGTTGGCTTAGCTTGAATTTGACAATGTCATGATATGCAAATTGAATATTATGTATTCCTTATTCCACATCTTGTTGGAGATGACCACGATAAAATGGTTGAACTGAAAATTAATTAGTTCGTGTAACATTTGTGACTATACGTATGTGTGAAACTAGAAATTCTATTATCATTATATTCACCTCTTTGCCTTTGTGCTGTTGTAAAATCTGCGATAAAATACTCTAAAACATGAGCTGTACACACTACTGATCTGTATGTGAGGTATTGGCAAAATAGAAATCATCAAGTGTATTTTTGTGCAGGCAAAACCCTTATTGCAGAAAGGAAAGGGGGGCATTGGGGAGTTGCTTGATCCTGGAATAAAATGCACTTTGAGAAATACAACTCAAATTATACAAATGATTCAAGCTGCTGCTGCCTGTGTAAGTAGTGAAGAATCCCGAAGGCCTGGCATAAGGGAAATTAGTTCTATATTGAGAGGGGAGGAAGAGCCACTCTACACCAGTAGGAAGAAATCAAGTTATTCTGGGATAATAGATTGCTACAGTCAACAGCAGCAAACAAAAAGTGAGATGAATAGCCACTTAGCTTTGGCAATGCTTGGTGTTTCAGAATTTGAGGACGATGATCATCTTTACCATCGTTGAAACATCACTACATTTTTTAACCCTTTAATTTTTCCTTTTTGTTTCTACCAATTAGTTGTTTGCCTGATAGTAGAGTGCTAGATAACTGGATTGAAAAGATTGCGCAAACTGTAAATAGGAAAAGGTAGTTAAAGAAATTGTGTAGATATCTTTAATTTGCCTTCTATATCTGAGAAGGAGAAACATGACGTACTTCCGTATAGAAGTTGATAAGTATTTTGCTATGTTCATATGCTTTTAGCTCGTGCCTTTCTTTACTTGGTAATTAATGGTAGAAAAGGAACAGAATAGAGAAGAAACCGCGAGTGGAATGAAGAAACTTAGTGGGGAAGTACCGAGGTCTATATCAAATATCCAAAAACAATAAACAAGTCATCCGTAATAATTGAACTAGGCCATAAATAAGATTAAAACTGACTCCTATTCTCATTGATAAATGCTAATGCTAAAAGCTCATGATTCAGATAAGACTCTGACAAGAGTTCAATTTGTGAAATTTACGAAATTTGAACCCAAATATACTTCTAAGTCATGCCTAGTAAATAGATCAGCAAGTATGGTCCTTTAGCACAGAAGAGGGCGTGAGAAATACGGAGACCCACGTGCTAGAAAGGGATAAAAGTATGAACTTCAGCCAATAAAACAGGGAAGTAGAAGTTGTGATCTTGCGCTAAAACTGGTGATTCATGAAAAGTGCACCAGCTAAGGTTTTCATGCATTAATTATTGAAATGCAATTATAGACTTCTATTGACTCAACTGGACATGGGGAAAATAATTCCCTCTAGTTAAGTAAATCCTGTGACAATAAAGTTCAGTGGAATAATTACTTGTATTTAATTCATTTGAAAGGAACTAGACCAAAGACAAAGGGGTAAAAAGTTGATGACAATAGAACAAGCATAAGTTTTCCTTTTCCTTTTTTTTTTTGGCATAAAGAGCACAAATTTATAGCTGCAAATGGTTTGCAATACAGTAAAGAATATTTTCATATCTTGGGAAAAAAATGAATAACACTACCAAAACAAAGTGTACGTGAAAAATAAAAATCCAGAGCCGTACTGTAGGAATAGATATGCTACGAGTCCGCATGCTGAACTGCAAACCAATAACAGACAGGACAGGAGCAGCTAAAATATTTTAGCAACATCCTTGATAAGCCCGCGGTTTGCTGCAGCAAACTCTGTAAACTCATCGTAGGATATAAAGCCATCGCCATCGGTGTCGATCTCAGCCATCATTCGCTGAATCTCGTCCGCGGTCACTGAGCCAAGGGTCTTCAGGCAATCCCCGAGCTCCGAAGACGAGATCTTTCCGTCGCCGTTCAAGTCAAAGCGCTTGAAGATGCGGTCGCGCTCGGCTTTCTCTGCATCATCAGCCATCCTTCCGGTATGGTTCTTAAGTCTGTTTTTTTAAAAATTTTATGTAGAGAATATGTGTTTGGGATGTGCTTTGGTATTAATCAGATCCTGAGTTTTTTTGGGACATTAAATTACATGAGCTGGGTTTTTAAAGAGATTGCTTGCTAGTTTGACGTGTACAAGGTCACCCTTTGAACTAGGAACCATAACTCTATAGGAATGGATCACCTAAAACTTCTCAACCAAATGCCATTTAACCACTTCTGAACCTGCAAAAAGGGCAAGGTCAAAACAAAACGCAATCAATCATGCTTATTCTTTGACAGCGTACACCGGAAGAGGATTACCAAATCCTCATGACATACTTTTTTCTTTTTAATTATTAGTTAAATGAGGAATTGCTAGTGTATATTTGTATATCAGTTAATATATGAAATATTTGGAAGCTTTAAGCAAGTCTCTTGAGCGAATGCATTAAGACCAATGTCCAGGCCTTTTGTACTTGATTAATTTTACATTACCCTCTACAACCAAAACAATGAAAAACCTTTGCATCGTTCAGGAACATAGCCATCTTTATTACCATCTCTTAAACTACAGATGAGTTTTTATTAATTAATTAGTGATGGATTTATAGTAATAATGATAGTTCTATATATTTAGAGAGATTATACTTTGTTATTTAGATGTAATTCGAAACTTGTTAAAGCCTTTGATGCCTATCTCATTCTTTTTCCCTCAAAATTTAATACTAAGTTTAAATGACTGGATTTATAAAACCTGATTAATTAATTATTTGCTTTTTGTAGGCAATTAAAAAACTTTTTGGTCCTGTTTGATAATTAGCTGATTGTATTAGATGTTAGCTAATTGCTGATTATTCTAGCTGATTTGACCAGCGGATTGCATTAGCTATTTGTCATTTGATGTTTGATAAAATTAGCTGTTTATGTGTAAAATGACTTATAAGGACATGATTTTAAAAAAAAAAGAGTATGATTAAATTAAAAAAATTAAATTAACTTCTAAAACATTTCTAATAAAATTAACCTGGAAAATAATTTTCAAATAATTAAAAACACCTTTTTAAATTTATTAGGAATTTAAAATTACTTAACTTTGATTAAACTCATTTAATTGGAATTAGTTCTTTAAAAAAACAAATGCCTACACCATCAACGAACTGCAGCTTGATTTGCAAATAAGGTTGGAAGTTTTTGGTCTTAAGTTACTATTCACATCTCTCACAATTGCTTCCCACGTTTCCTCTTCTCTACGTAACCTCTAGACTGCCGCTGCCTCGTGTTCTTTCAATCGTCACGCTCCTGCCGAAACTGTAGCAACTAGCTCTATCTCATGAAGCTCAACATGGTGGGGCCTTCAATGGCATCTCATACCACCTCTTTCTGGAAGCTTCATAGTCATCTATAGTGTTTGATGATGGGCGTTAATCGCCCATTGTCTTAGGAATTAACATCCTCTTAAGTTTGTGGGTATTCTTTTCGGTAGACACAATCATAATCAGAATGAAGGAGTAAAAGATCAAACGCTAGTAGAAGATCATGATTAGAATGAAGGTTTGTGAAGAGAAAAAAATCTACCAAGAATTGTTTGAATAAATTGTTGGTGTTTGTGGGTATTTCGTCATTTTTGATCAGCTGAATGCAAAACGCTAATCCTCCAAAGCTTTTTGAAAATCAACTGATTGGGTTCAATCAGCTAACCCAATCAGTTGAGTCACTAAATACAATAGGTAGCTGTTTAACATAGGCCCTGTTTAGTAATCAGCTGATTGTATTAGCTATTAGTTAATAGCTGATTATATTAGCTGATTTGATCAACGGATTGTATTAGCTGTTTATCATTTGATGTTTGGTAAAATTAACTGTGTAGTATTAACTGTTTATGTGTAAAATGACTTATGAGGACATGATTTAAAAAAAAGGTATAAATATTAT
>JANZXP010000002.1:18086393-18096901 GCA_027576715.1 Erythroxylum flavicans
ACTCTTTTAGGATCAAACTTAGTACTTAGTCCCTTGCTTATAACTTGTTGTTACCCATTGAACTTTTGACTAGTGATGTGCTAGGAAAAGTTGGGTTTCCATTACAAGCAAAGATAATTCATATGTCTCAATCCTAAACCTATTGACATGCTCTTTATCAAATCTCTCGAGAGACCCTTTGTGAATGGATTTGTCAGGTTATTACAGGATTTGACATATACGATGGCAATAATACCATCTGAAATCAATTGCATTACATATTCATGTCTGAGGCTTATATGTCTAGATTTTCCATTATAAACTTTACTATATGCTGTAGACATAGTCACTTGGCTGTCACAATGTAAGGATATGGCCAGCATCGGTTGTGGCCATAACTCAATATCTAATAATAAATTTCTCAGCTAGTCTGCTTCCTTACCCGTAGCCCCTAATGCTACAAATTTGGATTCCATTGTTGAATGCATTATACAAGTTTGTTTCTTTGATGCCCAAGAAATCGCACCTCCTCCCAAGGTGAACACCCAAACCAATGTTGACTTGTTATCATTCATACTAGTTATCCAAGTAGCATCCGTGTAACCTTCCAACACGGCTAGAAACTTGTTATAAAACAATCGGTAATTTATAGTTTTCGTCAAGTACCTAAGTACTCTCCCAATTGCCTTCCAATGTTCCACACTAGGATTACTAATGTACCTTGATAATTTACAAACAGCAAAGGCAATATCTGGTCTAGTGTAATGTGTAGCATACATTAAACTACCAATAGCACTACCATATTTTAATTGAGCCACCGCTCTACCTGTATTTTCGGTTACTTTGCATGAGGCATCATATGGAGTATTTGCTTCTTTGATGTCCAAGTGTTTGAATTTGTTCAACACGTTTCCAATATAATGAGATTGGAAAAGAACCAAACCCCCCACTATGTTTTGATATTTTAATTCCCAAGATAGTATCCACCTCATTTAAGTCTTTCATTTTGAATTGTGAGGTTAGATACTTCTTTGTTTCATTCACACCTAACATATTAGTGCCAATAATCAACATATCATCCACATATAAACATATGATGACACCGTATTCTTGTGTAAACTTAGAATATATACACTTATCGGCACTATTATGCTTAAAACCATTTTTTAAGATAATAAAATCAAATTTCTCATGCCATTGCTTGGGTGC
This sequence comes from Erythroxylum flavicans, assembly GCA_027576715.1. Lineage (NCBI taxonomy): Eukaryota > Viridiplantae > Streptophyta > Magnoliopsida > Malpighiales > Erythroxylaceae > Erythroxylum > Erythroxylum flavicans. Next base: position 18,087,582 of record JANZXP010000002.1, read on the forward strand.
TTGTTTTAATCAATACAAAGACCTTATTAACTTACACACTTTGTTTTCATTACCCAGTAGAAAAAAACCCTTTGGTTGCTCCATATATACTTCTTCATCCAAGTCACCATTTAAAAATGTAGTTTTAACATCTATTTGTTGTACATACAAATTTTAAATAGAAGCTAAAGCTAATAGTACCCTTATGGATGTTATCCTTGCAACCGGTGCATAAATTCCCTCTTTTTGACTAAAACCTTTGGCAACCAACCTAGCGTTAAATGTTTGTATTGAACCATCCATATTATATTTCCTTCTAAACACCCACTTACATCCAATAGCCTTTGAACTAGGAGGTAAATTAGTGATGACCCAAGTATTACTTGATAATAAAAAGTCCATTTCATCATTGATTGCTTCCTTCCAAAACGATGCATCTCTCGATTGCATTGCTTCCTTATAGGTCTTTGGATCATCCTCAACATGTAACACAATTGGCACCTTATTTAGTATCATTGTCCTATTCCCTTCAACTAAGAAGACAATAGATTGTGAGGATATAAAATCCGGATTAAGTCCTTTTCTTTTCTAGCACGTTGACTCCTTCTAACTTCGGTTGAAGGACTTATATCATGTTCAATGCTAGAACATGGTTTAGAATGTTTTTTAACTTGTGGTTCAACCAAATGCTCACTAGTAGAGTCTTGATTTGAGCTTAACTTATTATGAAACTTGTTTTCAACAAACTTAACATCCCTTGACTCTACAATTACATTGGATTCTAAATCTAATATCCTATATGCCTTAGAATTTTCCGCATATCCAATAAAGACATCTTTGAGTGCTCTAGGCCCCAATTTAGTCCTTTTCGGATCCGGAACTTTATAGTATGCTAGGCATCCCCAAACTCTAAGATAACTTAGATATGACTTTCTTTTCTTCAATACTTCATATGGAGAAACTTTAAATTTCTTTGTGGGAATTCTATTATGAATGTGACAAGCCGTAAGTAAAGCTTCTCCCCACAAATTCGTTGGCAAACCCAAATTTACTAACATCACATTAAGCATGTCAACCAAAATTCGATTCTTTCTTTCCGCCAAAACATTTTGTTGGGGTGTATATAGGGCACTTGTTGATGTATGATTCCATTTTCCTCATAAAATTTTGAGAACTCTTGAGGAAAATACTCACCACCTCTATCACTTCTTAGAACTTTTATTTTCATTCCCTTTTGGTTTTCAACTTCCATCTTATAAGCTTTAAACATATAAAATGCTTCATCTTTATGCTTTAACAAATACATATAGGTATATCTAGATGCATCATCAATGAAAGTTATAAAGTATCTATTTCCACCTCTTGTTAGCATAACATTTAATTCACATATGTCGGAATGAACAAGTTCCAAAATTTTAGATTTTCTTTCAACTTTTGGACGTGGTTTCTTAATCATTTTAGTTTGAATGCACACTTCACAAGTTTTATCATCATTATGCTTGTAAGATATTGAACCATGTTTGGACATAAATTTAAGTGTTATATTGCTAACATGTGAAAGTCTATCATGCCATAATGATAATGATAAGTCAACCATATAAACCAAAACATTTGTATTATTATTAATACTTAACGTATACGTTCCATCACATGCATATCCTTTGCCTACAAACAATCCATTCTTAGACAAAATAACTTTGTCCCCCTCTCATATAGCCTTGAACCCCTTTTTACAAACCAAATTGGTCAAAACAAGATTCTTAGTAATCTCGGGTACATGTAAAACATTAATTAAGAACAACTTCTTTCCCGAAGTAAAATCAAGTTCTACACTTCCCTTTCCCAAGACCTTTGCGGCATTGTTATTTCCTATAAGAACTTCTTGGCCTTCATCAACATGTTCATAACTCTTAAATAATTCTTTATTGTTGCAAACATGTACCGTAGCTCTCGAGTCGAACCACCAATTACTAGTAACTTTGTTAGAGGCCATGTGAAGTTCAATGATCATACCAATATGCAAATCCGAAACCATTACAACCAAGTCATTAGTTCCAAAGTCCACCATATTTGCATTACTAGTATTTTGGGCACTACCATCTTGTTTTCATTTCTTTCGAAACCAACAATCCTTTTTGTAGTGTCCATTCTTGCCACAATTAAAGCATGTCTTTCCTTTCTTGAAATTTTTAGCCTTCAGTTTTGGAGCACCCGCTGTATTGAAGTGTTTTCTCTTGTTTCCACCGCTTTTATTACCTTGCTTCCCTTCAACATAATTAACTTTTGTTGCAACTTCAGAAACATGCCTTTTAATAAGACTTCTCGTCTCTTCTTCTATCTGCAAATGTTTCTGAATTTAAAAGAGAAGTCCTCGATGGTATGCAAAAACTTCTTCCTATAATCATTCCAACTAGGATGAAGTTTGGAAATTATTCCTCTACTTGCAATGACTCAGGAACTTCCATCTTTAAGTCTTTAATCTTGGAAACAAGAACTTGTAATTCATGTACTTGGTCCATTATAGACAAATTATCCACCATATTAAACTCAAACTATTTCATAATCAAAAATTTGTCCACACCTTGCTTTTCGGTTTTGTACTTGAACTCCAAAGCCCTCCATATTTCTTTTGGTGAAGTAATTGATGTGAACAAATCATAAAGTCGATCAGAAAGATTGTTGAGAATGTGTCCCCGGCATAGTAACCCATCTTCTTCCCGCTTCTTGCATGTAGCTTTTGTTGCTTCATTATCATCCAGTTGTAGGGTTGAAAGATCTTGCAAATCCGTGTCCAAGCAATATGCAATTTTCAATGCAGTCAAGAGAAACATCATCTTGTCCTTCTATCGTATGAAATTCGTGCCATCAAAACGATCCAACTTCATGTAATCTTGATTCATGATCCTCTTTGAATCCATTACAAAATATTTCCTTAAAATTGTTAGAAAAGTGGGTTCAAGTTGGATGGCTTGAGGTGTGAAAAATCACTATCTTTAAGGAAATATTTGCCACCACTAGTTGCTGCAGGGTTTTGACAAATTTCCCTCTAGGATACAACAAGCCTAATGTTCTCTAAAACAGCAAAATCAATAGAGAACTAAAGATGAACATCAATTAAGAATGAATATGATAAAGATGAAGAAGAAAAGATTTGATTGTGTATTAACCATAAATTGGATGTTAAACCAGCCTTGTATGTAGACTTAAAGACACCCATTCATAATGTACATGATTGTTCATGGCATCTCTTGGGAAAACATGTGACTATTTATAACATTTGTATTGAGAAGACATATCTTTTCATTACACTTCTTCATTCAATTTCTTGCATTTCAAACTATTTTTCAACAATTTTGACTACCTTCCTTCGGCTTGTCGAAGTTTGATTTATGAATTTTATTTATTTCTTTGATACAAAAAGAGATATTTTTGACATTGGTCACCGAACATCATTGGAAGATACATTTAGGCACACGTTTCACATCTCCATTGCATGGAATACAAAATTTGGTGGGACTTCCACCTAGTTCGCCCTCTTGTTTGTTGTTGTTGTTGTACTTAAGAACTTGCATATTGAAGTTATATCGAAATCCGGTCAAAGGAGCAGGAAGTGGGTCATGCTTCCTACGAGGCGTTCGAAGAAGCATTTGGCTTTAGAGTAAAGCCAAAAATGAGAAAGGAACAGAGAGACCTTCCACGTCCGCTACGCAAAAACAACATCCAGTCTTTTGGCCGACTGCTGCACTGCTTAAATAAGCATTAAAAAAATTATTGGGGCATTTTCCATACAGCTTAACTATTTTAATCACCTGTATATGTAGTTATAAATGGTTTTTATTGCCAAAATATTTCTGGGTCCCTCTGTCTTTATTATAAGGTCAATTTTATTGTTCTTAAATCGTTTTTTCTGTACTGGCGTACTTGGTTTTGTAATCTAACTGTCTTTAAAGACAGCTAAAACCAAGATTTAACTTTTAGTTAAAGCTCGAGCACACTTAAGGGGAAAAGTCCTTGTGTCTTTCCAATTTTTCTTGTTCATTTTTTCTCTTGACTTGTTTCACTTTATTGTTGACTTTTTCCGGCTTGGTTTTAAATAATTAATCATTCTAGATTAGAAAGGTAATGTGAACTTGCATTGTTGATGAAAGTTGAGATCTTGATGCAAAATGTTGCATGACTTTCCTCTCGAATATTTCGATAGGGTTTAGTAGTCTTGTAGTTCATATCTACCGATTAGTGCGTACGTTGGCATAACTAAGGAAAAAACAAGTTCCTTTTGTTGAATTCCAATAGCTGACAACAAGAAGAAACAACAGAAATATGAGTGATGAGGCATTAGAAGGAGACCAAGAACAAATATCTCTGTAGTTAGATAACTTAGCAAATGATGGAACCGTAAGCTGTGTACTACGTGGTCTTATCAACCGTTCTCATAAATTTTTTATAACAGAAGATTGATAGAGAAGTTAAGTTAGAGTTTTTTTTTTGAAATTTAAGTTAGAGTTGAAGCTAAACGTTTATAAAATATTAAAGTTTTTGCTAATGTGTTAAAAATATTTGAGCTTAAATTAAATTTTGATAGAAATATTAACTTTTTTTCAGGTAAATAAAGGAGAATTATTTATTTTAAATTTTGCTTGATCTAATATTTTAAATAAATAAATAATAAAAATCAGCAAATTAATTTATTTGACTTTATTAATTATTTATAGGTAATAGATACATTATATTTTTTGGAACTAGATTTAATTTGAGATGGCGTGATTTTTAATTAAATTTTACTATTATAAAAAATCCACCTTTAAAATACTTTTACTTGATATGTATTGATAAAATTTAAATTATTTTAAATATTGGACACGATTACTTGTACAATATACAAAATAATTTCGTCATTACAAGAAGTTTATTTATTGCATGAATTTAAAATTTAAACTTATAAAATCTTAAACTTCAACATATAATAAAAAAGAAAAAATTTGAATATATATTTTAAAAAATGAATTTGACTTCAAAAATATTTTAAATATGAATTTATATTTATCTCACAGATATGTTGAAGTACCTTAATTTACAATAATTATATATTTATTTTCTACAAAATTATACGCACTCACATATATACATATATAAGTTTTTGTATCATATACATATGAAAAGGAAATCGTGATTGATCTTTCCATTTAAACTTCTTTATTTTTTTATACTTCCCCAATATTTATATAGATAGTATTAAACATCTATAAATTTATTTATATAAAGTTTAAAAAAGAATTAATTAGTTAATTAATCAAAAGCACACAATAGTAACTCTATTATAAAAACATGCATTTAATTAAGATGATTATGGTGAAAATAACTATTATTTTATTAAAAATAAACATATGTTAGAAAATTTAAAGTATGACAAAATATTTTTAATATTTATTTATAAGAAATTTGTCATATTTATTTAAAATATGTAAAGATATTATATAATATTACAAAGTTAAAAATTATATATAAAAATGCTGCACTTAATAATTTAATATGTGTAATAAAATATATAAAAGTATCATATACATATATTAGGTTTAAGATTAAGTACACTGAATCTCATGTGATATGAATTATTCTCAATTTAGTTATTAATTTTTAAAAGTTATTATTTATCTTTAAGATTATGTATTTGTATCACTCCTACTATTTGACACCTTTGTTTCTTAAAAAGTTTAGCAGAAAATGACGAAACCATATCTTATTATTACTATTATATAGTACAATATAATTAAGATATATATTATGTTCGATCAAGTAACGCCTTTATTATTCTCTTTTATATTTTTAACGGATATATAAATAATGCAACAATATAATTAAAAATAAAAAATATAAATTATTGAGAGTTCAGTGTGGCGGGACCGGGTGTAGAAAACTTTATCTGGCTAGAATTGCCGCACATTCACTCCACGCGTTTTCTGGTGCGGGAGTAATGAGATATACGGCGATTTGATACCTATGATAAGTCACGCCCACCCAATAATGCGATAGTCGTATTTAATTCTAGAATCTATAGAGACTACAATTCCACTCATATCAAAAAGTAATCGTTTGAACCATATAATATTTGCCATTAAAAAGGTAAAACTTTGACCACTTGCTCTTAACGCGTATATGACGCCCTAGTTCTGTCACAAGTATTCCGCAAATATAAAATGACTCCTCTTGCCGTCCTAATTGCATAAAAAGGCCGCAAAAAGCTCATATACAGAGGCTACCTCCTTCTAGTTCTCTTCGTAGCTTTTGTTTGATGGCGAAATCGAATCCTAGTTTTGTTGGATCTGTAGATGAGTTGAGAAGAATATTCGACAAGTTCGACAAAAACGGAGATGGGAAGATCTCTTGCAGTGAGCTAGTGGACAGCCTGGGAGAGCTAGGGACAAAAATGTCATCGGAGGAGGCACAGTGCATGATGAAAGAGTACGACAAAGATGGGGACGGACACATTGATCTCGACGAGTTTGTTGCTTTTATCCAACAAGGCGGGTCAGACGACGCTTCGCAGTGCGGGGAGAAGGAGCTAAGGGACGCCTTCGACCTCTACGACATTGACAAAAACGGGTTCATTTCGGCCACTGAGTTGCACAAGGTTATGAAGATGCTTGGGATTAAGTGCACGTTATCTGATTGCAATAAGATGATCCGACAGGTCGATGAAGACGGCGACGGCAACGTCAACTTTAAGGAGTTTAAGAAGATGATGTCTAACGGGTTAGCCTGATCATTATTATTTGCTACGGCTTAATTAGATAATTATAGTTTTAGGTAGGAAGTACAACTTGCTTTCCCTAGGAATTCTGATATGAAACTGTACTTACTGGTCGTTTGAAGTGTCCCTTTTCTTCAGTCACGATTAGAAATTAATTAGATAGATGTTTTATGTGATTGATCATTCTTTGCACATCTACAAAATGCATTATGTTAGTGATTCCTTGAAGTAGGTTTTGGGAGGTATGTGGTTAGATGCTTGAATATTTTAAAATTAAAGGAACCATAAATCACATGGTGGCTCATGCCCATTTCAGTTAGTTTTGGGACATATTATGATGAGAGTATGGTGTGTGTTTTAGTGATCTTGTTATCTGATTTGAAAATGAGAAGCGTGTGGAGTTGTGGGTACGAAAATGATGGTGATGCTTTGCTAAGCTCAACACGGAATTGGCAATGGCATTGGTTGCTTCTTGTGTTATCTCGTGTCGTGTGTTCCAACCAACTGTAGTTTGGTTCCGCTTCCTTAGCTTTCTTTAATGGTTGGGTTTGGAGTTGGTTACTCACGCGTTTTCTGTCTCACCATCTCCGTGTTGACTCAACTTTGCAACTAAATTCAATGATTGCAGTTGGGTAGTCAGTAACTCACAAGGCAGCTGAAATCGACTCTCTTTTTTCCCCTTTTAATGTCATTTTGTTTTTGCCTTGATTTGTACTTCTCCTGGACTTTGGTATATGGATGAACTATTACGGATTCTCAATTGTTAACTTCAGTAACGTGTCTACAAAGGCATCGATGCAGTTCCCTTATAGAATCTTCTTTTACTTCAAGGAAAGACTAAGAAATTTGAATACTTTATGAACAAGAAACCACATAAAGTAATATAACTTCCTTTGTTAAGAGTGTCAATGTCATATGAATTTCAAAGGAATGGTTGCACTGAACAGTACGTTTGAACTTTCTGCAGCTTTTTTGGTTTCTTGCATTTGGATTTTCTATCACTATTCCTAAATTAAATTATAAAAAAATTAAACTTTATTTAATTTTATAATAATAGTTAAAGTTTTAGAAAAAGTAATAAAATACTTTAACTTTTATCTTTTAAAAATAATGTCGCCAATTTTATAATTAATAGTGTTGACATAATAATTTATTAATATCACATAAAATTAAAAAAAATGAATCAGAATCATCCAGTGTGATTATCATGGTGTGTACATTTTCCCTTTTGCACTTCCCATCTCCAAATGAATTAAAGGCAAAAACAATGCAAATGCGGAAGAGAATATAATAGGGGGCTTAGCGTCAGATAAAGCATTGCATCCCAAGCTTTTAGTTGATCCAAATAATTGTAATTGGGATTTCAATGATGTTTTGCATTCACTACAAGGTATGTGATTTAGGAAAATCACAACCTCACGATTCTGCACTTCCTGTAGCCTGTTGCACGAAGCGTGATTTTCCTATCATTTTATTACATAGTTTTGGAGCTTTTATTTTCTCTTAGAGTTGTGAAGTCTTTGGCATAACTTACTACTTCCAAAATCGTTGCCTTCGGCAGAACAACCTTTGGATTGACATCTAGAGATTTATTATTTCTGAATTACTTTTCTACTCCCAGAGGTTCAAAATCATTGAATTTCCATTTCATTTTCGCGCTCGCTACTTTCTACTTTGATGACTTCTTAAAGGCTTGAAGACAATTCCCATAGGATATACATTTTCCTCTTCTTTGTCATTACATTTCTATCATGCCAAACGCAAGCAGTGCATAAATCTACCGTACAGAAAAAAATCAAAGTTTAGTGGGTAAATCTGAAGGGGGAAACAGCAATGATCTTATAAAAGAGTACGAGATACCTGATAGCTTCCAGTAACATGAACCACAACACACATGTTTACGATTGGGGTAAGCCAATTACGTTTTTTTCCAGTGAGATCAGGATGTTGCCCGGGAATGAGTTGTCCTAAGATGGTACTAGGGATAGATTTTATAGTTTCATTATTTAAGTTTTTTTTTAAATAGTATTTCACTCTACTTGATTACTACCATTTCACATGATCATGAAGACTCATTTATTATCAATTGGGTTACTTCAATATGATAATGATATAAGTTCTTAAATTTAATTTTATACTAAGAGACTTCTAGATTATTAATTATTTTTTAAGTGTTAATAACTCTCTTTCTTTAGTTAAAAGGAAATATGTTATATTGTCCTCTATTATATAATTTGAGTGCCAATTTAGTTATCTTTTTGTTAAGAATAAGCATTTCTTATATTTTAGATACAACTTTGCGCTTTCTTTAACATTATACATCATGTATAGGAGTTTCAAATACATGGAATTTGAAATAACTTACTGGCTTCTTATTGTTTATCTTCATCAACGTTTTTAACTCAATTATAATTGTTGGAACCCAACTCACTATATGAAAAGAGATGGTGATTACTTCTACCAAAAAGCCTTACTTAAGCCTATAGCCCTCAATATTACTCATGATATTTTTTAAGAAGTTCTATTTATTCGTTTTGTCACTATTTTTTAAGGAGTGTAAGTTATAAGAAATTGTCTTTTTATGTTTTCTTGC
>JANZXP010000002.1:18098541-18109798 GCA_027576715.1 Erythroxylum flavicans
CATATTTTGTAAATATTATCTAAATTGTTCTAATATGAATAATATTTAAATATTGAGTATTAAGTAATTTCTTCTAAGAATACTTACATATGAGAAATAATTCTTATACCTTTACGAGCACAAATAAGTTATGGATATGAGTATTTCTATACTCTATTCAAATGCAATACGATGGCATTCATACTGAAGATCAATTTAAGCCGACCAGAAATGAGTCACGATGCCTAGTAGATGAAATCTTAAACAAAACAAATTGCATGACATTGGCCTTATTTCACATTAAAACGAAGTAAAAAAAGAAAGATTAATTATCGCAAAACTCAAACTTTTGTCAATTTTTCAATTATAGTCCAAAATTTAAAAAGTAGCAATAAAATGCTCAATCTTTCCATTTTTTTAATTATAACCCAAACTTTAAAAAATGACAATAAAATGTTCAAACTTTCAATTTTCTTCAATTCTAACCCGACGTTATCTGTTATTTTTCCAATGCCCTTAGGCTTTTCTTTTTTATTAATTTTTTTAATGCCCCAAACTACTCTTGCATTACAGTTTACTACATCAATAAGCTCTTCATATTTTGTTCGCCTTTCTAATGCCCTTAGTGTGAGGGTGCCAGGGTTGCGTAACTTAAAAATCGAAGGGTGAGAAAATCGAAAGAATAATTGAAAATGAAGGGAAAAACTGAAATCAAAGCTTAAGGTCGTCAAAGCTGCATAATCTAATTTAGGTCATTTTTAAACAACAACTTCGTTTTAATTATGTAATTAAACGATGTCGTTTCATTAATCTTCATTTGTTGTATTAATTTTAGCTGACGTGTATTAATAGTTAAAGTTTTTGAAATACGTGATAATTCACGTCAGTAAACTTAACAGAAACATAACGTTGGGTTAGAATTGAAAAAAATTGAAAGTTTGAGTATTTTATTGCTACTTTTTAAAGTTTGGGCTAGAATCGAAAACAATTAAAAATTGAGCATTTTATTGTTACTTTTTAAAGTTCGGACTATAATTAAAATTTTGACAAAAATTTAGGCTTTTTTTGATAATTAACCCAAAAAGAAACATGTGAAAACATTATAACTATAACACCACAATGTATAGCTTCTCCTATCATTAATTAGTGAATTTGGAACACCTGTACAAAAGCCATGGGTACCTACTGCGACAAAAATCCATGCATATGTACCCTTAAGCTACATATATTTACGTAGTCTTCATTGTTGGGGACTAAAAAGAGACTAATGGAGATATCAGCATGCCTGCTTTCAACTATGCAGCAGAGGCAGTTGAAAAGGTGCTTTGCAAACCCCAATTCATCAACAAATAACCGCACAATGTGGGGTCAAATGTTTGATAGTTTCAGCATAATGTTGTTTGCAGGCGGACAGATGGCTTCTCCATCATATGTGCTTTCTCGCAGACTGAGCTTCCAGAACAAAGGCCTGTACCTCTTGGAATCTCTCTTCTGATAAAGAGACCTCAGCGAGAAGTCCACATACATATGTCTCTGATGCTTCCTCAAAATCCTTTCTTCTCTTCAGTACTATATGACCACCAAGCTCCCAAGCTGCTGGATTAACTTGAGTGTCCAGAAGCTCTTGCCTCACTTTTCCAAAGGCTTGTTTCTCCGCATACCACTGAACAATTGCCATGAATCAAATAGAAAGAATCAGAAAAGAACAAGCACGCTATTAAATGCGATATTTAATTTTAATTAGAAAATTATGAATTTTCTGCACAAGACGAGATGTAGATACAGAATCAGAATGGTTCAACTAAATACATAGCCGCTAAAGATGCACAATTGGTTTTTGTTTCAACCTCCATCCATACGGTGAGTTAAAGGACCTGTATGATTTGGAATCCAAGCTGACGATCGTAATGTTCAGGTCAGTCAAAGCCACAAAAATAATATTTTACCAAGGCAACGAAGCACAATATACTTTCGGAACTTCTTTTGGTAAATACTTTCAGAAACATTTACTTTGTTGAGAAGAACAAATTGAGGATGTCTTCACAAAATTGTTGGAATGCCAGTATCCGTTTACCCCAAGAATGGCTTTTCTCAAACCAATAAATCAAATAGACTTCTCCAAAAAGAACAGAAGATTTCCATGTTGCACCCATCAAGGGACATAGTAACTTGTAGATTTGACAAGAAAATCCAAATGAATGGTAATTAAATAATTTACACTGTGACTGCGAACATGCCAGGAAACTACTCGGCTATCTCGACAAACGAGTTACCTGAGGGAATAAGAAAATTCTTTTTCCACAATCAGCGATTAGCACGTTGAATGGGATATTGTTATTCTGGAGGTAAATGCAAGAACTGGCAACAGAATCAGATAAATCCTGCAATGTACGTCCACCCTCAAATACAATACCGCGCACAGGATAATCTAAAAGCCGTGAAACAATCACTCCTCTGTCTTCCAGACCCTTCACTGTCATTATTTTCCTAGTTGGAGCTGTCTCAACAGGGAAGGATAATGCCAAGTAGTAAGCCTGCAAGTTTTGAAGGCACTAATTTAACATCCATAAACAGGACAGTTAGGAAGGAAAAGAAATTGAGCGATTGGAAGAAAAAAGTTACTTGAAAGTGCAGATGATTGATGGTAGCAAATGCACCCAAGCTGTTGTAACCCACTCTAAAGAAAGGATCTGCTGCTTCATTTGCCATCTGAACCGCAAGCAAGAAACTCTCTTGATCGATCATCTGAGGCAAGCAACTGTGTACATGCGGTATCAAGAGAACGTGTCCATATTCAATTGGACTTACCTAATCATAAACGTCAGAAGTAAGTGACAAGAGAAAAAAAAGAAAAGAACAAATTATTCTCGCATATGCTGTAAAATAGAAAGCTTACATTGATAGCAACCACAGTCATAGAGCTCAAATTATGAGGGGCAGAGGCACTAGGGAAAAAATGGCCGTTACCGTTATTGCTTTCTTCGAACCTGAAGAGTACTTCTTCTTGTCCAATTTTAGTGAAATTGAACTTATTCCCATCAAATGGCTGAATAACTTGATCAACTCTCAACTCAGTTGGTCTTTTCTTGAGATGACGTCCTTCATTCAGCTGTGCTATAAAACCGAAATGGCCAGGAATTATTTTTGTCTCACAATTGGATACATCGTATCGGAAAAGTGCACGGCTCAGGCGATCCTCCCATTGGCCCAGTAACAGGTTGTGCAGGAAACCAATCTGAGGCTGTTCATTAGATTTAGATGGTTTCACTTTCACCCCACCATTTCCCTTGCTGAATGTGTAGAGAGGTAAGTTTGACCCTGAGAAAGATGTAAATAAGGGGCAAGGAACAACACAACTCATCAACGCAAATTTTTCTCAAGGAAATATCCTTATGTTTCATATTAGCATAAAAGTTTCAACATGGTCAATTAATCAAAACTGCAATTTAGGGGTAAACGTTCTGACTTCTGAATCAACGTACTTTCTCTTATTTGTGCCAACATTCTTTGCATTAAAATCATAAGAGATAACAAAAGAATACCAGGTAAACAGCAGTTTCCGAGGCAATTCCAACCACAACCATCAATGCTTTCATGTGAATTAACCTCCTGGTAATTTGATACAAGCGTCGCAACTTTCTTAATCGTCAACATGCTCCTTTTCTTCTTAGTATTTAGTTAGTATATTGTCCCTGTATACTCTATGCATATGCACACAAGTTTGTTGGTGATGGAGCCACCTCTCCAGCGAGAAACAAAAACATTAAAGGGCACCCCTACCACCGTGTGGTAGAGGGGTTGTGCAGGTGTCGTTCACGCCAGGGTTGTTTGTCTCGTAAAGAGAAGTTGGTTGGTTAATCGTTATAGTTTCGAAGAACTTCTAAGAAAAGCCGTGTTCTTGGAAGTTGGTATGAGGAAGGACTCTACACAAGATTGAATTGCGTCTTTTATGGAGGACGTAGCACAGCCCAAATAATTTAATGGCGTTACCGTTCCCTACTCTGAAACAAACTTCTTTAAATTCCGGAGTTGTTTGGCGGTGCACAAGTAATATTAATAGTAACACCGCTGAGGGATTCCAGGGGCCTCAGTGCCGTTAAGCCCCATTTACAGGAATTAGGCATCCGTAATCATGTACTCGGCCCAGCAAGCAATTCATTTCTGCCTTGGCATTCTCACTCGCTCTTTTATCTTCTTTTGTTTCTATTCCAATTCCCATGTAAACAGCACACTCACAACTTACCACAATTTTCTAGCCTTGGCCTCATCGTCATATGCGCCAAAATTTGGGTTGGGTCAAATAGGCATAGCACAAACAGACAATAATTAATGCCTTTCTTCACCTCCGTATTATGATCTACTCTTTCAACTTGATATATCCGTCTCCTCGAAAAGTCTATTTTTACTCCTAAAATTATAAAAATCATTCTATTCAGAACGTATACAAGGTTTTCAATTTTTAACAACCTCGACCAGGCATATCCAATAAATAGAAATTAGAGCTTGGTCCAATTCAATTCTAATTCACCTCTACACTTGGTATTTAGGGGTGAACTACCATGCCCTTTTGTCATAATTTAGTTATTATATATGTCTTTTGGGTCTTAAACCTAATGGAAATTTTATAATTAAGTCTTATAACAAAAGTTTTTCAAAGACCCTAAACGTTAATAACAATAAGATATTTCATTTACAAGATTTTATGAAAAGTTGATATTACACAACTTCAGTATTATATAGAAAGCATATTAACTCTTTATTATAAAAAGCATTTTTTAGTTTTTTCAAATTGGAGCATATGGTTTTAGATGGAAAATTTTATTTTTCTCTTTTAAAAGTAATTTATAAAATAAGCATAGAACAAACAGACAATAATTAATGCCTTTCTTCACATCCTTATTACGGTCTACTCCTTCAACTTGACACATCCGTCCCCTTAAAAACTCTGTTTTCACTCCTAAAATTATAAAAATCATACAATTCTTGAGATATTAGAATCATTTAGAACATAGAAAAGGTTTTCAATTTTCAACAACCTCGACCAGGCAGACTTAATAAACAGAAAATAGAGCTTGGTCCAGTTCAATTCTAATTCACCTCTACACTTGGTATTTAGGGGTGAACTATCGTGCCCTTTTGTCATAATTTAGTTATCATATATGTCTTTTGGATTCTTAAACCTAATAGAAATTTTATAATTAAGTCTTATAACAAAAGTTTTTCAAAGACCCTAAACGTTAATACAATAAGATATTTCATTTACAAGATTTTATGAAAAGTTGATATTACACAACATTAGCATTATATAGAAAGCATATTAACTCTTTATTTTAAAAAATATTTTTTATTTTTTCAAATTGAAGCATATGGTTTTGGATGGAAAATTTTATTTTTCACTTTTAAAAGTAATTTATAAAATAAGCATAGCAAAAACAAGCAATAATTAATGCCTTTCTTCATATCCTTATTAGATCTATGACTTCATCTTGATGTACGCGTTCCCTCGAAAACTCTGCTTTCACTTCTAAAATTATAAAAAACATACCATTCTTGAGATATTAGAATCGTTCAGAACATAGACAAGGTTTTAATTTTCAACAACTTCGACCAGGCAGACCCAATAAACAGAAACTAGAGCTTGGTCAAGGTCAATTCTAATTCACCTTTACACTTGGTATCTAGGGGTGAACTACCGTGCCCTTTTGTCATAATTTAGTTATCATATATGTCTTTTGCGTCTTAAACCTAATGGAAATCTTATAATTAAGTCTTATAAAAAAAGTTTTTCAAAGACCCTAAATGTTAATACAATAAGATATTTCATTTACAAGATTTTACGAAAAGTTGATATTACACAACATTAGCATTATATAGAAAGCATATTAACTCTTTATTTAAAAAAGTATTTTTTTTAGTTTTTCAAATTGAAACATATGGTTTTAGATGGAAAATTTTATTTTTCATTTTTAAAAGTAATTTATAAAATTATTTCAAAATTTCACACTATTTTTAAAAGTATAAAAATATATATGAAGGAATTAAATTGGTAGGAACTAAGCAAGTTTAACTACATCTCAATGACTAACCAACGAAACCAAAGAACTGAATAACTGAAAAAATGAAGCAAACCTAATAGCATTCAAAACATAACAGAGAGATGCATGTCAAATAATACCAATAACCACGAAACACATTGGGTGTAGAGCACTTACTAGGCATTGAGAATTTGGGCATTCATGTCCCCAAAAGGAGGCTAGCATGAGATTAAGTAATAGGCCAGTTGTGCTGAGCTACATTGAATTGTCTAATTCCAAGAATAGTTTGGTTAATAAACTATTGAAAGAAGTACTTTTTCCTTGGAAGAGTCCCAGGTTTCTCTCTTTCCATAATGCAATGTCCTATAATTTAATACCAACTTAAACATTAACAAATCACCCTTAAAACTGAGCTTAACATAGTTGGCCCTAATTATAAATTAAGACCAATCTTGGTATAAGACCTAAAGCTTCCATATATGTAAAATGTGGCTCCAAAACAGTTTGGAATAATTGCATTGGAGAAAGAGGTGATTGTAGCTCTTTAGAGCTAAGTTACAGAACTTGTAGGATCTAAAAATAAGAGATTGTTTTTAATTATATCCATAGTCTGTATGTTCTGCTTGATAGTTAACTACAAAATAAAAGATTCTTTAAAACAATTATTAAGGAACCAAACAATGTGTCATCAAGGAGCATAGGTGTTGGGAGATTTGATTACAATAAGGTAAAAACGAGTAGTGAAACATTTGGAGCTATGATATATCCACTGAGGTATGTCCTCCACATTTTTGAATGGAGAATAACATAGAAGTGGTCATAGATTAAAGACAAGCCTCTAGAGTTGCTTAGCCTTTCATCACAGTGTATTACTGAATTAATTCTTTCCCTTTATAGAACAAAAAGTCTCAATCAATTCAATCTTTGCAACTTATAAAGAGGGCCTTTATTGCCCAATTATGAAACTAGAATAGAGCTTAGTTACCATCTCCAATTATAAGTTTAATACCATTAAATATAGGACCCCTTAAGCCAAGAATTTGATTGAAAGACTATAAGCAAGAGGACTTATGTTTGATACTTCATAAGCTTTAGCCTCTGGTAATATAGGTATGGACACATTTGACTTAAATGGAATCGTGATTTATAACGAGTTTCCAAAAAATTCTCTTTTTAAGAAAGCTTTATTAAGGACATGATTGGAGTAGAAACTTAGACCACCTTCATACTTAGGAGAATAAATCTCAAATCATTTCACTTTTGCACTAGCATGAACATCTTAAAGTTCTTAGTAACACATACTAATATTGAATTGGTGAGAAAATTGTTTAGGTCTTTATCAAAAGCTTAAAAGGAAAAGGTGATAACTATACAAAAAGCTAATGATTTAAGCACCTTGCTAATAGAAGACCTAGTTAGATCACGTACAAACTATGAATTATAGATGAATGAATTTCATGAAGAGGAAGTGGCTCTAGCAAAAGAGGTATGGTGTTTAAAGTCTTTAAAGATGAGAAAACTGATGATGAAGAGACCTCCATATAAGTAGTGAGAATGATATAAAGATCATAAAAACAATTTAAAAAGTTGCTAAAGTAAAAGAGGGACAACAATTAAAGAAGAATGAAAATATATAAATGAATCCACATGGGACGACTTTAATAGTTTAAAAAGTGAGGAATATAAAAATATGGTACAAATTACATGATCCATAGCTAATAATGATGAGGTTCCATCTTTCTTAAATTATTATGATCGTAATGATGATTGTCATGTTGATCTTTTATATGATGAGTTAGTTTAATACCTAAAGGTTGTAATTATGAAAAAGAAAAATTACCTATAGTAATAAAGGGACTTAGAGTTATTAGATGTATATATGATTGCAAATGAAAATTAAAATGTGATATGTATGCATAATAAATTCTAAGAGAGAGCAGTTATGATTATTTGTTGCATGAAAATAAGTTATTAGATAAGGATACCTATGAACTCAAAGAGTCTTTGTCTAGGTTTAATATAGGAAGTGAAAATTTAAATAACATTCTTACAGCACAAAAGATCTCTAATGATAAGCATGGAATTAGTTTCACTTATAAAGTGCACTATCCAGTGCTGAAATAATTTTTATAAAGGATAAATATTTACACAATGAGCTAATGACAAAATCATCATGTGACCATAGAGCATCTAATTCAAACGTGAAAATTTTAATGCTTATGCATTACCTTTTAGGTGATAAGGAAAAACGAAGTTTTATATATTTATATACAGTTCACATTCTAAACCTGAAAGACATAGTTTATAAGGAAAGAATAGACAAAATTTTCATGTAAGACCATATAAAATAAGTATAAAATATTTTTCTTATGCATATATTCCTCTTATTATCAAATGACTTGAAATAAGTTGATTATCATCCCAGGCCTTACAAAAACTTAAAAAGTATGAAATTTACTTAAAATCACTATGTCATATTTTTAGGAAAAGAGCATAAATTATGCTAATCATTTTTAATACTTCACAATTAAATGGAGAGAGCTCTTATTTCCTTATATATCCAAAATAGAGCAATATATCATACATATCATCCATTAAGAATTACAAATGCATATATATCAAATTCTTATAGGTAACTTTCACATTATTTATAAATTTTCAAATCATCTTATATAATGTGCCACTTTTGTGGTGATTATGGACAAATTTATAGAAGATCCAACAAGGTACAGGTTGAAAATAAGTTTAGGAACTAATCCCTAAGGACTCAAAGTTTGTATGGGTACCTAGAACTCTTTGCTTTCTTTACCTTATACTTTAATATCAAATGGAAATAAATGAATAATAAAAATTATTATCACCCCCATAGATATCAAATGAGAAACATCAATGGTATCTCTAATAATTAATTTCAAAAGAAAGTCACCAAGACCTCTTACATGAGCCAAATGAGAAAATTGGTATAAAAACACCTATTATTGAACCAAGAGAGGAAGAAAATGATGTAACCATCAATAATATTTAAAAGGAGGTAACCATATACCTTCATATTAACAAGATTTGAGAGTATTAACTTGACATACATATTTAGTAAAATACACGATTGTTGCATATACCTAAGTGGAGAAAGAAAGATTGGTATTTGAAATTGGTATATTGTATTATAAGAATTGCGATTTTGGTTTTAAAAATGTCCTAATGTACTCTTTTCCATATTGAAAATGGTAAAAGGAAAAAAAAAATTGTGATGCTTATAGATTTTTATACCATATACCTTTTTTTGTTTACAAAATAGAGAAGAGAATGGTAATATTGAAACTTGATCATTTTATGATGCATGAATTAAAAAGGAGCATGCATTACATATTACTTTAACATAAGGAGAACATAATTAATGTCATTTAATTTTGCCAATATCATTAAATGTTTTATCATCATCATCAAAGAGAGAAAGATTGCTGGTACGAGTGAGGTTCCAATGCATAATTTTGATAATAAAAAATATGTTACTACTGATATTTTTATCATTAGTGATATTAGTAAGTTAATATATGAAAAATCAAGTTTATTGGAAGGTTAAAGAGAGTAAAGGAGCCAATTGAATCAATTTAGCAATCAAAGGATGAAGAAAATGAGCAAAGTAGAACATATATGTAATTCAAATGAAGAACCAAGAATAAGAAGTAATCACGCAAATGAATATTTAAGCAAATTATTGCAATCTTCTTTTAACTTTATCTTGATTATTTCAATGAATTAAATGCTCAATCATTTCATGATCATTTTCATATAGGGCATTATCCATAAATTGTTTTATAAGCAAAAGAAAATTTATTTTACTCTTTAAAGAAAATCTTTTGATCTTGAACAAAATTTTGAGATGGTTTTGAATCAAAATTTTATCAAATAAATATGTTTTGTCCTTTGAAAATTTTCATAAATTTTGAAAAACTTGTTTCAAGATGTTTGGTCAAACAAATGTGGTGATTTGGGCCACCAATATTAGGATTTTGGATAGTCGGGTTAACTAGTATAATAGTGTGATCTACTAGTGTCTTTTACAAATATGAACAGTTTTTTTACCAAATTGATATACTAATATGAAATATTAGTCAACAAAAAAACAAGAATGGTTAACAAATTTGCAAAATTATTAACTAATTCTACTAGTACTAATTATTGTAATAACTATTTTTTATTACCAACTATTTTAAAGTTGTTTTGATTATAAATATAAAATATATATGAGTTATGAGAAGAACGCTGAGCATACTAGTGAGTTTTTAAGATTCTTGAGAGGCTTAAAAAGTTCAAAATTATATTAGATAACATTTATTCTTTGGTGTGAGTAAGAGAAAGAGTCTTTTAAGTTGTATAATTATTACAATGAGGGAAATTATTTAAAATACACCTTTTAAGAGTTAATCTTGACCTTAAACAATATTTATAAAAGATTAATCTTCATTTGTGAAAAAACAAAATGATTGTAAGGGTTCCTTTTCACCTTTGGTCAATAAGGCATTTTATGGAGGGTTCCTGTTCACCCATTGAAATAAGAAGACAGTAAATTTCTAGGTGAAACTTTAGGAGTGAACTTAACCAAAGGTTATTTAGCCAAACCACAATAAATCTCTCTTTCCCTACTAATTTTAATCATTATTATTTTATTATAATATATGAATTACCATGGTCATTTAATAGAATAAGTAATTCTTTCATTCATTTACAAATAAGACAAAAGCTGATTACATATAATTTGTGCCATTTGGTGACTAATATTTTCAAATGAAAAAAATTGATCCAACTTTCAACCATATACACTTAGTCATTCCCATCCTTCATCTAAAATGAATGTTTTTGTAACACCCCATTACTATAAATTATATACTAGAACACCTAGTGGACATTCTAGTATATAATCTATAATAATGGTGTATTAACTATCTCACCTTCACTTTATAACATGGCAACATATTTAACTTATTCATGGCATCAACTACTGCACATAAATGTCACAAGATTTTAAAACTAAATACCAAACTGAAATTCTTATTTCATTTCATAAAACCAAACGTATTTACATTGTAGTTTTTAAACATCCATACATGTACACCATCATATCCTAATACAGGATATGCTACATGAAAGAGGAAATTACACAAAAATTCTATCTAAAGTCTTCAGTCTCAGCTGACCGACCTTTGAGCCATTTCTTCTTCACAAAAGTACAAGAATTATGCTTC
>JANZXP010000002.1:18109898-18171690 GCA_027576715.1 Erythroxylum flavicans
TCATATCTCGCAATTCCATTATCCAAAAATTACAAACTTCATACCAATTTAAATCTAAGAGAATAAGATACAACTTTGGTGAAGACAAATTAGTCTAATTCGGCCTAAATCAATACAGTTTATTCAATAACAATAGGACATTATTTCTATCCTTGCTAGTGCTACAGCCTAAGCCAATACTTAATTTCATGCCAATTTTGAAAGTATTAGAGATAGATCTAAAATTCTACCTCTTCAAGAAAATTATAGACAAATGTTTCTAGTTTAATATGAACCTAAAATCAACTCATTTGAAAATCCATAGCTCAAGATATAATCAAAATACAGAAGCATGATCAATGAAAATTCTTCAGTTCAACATTCTAGCACATTTCCTCACTTTGATCCAATCACTTTTTAAAAAAAATTCAGTTCAGATGATTCTAAATTGTCATAAGGAGGAAAAGCAATGTCTTAGGAGTGTATTGGTTCAATTTATAAGTCATTTGGAGTTTAAAAGAAAAAGTTATCACCAAAAGAATCATAGCTATTTATATACAAACTTAAACACAAAAACCATGCACATAACCTTCTTCTTCTTCTTCTCTCTTCTGTGAATTTTGTTTTATGAACAGTAACAACCACAAGCCAACACATAATTTAGAACCACTTACACAAGCATTCATCCTTAAGCACGAAAACATCATTTATACTACTCCCATTTTCAACATAATAGCACAAAACAACTCAAAAATCCAACATTCACATAAACATCAAAACTGCAGACTACTATTCTCACAAATTCCATTTCTACATATTTCTCCATCTTCCATTCATTTGATTCATTATTCCACTTTCTTCTACACTTTCATTTCATCAAGAACTTTTCATTTCTATACCAGAACTAACTTACATGAACTTCTGCATTTTCATTCATAACAACTCAAAATTTTTATAAACCATCATTTTCGATACCCATATACGTATTTCTCTAAACCAGAACTGAATATATATATTCGTCAATTTTGTTTCATGAATTTCAGCATCTATGTATTCAATTCACTAATCATCAATAAACTTACTTTTTCCTACCTCACTTACACATGAATTTGTTCACAAATTCTCAAACAACATCACTTACTTGATCCTCCAACAAATTCCAGCTGTGAAAAATACAAACAGGGCTTCGATGGTTAAGCAAAAAGCAAGGAAAAATTTTAGTGTTGGATGCATTTGGTGGAGAAGAAAAACAATAGCCTTTTTTTCCATATTCAGACAAAACATACTTTCTTAATTCACTGCCACATGTCACTATTGCATGTGAACCATTTGTCACTTATGAGTGCTGCCGCATGTCATCATGTAATTGGTCCAAAATTCAATATTTTTCCTAGTCCAAAAATACTCCAAATTTTCAGAAATTTTCTAAATTCACCAAAACTTCCTAAATAATACTAATAGTCTCCAAATAAAATTTTAATGCAAATAAGCCACAATTCACATTTTAATCAATCAATCATACCTGAAAAATGTCAATGAATGCATGTACAATTATTATAATGAGTCCAAAAATAAATATTCACATGTGTGTGAATACACTATGATGCATGCGCATGAAATGCACTTCTAATTCCTCATTGTACTCTCAATTCACTCTTTTAGGGTCTAGCCCCGAACATGGGATGTCACAGTTTTTATCTTAGATCAAGGATGCTAAATCATGAAATGATATTCAAAATTCACATATCTTTAATATGAAAGCAGTTTGGATAAGATAATTGAGGATTAAAAGGAGTCAGAAAGAATGGAAAACTTGTTTTACATATAAAAAAGGCAAAGACATAAACGGTTTATAAATAATAGACAGTTTAATGTTGGAGTAAGGAACTTATTGTTTTTCTATTAAAATAAAAATTTTTAAACAAATATACAGATCAAATAGTAAGTAGAAACATAATAATAATAATCATGTTATAAATAAATAAAGCGAAGTTATAGGATACTTAACATTTCTTTTGGAATGTATTATTAGCCAAAAGATATTATTTCTTTTTATACATATGTTTGCATTTATTTTTATAAATAAATAGAGGAAGATTCAAGTGCTCGTGATATTTTAACCTTTTAAGAATATTAAATTATTTGACTTGGGCTTATGTGAAAGTGGTTCCTAGTATAATAATCACACATATGTTTGTTCTAAAAGGTGATGGAATTATTAGGTTAAAAAAATTAGAAGGTAAGGATGAGTAGAATCTTGCAAAAATTTTACTCATAATGTTAAACAAAAATAAAAACTTTTCTTAAGTAATATAAGAATAACAAAGTAAGGAAGCAAAGAATTACCTACAAAATTGGTAGTGGTATTTCATTTGGCATCAATGATAATAATATTGATAATACTAAAGTTATTATGTCTATCCAACAATAAGGAGTTGATACTATCCCAATTAATGATAGGAAGAGAAGAAGACGATTTTCTAACCTTTTTGTTTTATGGATAAGTTTTGGGGCTTGACCTTCTATTTGAAATTCATTGCAATCCCAAGAAAGTAATATATAATATTAAATGACAATGACTATGTGGTAGTATCATTTAGGTGTCTCATTTATTGATATCCAATCTTACTACTGTCAGCATGTGGTGGATGTTAATATCTCTGTTCGTCTAGGATTTAAAGTTCCTTTAATTGATGAGTATAGAGGTAATCTTTTGATCAATATTATTAGTAAAATAAAAAGCTATCTGAATGAAAGAAAAGGATTTGAAAAACTTGTAGATATTCAATCATGTGTGATGATTAGAAAAAAATAAGAGGCGTGCGAGAATTATGAATTGTTTCTTTATTTGGAAAAGGGGTCAATGTTTTGAAGTCAACAAAGACATTGGACCTTGTAAGAAATGTTGATAATTTGTTAGAAATTTTTTACAAAGTTGTGAATAAAGTTAGGATAGATAATATTATACAATTCATCATTGAAAATATACTACTTATAAAGAAACTAGGAAAAGTTTACAAAAAAGTGCAGTTCTTTATATTGGACTTTTGTGATACATAGTGTATTGATCTAATATTAGAAAATATTACATACTTTTTTATCATTAATTGAACCATACAAAAAGCAAAAAAAACACTAAGTTCATTTATAATTTTGCATAGGTTTCAAATTTGATGAGGAAAGATTTCACAAATGATAACGATTTGTATTGCCCTGTTATTAATATATACGATCGGTTTCTTATCACTTTAGTGTTTTATTCAAATAAAAAAGAAGTTTAGGCAAATTTTTATGAATGATAAATTAGTTGTATCTCAGCATGGCAAGTCTCAAGATGAAATTAAGGTTTCTAAAATCATATGTAAAGATTATGAATTTTGGTCTTAATATTTGTTTGTCATTAGATTTTATGAACATCTAGTGATAGTACTCCATCTGATAGATAATAATGAGAAGTCAACAATGAGTTACTTCTATGATGCTATAACATGTGCAAAGGAAAATCAAGATTGATTTGCTTCTTTGTGCATATATTATCTTATTATCACTAATGAGAGGTGAGATAAACAACTTTATCATCCTTTATTTTTTATTAGTGCATTTAATATTCTGAGTTTATTTTAAAATAGGTTTCATTAAGACAATTGAAGTTGATAAAGGAATGCTTTTAACTTTTACAATAATTATTTCAAATAAGATGATATAGGACTTACTTAGCTCCCAAATGAGGGCATACAAAGATGTATTTGTGATTTCAAGTTGTGCATTGTAATTAATCAATGAGACAAACTTAATTCAAGTATACAATTTTTTCACTTATGTTACTTATTTTAGACAATCATCACTTTATTCTATTTAGAGTTTATATTTTTTGTTTGCAATTGTATAGTAGGGACCAATTTAAAAGCGATGTTCCAAAATTGGAATATGATACTTATCCAATCTATTAATAAGTTTGGGTGTAAAAGGAATTAGAGTATATGTGAGTTCAAAATAGATTAAAGTAGAAGATGTTGAATGATATAATGTTTGTGTGATACAACTTAAAGCTTTTAGAGAAGTATGTAATTATCATTATTAGGTTGCATATAATTTCTCATAAATTCTTAAGAATTTAATTTTTTAATTTTAATTGTTTACTACAAATCTTAAAATAATAATTAGTTACAATGATCCAATTTGTTTTGCTAATATTAATCTCTTAATATATTGGGTTTTAGAGAAGACAAACTTTATTCAAGTATACAATTTTTTCACTTATGTTACTTATTTTAGACAATCATCACTTTATTCTATTTAGAGATTATATTTTTTGTTTGCAATTGTATAGTGGGGACCAATTTGAAAACTATGTTCCAGAATTGAAATATGATACTTATCTAATCTATTAATACATTTGGGTGTAAAAGGAATTAGAGTATATGTGAGTTCGAAATAGATTAAAGTAGAAGATGTTGAATGATATAATGTTTGTGTGATACAACTTAAAGCTTTTAGAGAATTAAAAGATGATCTTAATAGCAAAGTATTGACATGATGGTATATCGAGCTTGAATGATAGAATGATGAGCTCTTATAAATGATAATAACTTTCTATTAAATAAAAGTTGAGGCCAATATGATTTAAATAGATATGTTTTAGTTTTAGTTTTAGTTTCACTTATAATTAATGCATTCGTTAAATGTTAAACATGTAATATAAATACGAAAATTAAGAGTATTTTTTATTTATTTTTCACTCCCACTTTCTTGTATTTTTTCAAAAAAATTACTATACTTGCTTTGATATATAACAATAAGATTTTTATAAAATAACTTCAAGGCTTAAATACAAGGAGATTATCTTATACCATTTCCAATTAATGAAATATTTATTTAAGGCAAGTTTGGATTGGTCACCAGCAAAGCTTTAATATGTTAGCTTTTGGATAGGTTTCTTTCATCTAAGTTACATGTTTATGTACTGCTTCCCAAGCTACTCGTTTTTATGCTTCTTTGGATTTCATAAGTAATGTTCTAAAACTTAGATCTTTATTTGCTACTGTAGAGAATTCAAAGACTAACTGTCATTATGCTATGTCCTTTATTTGCATTGCTCACTAGACCCTTCATGGACATAAAATATGTTCACTTGTTCACTCCATATCTTGCATGTTATTTTCTCAAGTAGCTTAGTCCTCCATATGCATCTCTACTTGTATTTTTTCACCACATTTCCACACCAGCATATTCCAACCTGAAAAATCTCCTTTACTTCTTAGCATCTCTTTGTATGATTTTCTAGTGAACTTTCATGTCCTCTCAGCTAACTAAATGTACATGTCTTTCTTCCCTAAGTGAGAATTATACCCTAGTAGCATGTGCAAAATGATCCAAATTTTTGTTAAATTACTCATAATAAACCAATAAGAAGAAAAGCCTATAAAAGTATAAGATGAGCTTAAGAAATCTTAAGTTCATTTCTCTCTTAAACTCTTTTTCCTATAGATTACTATTCACTTACAACTTTTGACACTCATATCTTCACCATTTGAATACTATTTCTAACTATTTAGGGCTCTACAGAAAGCTCTCGAGATGCTCTACAAAACCCCTAAACTTATTTCATAAAACAACCAAAATTTGGATGAATCATGACTGAAAATTTTGGTTCATTTAGGTAAGTCACGATCTCATATTTTTAGTCATTTTTGGGCAAAACTAACTCACCATCATGCCTAACAGCCCTAAAAACATAGGTAAGGAGGAAAATCCAACACCAACTAACCCATTTTATTGGTAAACGGAAATCAATGGAAATCAATTACCATTGAGCTTTAATCCTTCGATTTTTACGAAGTGGGAGGAATTTCGATGCAAGACTAGTGCCATTGGATTCCTAGAGGTGACCTTGTTATTTTTGGGTGGGTGGAGAAGATCACCATCTCTCCAGTTGTGGCGCATATAGCTCACGCTCTAATGTCGGTAGTAACTTTTTGACCAGCCCAGAAATGGATAGAAATAATTTTAAAAATTCTCAAATATTATGTGGATCAATTTTCATAAAAGAATCGTATTGAAATTCTTTATAGTTTGTGAGATGAAAATTTAGAAATGGTTAAATTCTTACAAAAATGCATCAAATTGATTATATTGAGCTGTTGTTGATTAGAATTGAGACTATCTAGATGTATTGAGTATACATGAGGGTGTATGGGTTATAAATTGGCATACTTCAATTATAAATTAGATTATTAGATATTTTTGTAATGTAAATGTGGACTCAATTGGGCATAAACATGTAGTTTGGAGGCCCAAGTTGAGCTGTGGTCATTGGTAGATATAGAAGTGTATTTTTATTACAGGAATGATCCTTCTTTCATAAGGGGGATGTCCATTTTATAGGAAAAACTCTGTCACATTTTCAGTAGGCTCTTTGTAAAACGTAACATCGTCGATTTAAATAGCAAAATAAAACTCCTTAGTATTGAGTTATGGTCTTATTATAGAGGTATCTAAAATTGGTTTAGGTTTTAAATCATAATGGTCATTCCTATTTTTCTTTCTATAAATCAATCAGGAGTAGAATCCTCCACTTTGAGACACTAAGTTCGGCTCAAAGGAGCGCATTGTACCTGTGAGTTAATATTCATGGTTATGAGCATGCATTAGAATTCATTTTCATATTCATCATCGAATCACCATCATTATCATCTACACACATGATACTCATACATATGGATTGACACATGTATACATATTTTTATGTGCAATGTTATGCTTGTCTTGATATTTGATGATGTGGAGGATTGTTGTGGTACGGGCTACCTCGTAGGTATCACCAAGCCGTTTGCATAGTGAGTCAATTGGTCATATATGAATTTAGGTTAGTATTTGATCCATTGATGGATCCATTGATTGAGATATGACACGGTTGGGGTGGTTCGATCAAGCCTGCTCTCAGACGCCAACCTATATATGGTACATGATATGGTGCCGTGATTGTGGTAGTTCGGTTAAGCTTACTGTTGGATGACAATCATATTGTAGTGAGGCTATGGCGGTTTGATTAAGTGTGGCTCTCAAATGGCAATTCACTACATTTGGACCAAACGACTCGTGTGGAACAAGAGAACTCCTATCATTATAGTCTATGGGTAAGGGGTATGCTATAAGGTCATTCGTCATTTCTCCTCTATTATTTGTGATTTATGATTGGGATGGTTATGTGACGCGATATTGATATAGGAAATGCATACATGTTTTTGAACAAAATCATTATTTTATGAAATTGCATTTATTGATGTAATACATTATAAATATATACATATATGTATCATTTGAAATCCTTAGGAGTGCATAACATAACCATAATATTAATTCATTCAACGAGGTTTGACTCCCCTTAACTATTTTTCAGGATCTTCTTTTTCGACCTCTTCTAACAGGGTACTTCGTCAGTCTTCTTCCTCTCCGGTGATTCAACATATGTTTGTTGGTGACCTTTGACTCTAGAGATGTAATAGTCTTGTATAAATTGGATTTCCCTTATATTAACTATCTCAACGTTGTAGCACATTAAAGATTGTATATTGTTAGAACTTTTTGATTGTTATAATTATGAGTTTGATCATTTTGAAATCTCATCTTTATTATAGATATAGGGATTTGACGACATTTTAGGCTTGTTAAGGGTTTGGTAAACCTTGAGTTTACTGTTCCTTTAGCGTCGGTTATGATCCAAGGTTGGGTTCGTGATAGTTTAGGTAAGATACCATGTCCATTAAACCTAGCTTAGCTTTAGCTACTAGCCATAAATAAAAGGAAACTTAAGGTAATATATTTTGGTTCCACACTAACCTATTCTAACCTGAAAAATCTCCTTTACTTTTTAGCGTCACTTTGTATGATTTTCTAGTGCTATTTCATGTCTTCACAGCTAGCCAAATGTGTGTGTCTTCCTTCCCCAAGTCAAGATTGTAACCTAGTAGTATGCGTAAAACTTTAATAGCATATTGGTCCATTAGTCTCCCCTTATCGATACCTCCAATTTAACATCCTTATAAATCCTACTTTATATAGATTAAACTAATTGATTGCCTTTTTAAGGTCTATTCAAACACTAGTTATCAAAGTATAGATAAGCTAATATGCCATTCCCCACAATACATCTTATGTTACTTGCCATTGTTTCCCTCGACTTTAGAATTTATGAAAAGAAGGAGTGAATAGGCTTTCTCCTGATCTCCTAAAGGCTAATCCCATTTAATATATATGTATGCTTCCATTTTACCTATAGGGACCCCTTATAATTTAGCAACCTCTACAGTCTCTTGCCAAGTAAGGTTTTATTAGAGAGATTTATAGGAACTATCCTTAAACTTCCCTCTTTTAAAGGACAACATACTTCCTTCCACTTTACTTTTATTTTATACATACCTTCTCTCCCACTAACTCATAGGAACTGTCTTATAGCTTTTTTAATTGATTTTTCATCACACCCTTTGCAAGGAAAAAATAAGAGGCCTAGTAGACATGTAAGGAGTTAATGACTTATTTTAATAATTGTACCTTCCCTGCATAAGAGAGATGTCAATTGTTCAATAACTTTATTCTCTTCTGTACCTTTTTAATGATGGGAATACTTTCTCTATAAGTGAGTCTTCTAAAGGCTATTAGGAGACTAAGATATTTAAAAGGAAGTTCTTTCTTATGCAAACCTAATAAGCTTGATAGCTTTGAAGTTATATATATTGCAATTATATATATTACCGTATGTTTAATTCCATTCTTGATTGATCCTTGTAGAATTGCAGTAAAGATATAAGCTTGTTAATAGAACCTTTATGTGCACTATACAACTTTAAAATATCATTAGCACATTCAAGACATAAGAGGTTAAGTCTTTTGCGCTTACTATAGAACTTAATAAACTTATCCTTCTTAATTTTGGAGTTTACAAGTCTCATTAGAGTGTCCGTGTATAAAATAAATTGGTAAAGGGATGTGGGGTCTCCTTGCCTAACTCATTTACCTCTTTTGAAAATGTGGGAGGGTTCTCCATTTTCATCATAAAATAAATAGGTAGGAGGCAGTAGTGACACAAAGTATAATCTGGTTGCTAAATCTATTTAGGAACCTAAAACTTTCATCATGTAATCAATAAACTTCCAAATAATATAATCATATGCATAATTAAAGTCTATTTTAATCGCACAGTTCCTAAGTCCATAGTTCTTTGCATATCCCCCTAGAAGTTCTTGAGTTAACAATATATTATCAACTATTTGTGTTCCTTCCAACCCCCAACCCCCTCTTTTTTTTTCCTGATTGTCACTTACTAGATCTTTCAACATAATATTTAATCTTTTTTTAAGGATTTTGGTAATAATTTTGTATGGGTAATTACAACAAGAAATAGTTATGTATTCACTTAAGCTCTTAAGGCTAGTAATCTTAGGAATTAGGTGGAGAAATGTTTTGTTTATCGCCAATAACATGTTCCCACTAGTAAATATTTTCAATACTGCTTCAATCACTAAGTTCCTAACCTAAGGCGAAACTTTCTAAAAAAATTTTCATTCAGTCCATCGAGATCAGGAGCTTTATCTGGGTTCATCTCAAAGATTACCTGCTTGGTCTTAGTGTTAGTAACAAGAAATTCAAGCCTTACTAGCTTATCCCTTGAAAACTAGTTACTTATGAAAGCTCTAAGGGCTTGTGTGGTTGCATTACTCTCTAATGTTATTCCAATTATCTTTTTGAAATAATAGAAGGCTTACTTCATGAGATCAAGCTATGAATTAACAAGGGAAACATGTCCTTTCACTAGGGAGCACGCCCTATTATTGTCTTTTCTTTGATATCACCATATTGTTGAAATATCTGGTGTTCTCGTCCCCTTCCATCACCCTTTTTGCTCTTGCTGATCTCTACTTCATTAAAGAGAAGTGATTCATTTCAACTGTAACATAACTCCATAATGCTTCTTTTTCTTTAATCAACCAATTATGGTCCCTGAATGTTTGTTGTAATTCCTACTGAATCACCTCAAGTTTGTTTTTAGTCTCTATGACTTTATAGAGAGTACTTCTACTAATACTGATTTTAAGCTTCTTGATTTCTTCTTTGACCATGGCTAGCTTCCTTATACATATAAAGGTTTTACTTCCCTTTAAGCAGCAGTTCAATCTCCTTTCCATTGCATACATAAGAGACTCATCATCAGTCAAATAGTTATTGAAGTTGAAAGGATAAATTAATTTTCTTTTTAGTGAATAAGGACTACACAAGAATAAGAGAGCGATTAGAGAACAATAAGTTATAGAGTTTAGCTAAACTCTAGGGAAACTTGGACATCCAATCTTTGTTCACCAATGCCATGTCCAATTTCATTTTAATGTGCCAAGTGGCTGCTTCATTATTGCTCCGTATGAAAAAATGCCCTTTAATTTTTAGATACATGATTCTCATGTTCTCTACATACTCTTTTAAATGATTTGAGGTCATCTTAACTCATGAGTTTCCCTCTGCCTTTGAAACATAAATGACACTATTAAAGCCCCCAGGATCACCCAAGGATCAAATATGTTCCTGTTAAGTCTTTGAAGATTATCTCATAGATGTTCCTTTAAAATCCATAATTGGATCCATAAACAAAAGTAGCCTTAACTAACATCTTCTCTTGTAAAAATCTAACTGAAGTGTGCATGTGGTTATCACTCGATTCTAACACCGCCACTTTTGCCTTAGTAGAGTCAAAAGCCAAAATCATCTGATTATAATGATCGTATAGATTCTTATTATGTAATGATTTGTTGTTGGAAAATGTAGCATTTAAAGTATTTCTTATTATTCTTACCTTTGTAATCATAAAAAAAAATACAACATTCTTGTATTACATAACCTACATACATACACAGACATAAGCTTAGTTTGGGAGAGTGGTGGCGGTTTACAACCTGCTGAAATGAACCTGCTGAAATGATAT
The DNA here is from genome assembly GCA_027576715.1 of Erythroxylum flavicans. NCBI lineage: Eukaryota > Viridiplantae > Streptophyta > Magnoliopsida > Malpighiales > Erythroxylaceae > Erythroxylum > Erythroxylum flavicans. The sequence continues at coordinate 18,120,847 of JANZXP010000002.1, forward strand.
GTATTTATTCTCAATAAGTACTTATGTGTTTGGGATTATTGTTTTGGTAACTGCTGAAACGTGAAAATAGGTATTTGGCAAGTGCGATTGCGGTTGCTGAAAAGAGATAAAATGACTAAAAAGCCTATTGATTTAATAAACTATTAATTACTGTATAAATAATTAAAAAATATATTATTAGTCATATAAATTTAAAATTATAATAATAAAATATTAAACTAAAATATAAATATAAATAAAATAAGTTTAGTAAATAAAATATTTCATAAAAAATATTATTAGTCATATTAATTAAGAGTATAATGGAAAATAATACTTATAGTGAAGGTTATTAATAGAAAGTAAAATTTCTATCGTAGAAGCAGTTTTTTAGCGCAACTCTCTTTCTGCTTATTGATTTCTGCGGTGACACTGCACTTTTCTCCAACTTCTGGTTGTTTACCACAAATCTAAACATGTGACTGCGTTTGAAAACTGAGGTGAATAAGTACTTATTCCCACCCCACCGCAGATCCAAACACACCAAACCTACTCAACATTAAGTTTCCATCAGCTTTAGATTCCCAGTAGTTCCAATTCTCATACTGTCGCTGGAAGCGAGACGTCCATAATTGATCCGACCAAGGAGCATTTCTAGGGAGCTAGAGGATCATCAACAGGGAAAAATTCTCCCTCTCTTTGTCTTTGGTGACTCGAACTCAGGATCTCCTATAAAAGAGAGATTTAAGTGAGAAATTGAAACCTATTGGCCACTCCTACAAAGGAGAGACTCTCTCATGCGTTGCTTCTTTGCTTCACTGCGTACTGCTTCCGTGCTTTTCTTTGAAGGACGATGATTTCTTCAAGCTGGCTAATGGTCAACTCAATCCTCAAATAGCATTCATGAGGTATTAATTTTGGCTGTTTGCTGTCACGCTATTCTACTTCAACCTGTTTGGCAAATGATTTCCTTATAATAGTTTGGATTTGCAGGGGTGCGTTGAAGATCAAGGGTAGGCTGAGTGCTGCACAAAAGTTCACTCCTGATATTTTTCCAAAACCTGCAAAGCTTTGTTTGTGTTTGCCTTACTGTTCATGCAAGTTTTGTTTCTGCGTGAATATTTGGAGGCTGACCTAACTAACAAGCTAGTAGCTCATGACATCCAACCAAATGTAGTGAAGGAACGATTTGCATTGTCATTTCCTAGAGAGGGTTCTGCGTGAAAACGTAAATTATTCTTCGAGATTAAGGTTATTTCAAATCTGAGGAAAAAGATTGATTAGCCTTTCCTCTTATCTCAAATTTAAGGAAACAAAATAACAGAATTAAGATAAGGAGATTCCAAAAACCAATCTTCTGCAAATGCTATCTAGCATTATTTTGTTCACCTAATTACTTCGTTTAAATGAGTTTCTAATAAGGACTGGAAGTTTTGAGTTCATTATTTTTCAAAAGCAAAAGGGAAAACTATATGGTTTGTCTGTTGAAATGTACATAAAAACCAACCCCATGAACTAAGAACAGTCTTGAAATTAACATACTCCAGTATGAATATATATATATCTCAGATGGCGTGGACAAAAAAGAATCCCCAGCATTGTAAACCAATTACAGCCTACCATATCCAAATAACATAAAAGGTAAATATTATTCTGCTTGATGTCACTTAATAGAAAATATACCAAGCTGTTAAGTAATGACCTAACATAGTTGTTCATAATCGTCTGGCGGGGAAAACAATTAAGGTCAAAGAGGAGAGCCAAAAAAATGTAAGATGTCAATGCTTATCATGAATTTTTTTAGAAGAAAAGACGTGCACTAGATTCCAGCTCAAGAAAACAGCGAAGTGGTGTGAACGTACAGATTGGTTTTTGCGGTCGTAATAATTGCTAACGTCATGATTATGGGATGAACCGCGAAAAGCAAGAAAAATTTACCCTCCTTGTGTTTGGCGACCTCAACTATAGCGTCAACAAATTCAACGAGGTACAAGATTTCAAGTTCCCAGTTGATCAAACTTGAAGTAGCATAGCAGACTAAACAAAACGTCCCATTATAAATAAAGAGTACCACACACCTTCCATAGCTGAAGTTATTAAGACAATGAATTCTTACATCTCTCTGTTTCCTATCTTTCCTGTTATTCTCTTTGCCTCTGTTCACAGATTGTCAATTGTTATTTCAAGTATGAAATGCATATGTTAGTCCTCTTGAAACTGCACAAAGACAGACACAAAAGTTGCCAAGTTTACGTAATCTTTTTTTTTTTTTTGGTGCTATAATGTATCAGGGATTCAACTGGCAGTCATGTAACAAAGCAGGCCAATGGTACAATTTCCTGAAAAACTTCGTTCCTGACTTGGCTAATGCTGGAATTACTCATGTTTGGCTCCCTCATCTTCTCAATCAGCTGCACCGCAGGGTACTTTCAAACCAAGTTCATTTGTTCAATTTCTGTGCCATGTTTCTTGATTCCATTGAAAGATGGAAGAAGCTTGGAACAGAGTGACATATTCTGATAAGACGAGTTTAACTAATGCTGTTTTTTTTCAATATTTGCCAGGCTGTCTATATGATCTTGACTCGTACAAATATGGATTCCAAGAGGAACTAAAGTCCATAATTGATTCTTTGCATCGAAGTGGAATCCAACCTGTAGTTGACATTGTTGTCAACCATAGATCTGTCGAAAGGAAAGGTGATAGAGGAATAAAGTCCATATTTGGAAGTCTAACTACAGACAATCGTCTTGATCGGGGTTCCTCGTTCATTTGCAGCCCAGACACTGACTTTTCTAATGGCCAAGGAAATCCTGACACTAGAGAGGATTTTAAACCTGTCCCTGAGATTGACCATCTCAATCCAACAGCTCAGAAAGAGTTGTCATATTGCATGAATTGGCTAAAATCTGAAGTCGGGTTCAATGGATGGCGATTCGATAGTATAACCAAGATATATATGGAGAACATTTCACCAAAAGCAGGACACAAAAGCGACACAAAACAGAAGTAGAGAAGCAACGCACAAAGAAGCGGAGACGCAATGTACACATAGAGAAGCAACGCGACACAGAACCAACGCCACCGGGGGAGATTAACCGTGTAGAGGTGCTGATTTGGGAATTTCGGGTTTACAAAATTTGTTAATTTAGAGGCTTTGAGAATTGGGAATTTAGGGTAAAAACATTAGTTTTTTGTTTGAAGTAATATATTCAATTAAAAGGTGAAAATTACCTGCACTTTCTATATTCTCAACAGCTGCTTGATTGTAATCCTTAGCTTGAGATTAAACTCATTCCAGTTGCATTTCTTGTAATCTTCTGATTTCCCAAAGATCTTTCTGTTTCTCATTCTCCGAATGAAATTCACTAGCATGACAAAACTGGCCATGAACACTCCTAGATCCTCTTTGTTTTCCCAATTCAAGCCATTTAACCAATTCAAGCAGTCTTTCCAGTCAAGGTATCTGTCTTGTAGATTAAAAATGTAGAGAGATTTACTTCATAGTTGTCTAGTGTAAGAGCACTTGAAGAAGATATATTTAAAGACTCGTCCTCCTAGTGCATAAAAGGTAGGATATGTCTAGAATATGGAGTTTTATCCTGTCTCTAGTTCCCAAAGTCTGCCCAGTTGCTAACTAGAGAATGAAAGAGTGAGCCTATGAAATTCCAAATCCCCGTATCAGCTTGTGAAGAGGAAATTTGGTGAGTAGACCAAGCAGTAGTTGTTTACTTAATTTGACAATAAATTTATGTGACGTGTAACTCCCATCTATCTTCATCTTCTTGCCTCTGATCTGGTGAATAAGTTAGCATTTGCTCTACAATTGACGTGGTTCTTTTGCTCGTATGAAATGCCTATACCAGTTGTTATTGTGAATAAGTATCTACACCTTAGTGTCTTCAGGAATTGAGCCTTTCAAAGCTGGAAAAAGTTGAGTGTTACATAAAGGTCCTAGTGAATGCCAGTCGTCAAACCAGAATTTTGTATTTTTTCCCCATCTCTAATGTAATGTTTGATGAGGATGCATAAATATCCTGGTGTGCAGGATTTGTTGGAAAGTGTAAGACTTAGAACTTTTCTGAGAAATAGACCAAATGCTTCTGTGTTTGACATGAAACATATGTGCCCATTTAACCCATAGACTTTCTTTATCACAACAAATTCTCCATAGCCTTTTAGCTAACAAACTCTTGTTCATTCTGCAGGCTAAATTGATCCTTAATCCACCGTTTTCTTTTAGAAGACAAATAATACTCCATTTGACTTTGGATATTTTCCTACCACTTGAATTCCATCCATGCCATATGAAATCTCTCATACTTCTGTCAATCTTCTCCAAACTAACTTTTGGGATTGCTAAATATGACAACCAATAAACATGTAGATTATTAAAAATGGAAATAGCTAGTTGCAATCTACCTCCATAACACATATATCTATTGCTCCAGTTGGAAATTCTTCTTTGAACTTTGTCAATTAATGGTCTACATTCAGCTTCTTTTAGCTTCCTTCTAGAGATAAGAAGTCCCAAATAAGTGAGTTGTAGCTGATGAATGGTGAGTCCTGTACTCATGATCAAATTTAATGAGTCTTCTCTACTTTGCATAAAAAGATAAGCTAAGGTCTTTTATGGGTTGAATTTCAGCCCTGATAGTTCGTAGAGTCTCTGCAAGGAAGTTAAGATTACTTCAATTGAAGTAATATCATTAGAACATAGTATGAGTAATTCATCTGCAAAATAAAGTTGAGTGATATTGAGCTCTCTACATCGCTAATGATATCTGAAATTTATGTTTTTAGCAATACATAACTGTGTCATTCTTTATACCACTTCCATAGTGATAGCAAAAAGATAGGGAGATAGTGGATGTTCCTGCCTTATTCCTCTAGCTACTTTATAGAGTTGAGTAGGTTCACCATTTATTAGTACTGAAAATGATGTTGATGATATGCAAGAGTGTATCCAGTTGATGAACTTGCTAGGATATCCAAAAGTAAGGAGTGAATTGATGATGAAATTTCATTCCACAGTGTTATAGGTCTTGGTGAAATCAATTTTGAGAGCATAAGGCCTTACATCTTCCTTAGTGTTGTATACTTTGAACAATTCGTTTGCTAACATTATATTGCCACCCATAATTCTACTTTGGAAATAAGCATCTCGACTATGATTGATTAATCATGGTAAAGTATTCTTCAATCTGTTAGCAAAGATTTTGGATATGATCTTATAAACCATATTGCAGTAAGCTATTGGTCTATAATCATTCATTCTCTTAGAATTAGGGATTTTAGGGACTAAGACCAGATATGCCTTATTCATTTCACTGAGTAACCTACTACTCCTAAAGAACTCCTACATTGCTTTCACCTCTAGAGCTTGTAAGAGATTCCATTTTGCTTTAAAAAAATCTAGCATTGAAGACATTAGGGCCTGGTGACTTCTCTGGATGAAATGAAAACAAGATTTCCTTGATCTCTTCACTTATGACCTTTTTGAGTAGTACAAAATGTTGATCCTGATTTATGGAGCCAGACATGTTATTGAGAAGATTAATAGGAAGACAAAAAGTGTGTGTAGATACTCCATTTACTACTTTGAAATGTCTTCTAGCCATTTCTTTCAATTTATCTTGAGCATATATCATTCTACAATTCTCATCTTCAAGAGAGATTATTTTATTCATGTTTCTCTTGCCTTGAATCATATTAAAGAAGTATTTTGTATTCATATATCCTCGTTGAATCTATAGAATTATGGACTTTTGCTTCAACTGATCTCTAAAGTCTACAGCAGCCTGTATATACTTACCTAATTCGGTCTTCTCCTTATCTATAAGTGAAGGATCTATAGAATTAATAACCAGTGGCTTCTAAGTTGAGACAAGATTCTCCATAGCCTACAGTTTATTAAGTTTCAAAAGGTCATAATAGTGCTTATAGTTTTATGCATTCAACTTTGAAAGATTTCAGCATTTAAAGACATTGAAATGCATTAGATCCTTAAACTTGCATTCGGATAGCATCTACAACTATTGATTCAAGCTGAGCATGATTTAGTAGTCAGTTGAAAATTTTGAATGGTGTGCTTATTTTGCTTGATCTTCCCTTAATGTAAACATTGACAGGTGTATGATCACTGAATAATGGTTCCTCAAAATTAGTATCCCTTTCTATCATTTGAGCAAGCCATCTGTTATTTCCTATGCACCTATCAAGCTTCCTCTACACCAGTCTATTTCCCTTTTGGTGATTGCTCCATGTGAATAAAGCCCTATGAAATTTAAGTTTCACAATTCCCAGTAAAGATGTTAGTGCAGTCAGTTCTTTGAAATATGCATGTGTTATTCCCCTTCCCCCTATAGATTTAGATGATGAAAGCAAGCAGTTGAAGTACCTAGTGATCATCCAAGGTATAGAATTGTTTGAATCAATTCCTTCTAGGTCTTTCCATAAGTTGACATGTTAAAATTCCCAATTAGTTGCGTATACCACTATTATTGCTATTGGAATATTGTCTGATTTTAGAATTAATTCACAATGAATCAATTTCTCATTACAAAACCAATTGGTTATAAGCAGGTGAGCTAGATTTATTACAACAATAACTCTTGGGAAAATTTTCAACCTTTTTTGAAAAGATTCCTCTTTTATTTTGGTTTCCACCAAACCAACAAAATATGTTTTTCTAGCATAAATGTAATCCTTTAAAGCTAGTTGCTTACTGGGACAATTTAGTCCCCTTACATTCTAGATTGTGCAAACCATAAAGAGTGAGTGGACTTAATCCTTCTCCTAGATTTTCTACTACTAGTCCTTGTTGCCTGCCATCCATTTTGTTGCTGCAATGCCACTTATTTCACCAGAATTCACACTAGTTTCTTCAATACTGCTTGGATTTTCTATTATGTCAGCTTCTGTTACCTTGTTATTCTCATTTGCTTTATTCCCTGATAGTTGAGACTTTCCTTCATTTAAATCTTTAAATGAATTATCATGTTCAGTTTGCGTTTTTTGAGTTTGAGCTAATGGTATTACTAGCTACTTTTGAGTTTCTTCATTTTCTCCTATTTCTTTAATTTGTCTGGAGGTATTAGGATTGTCTGCATTTTGCTCACTCCCAATTTCTTCATCATTTTCATCATTTTTATTTATCCCTACACTTGGCAATTGATTATTCTTTTCCTTTTCTTTCATTGCTACATTCTCATGTTTAGTATGTGATTTCCCAACATTAACTGATGTTACTCCTTGCAGATTTTGGATTTCTTCACTTTGGCATGCTTCAACACCATTCTTGGAAGATCCTAGTATGTTTGGATTTTGTTTTCTTCCACTACTTTCTTTATTATTGTTTCTCTTGGGGATCCACATTTTAGTAGCTTCCTTCATATAAGGCTTCCATGGATATGACAAAAGAATTCTATATTCAATCGATTCTCTATAATTATTATACTTCATAATAGGTACACTTTTGGCATCATCTTCTTTCTTTGCACTTCAATGCACACCCTAGCATAGCCCACATTTTTTTTCATCCATAGCTAGAGGGGTTCTTATGTAACTAGATAAATAACTTAATCCTTTAGAACACTAGTATTCAAGAGGATTTTGTGCATGTTAACCCAAATAGGGATTATTTTGATTTCATTTCTATCTAGTTTAAACCTTATTTCTTATTTCCTCAAGAACATCGACTTACCTTGTATATGCCAAGGACCCATATCCATCACCACTAACCATCTCCTCTGAAGAAAATCGAAAGATGAAAAAATCATCTTCAATTATTAGTGTAAATTGAAGTCCCCTTTTTTTCCAATTCATCTCAACCTATCGTTAAACACTTAGGTATGCCATTCTTTTCTCCAGAAAGTATCTAACAAGAGTTGTTTTCTACTTAGTTGCGCCTTGCTACAACACTTCTGCAAGAAGGTTGATAGGACCATCTTTAATTCTAGCTACAAATCGAAACTTTCTAAAGGAGTCCGGATCTCCCACCATACAGCTCCAGGTTTACTTTTCTACCTTTTGGGAAATGAAGTGAATCTGCTTGGTAGTTAAGAGAGGAGGAAACTCCTCCCTCTCCAGCTATTTGTTAAGGAGCAAGTTTTAAAGATCAAGCGACATTTTACAGTAAACAGTAAACTATTAGTGCTGGGGTTTAAGGGACAATGGGCAGGCTACCAAAAAAAGGGAAATAACCCGGTTCAAACTAGGTGGTTGAAGTATAGTGCAAAAGTGATTGTAAAATAGTTAATGTGAAGAAGTATGAGGATCAATGGGGAAAATATTAGTTAATTTAGGAGTTTATAAATTTTGTTGGACCCATGTCAAATAAATTGCCTACTTAGCAATGGGTCCTATAGAAAAAAATTAAAATTTTCATCTAAAAAATTTTTGATAGAAAGGTTAACCTTTTATTAATTTAAGAGTTTTTTTTCTGAAATGTTTATATGAGGTTTGGATTATTTTTTAATGTTTTAGGTCGTTTGTTAACCCTTTTGCCTTAGAAACTATGTTATAATTGTTTTCTGATATCATCGTCAGCATAACTTACTATTTGACATCTCAAAGTAGATGAAGAAAAAAGGGTTAATTAAAAAAATCACAAAATTTGCTCAATTTTGCAGTTATAATCTGAACTTTAAAAAGTGACAATTAGATACTCAAACTTTCAATGTTTTCAATTCTAGCCCGATGTTAGTGTCTCTATTAAATTTGTCGATGTGACTTGTCACATGTCCTAGAAACCCTAAACAATTATACATGTCAGACTTAATTAAACTAACTAGTTAAGTTTAACTAAACTACATCATTTAGTTAAACTAACTGATTAAGCATAACTAAATTATATCATTTTTTAGGACTAAAATCCCTAAATCAAAGTCTTGCCCTTTGTTCTCACACAGACGTCTGCTACTCCTTAGTTTGTTCTTACATTGCACCAAACTTTAATATTTTATAACATCTAAAAAATAATATTTTAAAATCATTCAAATTTAATCTTAAATTAAATTATGAGTATGTTAATTAAGAGTTACACTATAATATCTTTTTTTAATTTTTTATTGTTTATATAAGATCTATAATACCATATAAAATCTAGGTGATACTACGGCATTTAAATTAAATAAATCCTTTTAACATAACTTTTGAAGCTTCTCCTTCTCTTCTTCTTCAATTCTTTTTTTCTAAATATTAACTCTGTACAACAACCAACAACGTATAAAAATAAAATCCAGTATTTACAAAATTAATGAATAACATTAATTAGAACTGTAGAAATAAGAAAGACTAATTTTACCTTCTTAATATACTGTTTTTTTTAACCAGATCTCCTATTCCTTCTAAAACTGGTATGAGAATCTAAATACTCAAACATACATCAAACGACAAAACCATATATGATAAATATTATAAATTTTTTGCCTTTTATGGAACCATGCTAAATTTCTTCTTAATCCATAAATCGCGAAAAAGGAGACTATAATTAAAAAACTCTAGCAGAGAACAATTGACATCGGAAGTACTAGCCCTGAATTGAAGAAGATTGGTTGGCCTTTGATTTATATTGAAAATTTTAGAGTAAGGATAGTTAAAATATTTAGAAATTAGGATTAATTAAGTTAAATTAAAGTAATGTAAAATTAAAAATTTTTATTTAATTAAATTTATTTAATATTAATCTTTAATTAGAGTTAATTATGATTAACTAGGATTAGTTAAGATTTATTGAAATTTATTATAGTTAATATAGAATTACAAATGATTGGGCTAATTATAATTTAAGTTTAATTTAAGTGAATGAGACCTATGAATAGTAGGTCTCACATAATAGGGAAGAGACTTAAGAATAACTTCCTATTATACTCAAAAGAACTTTTTTTTTGGTACAAGTGAGCAATTAAAAAATACAGCCCTACATTAATTTGTGGGTGCTGAGGCATCTACATTAATTATGATGCAACCAGTGGGTGGTGGACTTAAAGCAATTAGCATATCTTGTTTCATCATCAATGTCTTTTGCATCGTGCTATATCTACGAAAATTCTGCACGCTTGCACAAATGACATTAGCAGCATGGGAGGACCAGTCAAACTCTGGCTCAAAAACAACACAATTACACCAGCATCATATATACCAATAGGTATAACATAAGAGGTCAACCCAGGAAATATTATTAGCAACAAGGAAAGAAGAGTTACAACAATTAACGCGAATCCAATCAATAAGAGATAAAGAATTGAAAATATCTAAGGACTTCATCGATTTATAAGAAAAGTCTTTTTACTATTTTTTTCTTTCTTCACATTTAAACAAACCAAACTAAATATACCCAAATTTTCACCTAAGCAGGGTATGGGGAGGGTAAGATATACGCAGTCATGCCCGCATCTCTGATGGAGATACAGAGACTGTTTCCTGATAGACCCCCGGCTAAGGTAAGAGTAAAAACAAATACCAACAAACAAACCAACGCAAACAAACACACACAAGCAACAAAAACAAACACAAGAACACACCCAACAAACAAAACATCAAACAGAGCTGACCAATGCAAGTACAACACTGGATAAAGATAACAATATATGTATATGCATGGGGATTATAACCTATAGAATGCACATGGAACTGAAAATAAATACATACATGAATATGCAAATATGTGAGCCGGCATAAACAGAGATAAAGAGAAATTGAAATGAAGAATTTAACGTAATAAAAATACCAATAAAATAAAATAAAGACTAATAAAATAAAAGTACACTAGGTACAAACTATATATACTTACATACATATTTATATACACATACACTTCTTATATGGCCTATTCCTAATTGAACATCGGCAATCTATTACAGCAGAGGTAGAACCTAATCACCTCTTATAGGAGACTCTAATTCCACCGTAAACATTTTCTACTTATCCTAGGCAGAGGTCGTGTGGAGGTACGGTCGACCGGCAAACATACTATCCGCCGAACTAGGTGTCTACAACCAAGGTATAGCCCTTCGACTCCGTGAAGGGCTACATATAGGAATGACAGGTTGAACACGGATGACCTTTACTACTTTAGACCACTCTAAGTGTCTACCTGTATATCGTTGTCTCCCACACTTCAGATCACAGGTCATGTGCTCAGAGCAGTCTAAAACTAACTTTACCCCTGCGCGCCCTATACGTCTAATATCGAAATTCTGCGGCACCAACAGTTTCCATCGAATGTCATATCCTCAGATAGATTTAACGCCTGTAGGTCCAGTCTGATCTGCTCCTCCCATATCCTCCTTGGCCTCCCTCGACCTCGCTTTCCTTTTATATGAATCCCTTCAACTAGCCTGATTGGTTCTGTCACACTTCTTCTACGCACGTGTCCGAACCATCGTAATCTCCACTCCCTCAGCTTGTCTCCGATAGCCGCAATGCCTAACTTCTCTCTGTACACCCTATTTGGTATTCTCGCTAACATCGTACAGCCACACATCCATCTCAACTCTCATCTCCGCTACTTCAAACTTTCGCACTTGCGCCACCCTCATAGGCTAACATTCAGAGCCATAAAGCTTAGTCGGTCGTATTGCCATCCTATAGAATTTTTCTTTCAGCCTTAGTGGAAATTTCTGATCACATAGGACTCCAGTTGCCGCTCTCCATTTCACCCATCCAACTTGGATGCGATGGATTACATCGCTCTCAACATCTCCATCCCCTCGTATGATAGAACCTAGATATTTAAAACTATCCGTTTGGGTTAGCGCGTAAGTTCCAATCAGAACTTCTGGTCCGTCGTCCTCTGAACTCTGTGCAAAATTGCATGCCATGTACTCGATCTTCAATCTACTTAACCGCAAACTGTTTGACTCCAAAGTCTGTCTCCACATCTCTAGCTTCTTATTAACTTCTTCTTTCGTCTCTTCGACTAATACAATGTCATATGTGAACAACATACACCACGGCACCGCATCTTGTATGCCCTGCGTGATGACATCTACTATAAGCGCAAAAAGAAACGGGCTTAAAGTTGAACCTTGATTCAACCCTATATCCACTGGAAAATACTTTGTATCTCCCACTGGCGTGCACACACAAGTTTTAGAGGCCTCGTACATATCCTTTATAGTCCTGACATAGGTACGAGTAATGTTCTTTGCTTCTAAGCATTTCCAAATGACTTTTCTTGGCACACTATCATATGCTTTCTCTAAGTCAATAAAGACCATATGTAAGCTCCGCCTATGCTCTCTATATTTCACCATTAGTCGTCGTAATAGATGGATTGCTTCAATATTTGGTCTCCTAGGCATGAATCCAAACTGATTCTTTTTCACTTGTACTATTTTTCGTAATCGTTGTTCAATAACTCGTTCCCACAGTTTCATAGGATGGCTCAGGAGTTTGATGCCTCTATGGTTTCCACAATCTTGTGCGTCTCCCTTGTTCTTATAGATCGATACTACTACGCTACTTTTCCACTCCTCCGGCATTCTTCCCGTGTGCAAGATAGCATTGAAAAGAGTGGTAAGCCATTGTACCCCCACCTCTGCTAGACACTTCCACACCTTAATAGGTATTTAGTCAGTGCCTATTGCTTTCTCTTTTCCCATTTTGCTAAGGGCTTCTTTCACCTCCTCTTCAGAGATTCGTCTAACATCATCACACTGCGTATCCTAGGGTCTCTCTTCTTCTCGACTCTTTATACCAGTGCCTTCATGTCGCACCTTGTTAAACAGGCTGGTGAAGTAGGCTTCCCACCTGTCTTTAATGTCTTGATCTCCCAAAAGTGTTCTCCTGTCTTCTCCTTTTATTTAATAAGAGTTAATTATTATTATAATTAAAGTTTAATTGAAATTAAATTAAAATTTAACTAAATTATTAAAAGATCAAAGTCTTATTATAAATAAATGTAAGTTCTAAAGGTTCTAGCACTCGTTACTTATTCTTCTTTACATTATTTACAGAGTTCTCTTAACTTTAGGGTGATAAATACTATCTTGATTACTCAACTATCTTTATATAGTTAATGCTACATTCGATGACTACCAACTAAACGACCTATGATTAGAATATATCATAAATAGTATCAAAACATAACAATCCATGTATAAAATAATTTTGGAGACTTCAAGTTAAAGGATCACTTATACAATCATTACAATGAGAATTTTCATAGATATACAAGTAATGTTCCAAATGGATTTCTCATCTCGGGTCAGTTAAGTGAACTTGTTTTCTAACAAGCACTCACACACTTGTTTAAGTATCTCCATACTTTAACCTATGAGATCAATCATTTCATTCATAAGGAAAAACATAATATACACTAGCTTTTTTACATTCTATTAATGTTCAGTCTTAATAAAATAATGATTAGAAATAATTTAGGGATAATACATAAATGGAATATGAATCTCATAATTATAATTCATCATAATTTTATTTGCAATGTATGATTATCTCATAAACTTTATCATGTACATCCAAATATGTACAAGAAAAATAATATCTTTAAATAATTGTCACTAAATTACAACCAAACTGCTTTACTATAGGGCATAAACCAACAATAATGTTATAATCATTATGCTACGGTCAAAATGGGATCATGTCCCATTTTCTCAACATAACTTTAATGTGTTCGCAAAATTTATATAAACTTAAATGTTTGACATGACTAAATATGACCAACTCAACCACTGTTACTTTTGTGAAGATTTGAAATCATATCATAGGTATGTAATAAGATTTGAGATCTTCTACAAAAGTAATAGTGGTTAAGTTGGCGGAAACACTATTGCAACTTTATTTGATGCTGTAAGAATCTCTTGGACCAAATCATTCCTTACACTGTTGAGTGTGCATGTATACAATTATGCAAAACTTAACTTTAAAGTTTTATCATACAATTTGAGGCTTAACTTACATTGAATTCGTCAAGTCTAAACAAGCTTCGTGCTATAATCTAGATAAAGAATTATGTCTTGTAAAGTGAAATAAGTTCAAATAACTACTCCTATAATACACGTCATATAAATTTGCAAAGATCAAGAGAAGAAGAAGAAGACGAAGAATAAGAAGAAGAAGAAGAAGAAGAACTACTACCTTTAGCATTTTGAGATAGTTACTACATACTTTGTCATTGATCGATCAAGTTAATAATAAATTTTCTTTTGGGAAAAACAAGAATTAGTGAGAATGATGGTGTCGGTGGAAAATGGGGAGGAATAATTGAGGGAAAAGAAGCATGCGAGCCCATGGAATGCAATGTAGCGTCACTACTTATTACTAGAGAGAGAGAGAGAGAGAGAGAGAGAGTTATGTGTTGAGCTGAGCCCAATTACTACACGTAGATGCCGTAAGTAATGTAATACTAATACAGAGCAGGCGAGGCCACACGCAACCCGCTCTCTCTCTCCAACATTTCAACGAATTATTCATATCAACTCTAGAACTGAAGAAAGCAAATAAGAGCCTTCACGGTTTACAAAGCCTTAGTCTTTTTTAACCTGTAATTCTCTATCTCTAATATATTTGTTATATGACTGTACTTTACGTTGTTTCCAATACGGGTTTTTGTTTTTTTAGATTGGGGATTCTCGATTTCTAACATGATCTGAGGTAAAGTTCCAATCTTTATTTTACTGCTTGTTGCTTGTTGCTTTTGCTCGCTGTTTTTATGATCCCGTTGAATCCGGGAAAGGTAAAAGGTTTGTTCCTTTTTAGTTAATTTGTATCTGGGTCTACGAAACCGAATGACTTGATTCTCGGGCTTGAGTTTAGTCGTTGAATTTACTTTTGTTTACTTGTTCCTCTGTTTTTCTCTGGGTTGTGTTTCTTACTGATGGCCAAGCAAGCTATTTGGTCTTTGGATACTCCATATTTTCAAACAATGCATTGTGATATCTTAACAACTGAAGGACATGCCATGCCCTTTTCTTCTTCTTTTTTTCTTGGGTTTTTTCTTTATTTTTTTCTTGTGTTTTAAAAACAATGGCCTTTGTGATTTATTACTCTTTTAGTTCGCTATTATTTGTTCTTGTATCTATACGTTTTTCCTTTGCTTGTACTTGCTATACGTTTTGTGGTTTAGTGGAAGAAGGTTAATGCTCTTTGCACGTGACCCGTTCTCTTCTCCAATCCTCCGCACATACCTGCATTTATCTAAACACCCAAGGTGTATATTTTACTTGTTTATACTGTATATCCCAATGGAGGTCAAGCTATGGAACGACAAGCGCGAGAGAGAAATGTATGAAAAATTTGCTGAGCTCTATGCCATTATCAAAGCCACTGAGAAGCTTGAAAAAGCCTATGTTCGTGACATTTTATCCTCATCTGAGTATGATATTGAATGTCAGAAGCTCATTGCCAATTTTAAAACTTTAGGTTCAACTTTGAAAGAAACCGGCCCTAGTATCGAGCATTTTGCAAACACCTACAAAATGGAATGTCCAGGTGCCATATACCGACTTGTGACCTCTGGGGTGCCTGCAACTACAGAGCACCGGGCTGCGGTAGCAGCCTCAACCTCAGCTGCCGCAGTGGCAGAATATGTTCAGAACTTTATTACAGTAATGGATTCCTTGAAATTGAATATGAAGGCAGTGGATGAAGTGTACCCTTTGCTCTTAGATGTTTCAGCTTCACTCGGTAAGTTGAGCATTTTGCCCCCAGAGTTTGAGGGGAAGACAAGGATGAAAGAGCGGATCTCAAAGCTATCTAAGATGGCAGCTGCGGATGAGTTGACAGCTCAGCAGGTTCGACAACTTGGCTTTGATCTGGAGACATCATACAATTATTTTATGGCTGCCTTGCCTAATGCTGCTGGTGTTTGATTGGTCCATGTATAAATTTGTAAAATAGGCAGTGCTTGCTGGCCTGGTTTTCTCATGGATGGGTATGAATTCTGATTTTGTAGTGGCAACTTTTCAAGCTGGAGAATGGCATGGCATATTGTGTTGATCGTTGAATGATTATCATCTACCCTGTATTGCGAGTAAAAGGCTTATTAAACGATCTTCTTGTTCTAAATTTTAGTTCTTTCTATAAGTTGATTGTATGTATGGATGTGTAAATCCAGAGCTGGAATTAACTTTTGGCAAGTGCCTTATAAAGAGTTTCTCAGTACGCCTAAATGTGATTTTAGGCTAGATATTGTGGACATTACATTTCAAGATCAGCAAGCACTAAAATTGTATTAGGCTGCAATAGACAATGGTTTTCAGCATTTGCCTTGCTCTATTGACAGCCTTATTTAGCACTAATTTGCCTTATTCTGGTGACACTGATTGGATGTAGAATCTCAATTTTTCAGTTCAACCAATGTATGAGTCTTTTTCATTGTTACTCGATGGTTGTATTCCAACTTGCTTTACAGGGTATTTAGTTTGTCAGGTTACACCAATTTGGGTGCTGAAAGAGAAAAACGTTTCTAAAATTTCATTTTTAGTGAGCCTTTCTCCAGCCATAGACATTATTTTAAAAGATGCTGATTTTATAAAGTTGATTTACAATCTATCAACTATATTTTTTTACTTTTGATTCTTCGGAAGAAGAAACAGATACATGTTTCTAGGGTTAAAAAGAAATGTTCAAATCCTTCCTTCCTATAAGTGAGCCAAAATTGTTGGTAAGAGAGGTAGAATGAGCAGGACAACAAGGGCACAACCAGCAATAATGGCAATGCATGTCCATTTCCTAGAACTCTTCTGATATTCCCTGGCTTCTTGAAGATTCTCAGTTCCTCGCCGCACGAAAGAGCTAGCATGTGCGACGTGACTCTCAATGTCATTCAGTTGATGTCCCTGAGCTTCGACAAAAGAAGCCATATCCAAAAACACCTGGTGAAGCTCAAGTAAGCTCTTCTCTATCTCCTTCACAGCATCATGCCTTTCTTAAATTTCTGATATTGTGTCCAGGATCTAACCTCTCCCCTGTTGCTGAATGGCCTTTTGCAGGAAACTTTCACTTTCACTGCTTGATATCAATGTTTCAATAGTATCCTCACTTGCCTTCTCACCTGTGATTGCAAAAAACCTGCGCGCCACAGTTTCCTTGTATTCTGCATTCATTTTAGCTCTCAAGTTCTGAAAGTCATCCATGAGATCCTTAAGCTTCTTTCCCAACCCACCAACCACAGAGGTCTTGGTTCGATCAGCAGACGAGCCTAGACCACAACCTGGTACGTTCCGGCACATTGCATTCGATTTTTCTAATGCTTCAAGCTTTCCCTTGATGAGTTTGACACGTTTCAGGACTTGTTGAACATCTGAATCCATTTGAGCTCGGAGATCCTTAATGGTCTTGGCATTATGGACAGTTTTGCTCTCTTCATTGGCTTCTTGTAAACTCTTGTACAGCCTCTCAACTGTTTTCATATCTTCCTTAACGTTCTCAACATCTTCAAAGAATTTATCCAGATTCATAGTCTCCCTTCTGGCCTCCACATCATTGAACTGTGCCTGTTGCCGGAGGTCACTGTGCCTTTTGAACGGGTTGGAGAGTAAATCATTCATCTTGCCTAGAACGTGTATAGAAGTATTGATATATCAGTAATTGATAAATTGATGAACTTGGTGATGATCGAATATTAAGTGTACAGACGCAAAGTAAAATCTTTTTGTTTATTAACTAGTATGTCCAAAGTTTTTGATGAGTTTGGTTGATCATCTTCCTCGTCATCACCTGTAAGCACATAAGGAGGAAGAGAGAAGATGTCACAAAGGCAAAACACATGACCAACAAAATGTTCTTATTCTTGGACTTGACATTCGAGGCTTGAGATTGTAGGCATTAGCGCCAACCAAACTATACTAAAAACAATGGCCGCTTAAAGACATTGATTGAAGAAGATATAATTAGCAAGCAGTTTACCCTGCTTAAAGACATTGATTGAAGAAGATATAATTAGCAAGCAGTTTACCCTTTTTGGTTGCCTGCCAATAACAAATTTGTTTGGTTGACTGTCTTTCTTGCATTTTCTCCCAGTAACCACTACATTGCCTCCTAACCTATACTTGAAAAGATATGAAACTAAATCTTCATTTGTCTTGCGTATAAATGTCATATAAGCGATTGTATTACATTCAGTATCTTTCAGAATCATTCCTTAGGAAGGAATCTTTGTATTCTTTTTTTTCCGTTTAACCATTATAATCAGTTTATGTTGCCTTATAATCTCAAAAGTTACAATCAATCAAAATGTTGTTTTATTTTAAAGCGTCCATACCAAATGAAACCACATATGCTTGCAAATTTTCATGTCAAGAGTAAATCCGAAATTAATATTGATATTCATTGCTTTTTAATCTGATATAATATAAACTACCCTAGTCGTCGTCATCATCAATACTCATTGAAAATCCCAGAGTCGCAGAGTGTGGAAAATATGAACTACCTTAGTATTAACTCAAAACAGAGTTTTACTGCTGCTACAAGAAATTCACCTACATCAATTTGAAATCTAAAACAAGAGATCATGGAAGCAGTGACATCTAGAAAATCCAAAAACTAGACTAAGCAATTTCCCTGAAATACGGGCACAAAACTACATTTTCCAATTTACTTCATATGGCAGCAATGAGCTCCTTAATAGAAAGTGCATAGCTTCAACCAACCATCCTATATGATTCAATGATCATTATACTATTTTCATCTAAATCGCATATGCTTCCATTATCTTTACCTAAAGAGAATCATATTAGAGGATACAATCAAACAACACTGCTGGTCTATTGACCATGTTGTCCACCTCCTTCCACTCTACTTTCTATATACAGATACCAAAAAGGAACAAAGGAAGTGTACTCATATCACTTGAATACTTAACTTTGCTGGATAATTGTCCAAAGTGCATTGGATGATAGAGCACACCCCTACCCAGTAGCCGGAGCAGATGTAGATGCTTTCATGGAAGAAGCTGCATGATGATCCTTGTCAGCACCTTGGTGATTATTGCGAGGTGTACCGTTGTCACAGATGTTTTCGTCTATGCTTCCATCCACCAGCAGCTGATTCCCAGCTGAGTTACTATCATCAGTGCTGGACAGCCTCTGCTGCCTCGAGTACCTGTCAGTCGCATCTTGAAGCATCCGCAACATGATGTTTCCAGAATCTGAACCAGGTGATAACTCTTCCTCTCTCTCTGGCTGGATGTTTAGGTCAATTTGACCTTTGAAAGGTGTTGTGGAGGTTTTAATTCTGTTAGGATCATCATCAGAGCCTTCACTGACCAACTTTTTCTGGTTTGGGCTGCTATTTTGAGTGCCACAAGAGGGTGAGGGGTCATCATCAAGCAATTTCTCGGACAAAGGTGATTGCTGCTGTTGTTTCCTTGTAGTTTCCACGTCTTTCTCTGATTGCTTCTTCTCACGTTTCATCATTAGAGTTTTAAAACGACGCTTCACTGTTAAGCAGACATTACAAGTACATGTCTGCTTATGCTTGGGGCCTTTTCCACTAGGAGGCTGAATACACACAATGCAGGAGCAGCCAGGCCTATGCCTAGGGTGCTTTGTGGTGGCCTGAGACGAAGGTGGGACTGCCTCACCCTCTCCTAAAATTGCTAGGTTGGCAAGGGTATCAAGGCCCTCCAAAGCTTCAATGTTATCTGTCTCCTGCTTAGCAGCTTTCATTTTCTTGGAAGAAGCTAGTGATTTGGACCAACAAAACAAATAGTGAATTCAGCAGTTTGTGGGAGGCACGTAAGAATCATCATTTGAACAAGAGACGTCATTTCAGAGTCATCAGTATATGCAGGAAGAATAGTAAAAGAGCAGAAGGCGAATAGGATACTAGTTAGTACCACGCTCAAGGACATGCTTATCCACTTCCCATGAGTATGTTCTATTAAACTTGGGATATGGCAATATGATGATCAATATTTGTCTCAAGCAATTTATACCTTGATTACACGATGGTCGAAGATCTTCAAGTTGTTCTGTCGTCAATTCTTGAGCTGCCGAACAAGATGATCTGGTAGAAGGAAACTTAAGATGTTATATAATGCCCAGAGATCACAACTCAAGTTAAGAACGGAAATGTGAAAAGTATCTATCTATTTGGCTGCAGCTTTACAAAGGAAAAGGATGAATATAGGCTCATTTTAGAGCTTACATTTAAGACATAAACCATACTTAACAGGCTAACAAGAAATAGTCAGTCCAAGTGCACCATCCTTTAACTCCTTTGCTAACTGAAAGGATAACAAGGTCCAAATTTCCTAACAGATCTCTATCTAAAGATTATCACTACAGGGTAGAAGTATGGATGGCACCATTGGAGGTGAAAGCTCCACCTCTAAAAGCCTAACCTTCAAATGTATAAGTTTCTGTCTTAATAAGCAAAGCAGAGTTGCATACCATCTAGTGCTGGGCATTGCAGGTCCAAAGGCTACCAATCAGACCTCAAACCTAACGTATATGTAGACAGGGGAAATTAACCTTGACCAAGAACGGATAATCTTTTACCTTTCTGAATCCCAGAAGTTACTGGCACATGTCCATTTGCAGGGAAGCAGAGCATTTACAGGCAATTTACGCCATTTTAAGCAATCTTCACATTGAACCCATTGAACCTTTTGACTGACAAGAGAACACACAACATTAAGATTTCTTGCCTATAACATATTATGTAATTGAAAACTTGTTACAATAGGCAAAACATACAAGACAAGATCCAAGAATGGACAAATTTAAACTCCTAACTCAGAAGTTAAAACGTGTAATTGACTTCAAATGCACAAACATATCCATGGACCTCTGAACAGTTATTGCAAAGAATGTGACACCAGAAGGACCAGATATCCTAATCCAGAAAAGGAGAAAAATGACAGCATTAAGAACACTGTTCTTAAATATGTCACTGCTCTACTTATCTATAGTTTAATGTCAGGCGATTGAATGCAGACAGTTTTGTTGAACATTTTAAGGAACAGAACGCAATGATAAAACTACTACATTAAAGTCCATGAGATCTCTATCAGGTTTTGCAATATAAATGCACGACTAATCATCGTGAACTATAACTATAACTAGCAAAATTATTAAACTCAAACTGGAGGCTCTCAAAATTAGCAATTTACCCCGTATTATCAGTGGCAAAAACTGTTGGCTTCCCAAATATTGGTGCATCCTGTTATACCACATGTAAGCACAGTCAAAATTGTTCCTTGAGAGGGGAAGTAGCCATGAGGAAAAGGGAACTTTTAGAAAGGACAATTAAGCTAAGACATAATAAAATTCAGGAAAGAATTGAACGAGATGACAATAACCAAGATTCATGTGAACATAAATTTTCTTCAATCCTAACAAATTCCTCATACACAAAAAGCAACTACATAATTTTCTACAGTCCTAACAAATTCCTCATACACAGAAAGCAATTACATTAGTTTTTTCAAATGTCCAGCAAATTTTCTCAGCCAGAATTTTGTCAAAAACTTAAATGATGACATAAAATTTTCATATGAATACAAGAATTCCTCAATTAAAACTAGGGTAGTTTGGAGCCCTCAAAGTAGACATAATCATTAATCTCATTGTCATATGAGGAACCCTTTTGCAATCCTAAAGCAAGGTCCGAACCAATAATATTGCACGAGGTAAATCAAGTGGATTTTTATATCTTTCTTTGTGGCACAAGTTTAGCGTCGGAAAACCTGTACAAAACAGGCACCCAGTATGAGTAGTTCATTAGGTCCATCAAGGCCAGTTACTGGCCAAGGGCCACCCTATCCAACAGTTCGGCATTAAGATACGTTTTATCCACGGAATTCTAGCGTTCTTCCTTGGAACAAATACTTCCATACATACTTCTTCTGGTTGATCTATATCATTACATCAATTGGGTGCAATAAATGCCTACTGTAACTGCCATAGCAAGATCTAACCAAATAATCAAGGAGGCAGTGGGGATTCGATTTCTCCTGGGGGTAGGGTATTACGAAAGGAAGTTGATCATGGAGGATCAAATAGGAAATGAAGCAATATCTAAACTCTAAAGCTAGCCCATCCAACAAAATATAACAAATATTGCCAGAAATTAACACAACCAAAGATGAGTTTGTAACACTAATGAGAACAATATTAGGTGACTTAAGGAGTAAACATGGATTAGAAGTTACTTCAATAGGAGATAACCAAACCTCGTATTCCTCAAACTCAAAACCTTCTATCATCACAACACTAGGAGCATGGTCAAGAGGGGGGCGGAGTAGTCCCTGTGCTTCTTCCCATGTTAGCTTCAGCTCTATCATGTCTTCATTCTCAATTCTAAAACGCTTACTCTTTGAACCCAATGTGCTGCTCTTCCTCTTTTTGATACATGATTTAGCTTCAAGAACTTCTTTTGCAATGTACCCAGACTTGTCAACTTTGGACCAATGATTTTGTTCTACTAATTCAGCCTGGGAAATTGATGAAACTAAGTTCTTTTGAATGACACATAGATAAACTGATGAAGAGATTTCATGATTATTGATTTTTGCAATATACTGACTTCTCCATTAGCAGAAGCTCCATTAGCAGCCTTATTTGCTTCGTTGTCCTGGAAAAGTGCAAAATATTAACAGTCAATTTGTTGATTTACCCAGCACGACTAAGACAACCAGATACAGAGTTAAACAAGACATAGAATGTGGCAGAAGTAATTAAAACATGCATTAACATTGAATATCACATTGGTGTGGACATACTGGATTACTTTTCCAACACTATCCTGGTGCCAAATTACAAATGCTCCACATGAAGGTAGTTTTCTGTGACTATGCACTGTTAACTGAAGATTATTCAAGTGCAAATAATATCATGGGAAGTCTTTATGCTGCAAATGAACATCCCACATTTTTACACTAATGGCAGATTAATATATTGCAGAACTTGGGGGACGAATTAGGATGCACCAAAATGATATTTAGAATGAAAGAACAACAGATTTCAGCCTGTTGGCTACTGTACTCTACTGTTGCATATACAGTAAGAAATCCAAGGAAGCCAAAAGAATACTCAAGGTAAACCTGGTCAGATGATGGAGCGGTTGAAGCCTTTCTGAATCCCATAACCAATTTTCCTTCTGGTTCCAATCTACTAAAAGTTACTGGGTGATCAAGACCAAATATCAGTAATGCAACCAAAGAAACATAAAATCCAAAGAGTGAGATCAAAGGAAGAAAATGGCAAAGGCTAAACTGATCAACACAGTAAGATATTTTATCAAGTACAAAAGCCATACTATTGACAATACCGTAAATAGGTGATGAGCCATGAGCCAAAATAAACATTAAAATAACATAACTTTTAACTTGAGAAATTCAAAACTCCTTAAGAATTCTTTCCAGTCAATCTGTATCTTACCTATATCACCTGCTTGCAATCTCATGTTCTGTATGCAAGGAGTAACTCCCTCCAGAACATACATTCTGCTGTTATTATTTGGCCAGAAGCGGAATTGAAAAATCCATTCCTTGCCTTTAGAATCCTGGACCTTAAGTGGTAAGCCTTCAGGCTGTGAAATTGGTGGGAAATAAGCCTGCCACATTATAGTATAGAGAATAATATATAAGAGAGCAATTAGAATAATAAATTATGAAAAAACCACCAAGAGAGGGATAGAGTCGCCAAATTTAAAGATTATCATATTCTATTGTCTTATTGATAGAAGAGAAATCTGACTAACATGGAAACAATAATTTTCCAATGTAGGAGATTTTACAAGTCAATTTGCATTTGAATTTGAATTAAACAAAAGAATATTTTTCACAACCACAACCACCATTTGGATTTATAGAATTCAAGTACCAGTTTTTCAATTTTACATATTAAAATGTAAACAATCTATCATTTCAATAGAAATTAAACTATGAAAAGCTGAGTTTACAGATCTTTGTATCACACTTGATGGGTGAAGAAAGGAAGACATACATTCTAGAAATTTGGACAGACATTTTGGAGCAAACGTTTGTCAATTAACAAACAAATCAGGACACACCTGACATAATATGTTCTTTCATAGTCCACTCTTAAATGAGTATAGTTTACAGAAATTCAATTTTGTTTAAAACATAATAAGCAAGTGGTAATCAATTCATGGGATTCAGCTATTGTAAAATAACATTCACTTGTGCAATTGACTATAATATCCATTACCTTCCACAAAAGTAAGACAACTTTATATCTCCAATGTCCAAGTATATTTGCAAATATAAATGGGAGTTGAAGAAAAACATTAACAAAATTAAAGTTCAACTTTGGATTCATCATACACACCTCAGCGCACTTTTTAGGAAGCACCAAACGCCCAATTCGCCCAGCATCACTAGCACTTAACATTTTTTCAAATAAAGGGGTTATTATAGAATTCGAGCTTGAACATGGTTAAGGCTTTAGGATTTGAAATAAATACAACACCAAAACAGTATAGCTGATAGTCTATCTCCTAAACTAAGTTTTATATGTACATCATAGTCTGAACACAGCTAATGTAGTTAAATTCTTGTTTCTCTATAATGTTTCTTTTTTTGCCCCCATATGCTTCAAAATAATTTTCAAGCATATTTGAAATAACAAATGAACTAAATTAGCTCGTACAACCAACAAATCCAGTTTGTCTCAAAGGATACTTTCCAGAGATTTGCTGCAGCTCTTCATCGGTAAACCTAGGCCAGTACCGAGGAAGTAACTGGCTTCTTCCACGGCCATCTGTTCGAGGCCTTCCATTGCGAATTTGAGCATCTCCTAATGAGTCAGCTCTACTCTGTGTGTTATTACCAGGATACTGTTTTGTAAGTGTAGTTGAAGGGGTTGGTCGTAGGCTAGCTCCAGAGCCAATTTGACCATGTGTTTCATTTAAAGATGCATAAGGTGCAGCAAGCTGTGGTGTCGCTGGATCCTCCCTTATGAAAGCCCGTTGTGAGAAACTTAAACTGGAACCCGGTTGCTCATCTGTAGTGTGTCCTGCACAGACTATTGAATCAGGTTTAGGTCCAACACATCTTTTATTTCAAACCTAGATTTTCAATCTATCATATAAAGCATTTAAGGAAGGGGCATTAAAAATGGCAGAGGATCTTACCAGCATTGCCATTCTCAGTAATATCTCGTGCACCAAGCTTTAGGCTCCCATTTGCTAATCTATCAGAGGAGTCTTCAAGTTTTGCTTTTTCCAAGGAAGGAGCAGATAATCTTTCACTAACACTAAGCCTGTCTACTTCGTAAAGCATCCTTGGATGAAATTCAGACTGAGAAATAGATGAGTTGAACAAGCTGGGCGCTTGCCGCCATGGAACAGGACCTGATCCAGCTAACTGACTCCAATTCTTGACTGCCAGCTCTTTAAGTCTGTCAGGTGATTGTCCGCAATAAAATAATGATGTTTGCCATGCTGGATTCATTGTCTGAGATGCAGGTTGTTAACCAAAGTTTTAGTAATATCAAAGCTTAGAAGAAAGCCAGATGTAAAGTCCTAATTGTGAATTCTTGTCTCAATTAGCATACGCCAAATTCTTCTAATCTTTCCTACCAACCAATCTTCAAATCAGTTCTGTTCTTTTTCTTTTTCCTTTTTTTTTTGTGCAAGCGGTGAGGATCCAGTATCACACTGTTCCGAAGAAGCCTATATTCAGCATATAGCCTTGTCACTAATTAAGTTATAATTTTTCAAATTGCTGCCAATGATGACTCTGCAGGTACATACGTCCATCGCAAAATTATTCTACTATCCTCCTTCCACTTTTTACTAGTACAATTTTAAATCCTCTATAACAACAGCAAAGGCAGAAACAGGGAACAGTGGAACAGCTTGCTATACTCTGAAATATTATAAACAAGAGCATTCATCATGAACTTACTGATTCATCTAAAGGCAAAAACAAAGTAAAATGGATGTCCTGCATCCAGCCATCAAATGTTAACAAAGCTATCGAATAAAAAAGTCATCAACAATTATAACAAACAATGATCATTCGTTGTGTTAATGTGATTAATATGTGTGCTTACCAAAAGAGCATTTTTCCTTGCACATGCTATGCATTCTATTCCTCCAGCATCCAACAAGGTAATTGCGTTATACGAAACGATACATCCACAATGTACCCGCTGCAAGGAAATGTCAAAATCAAATTGAATCTAAATTATGACAACTCATTTTTCAGGCACAAAAAACACACAAATCAACCAGAAGAATCTCCACTCACCTTCCCGCAAGATTCACAACACCTCCATCCTGCAGTGTTCAAATGAAAGGTCTCACAAAATCTGCCCTCCTCATAAGCAGAGCTAAGACACATACAGATAAAGTGTAGTGTAAGTGAAAATAAAATTGAAATGGGAAAAAAAAAAAGAAGAGAGATGATAGAATTCGACAAGTAGAATCAAATCCATAAAGACAAGCTAAAGCTCTCATCCGTCTATCCACCCATCCCACCCCCAACTAAAAAAAAACGTAATAAAATAACAATAATGAAATATGTAACTGAGAAATACTCCCTAATCCCAATAACAAGTTAAGAACTAAAGCTAGTTCCATATTTCCTCGGAGACAACAAATCAAAGTTAAAGCTAGTCTTCCCTATACTGCAGAGATATTGGAGAATCTACCATGCCCCGGCCAGATATGGAGAAGGGGATTATCAAAAGGATCTCTTAAAAATCATACCTGAAGGGAAAAAAAATAAAAGGAAAACCACTTTTTGTAAAAAAAATTCTGAAAATTTACAAATATCATGAAGGAATGTATCAACTCCTTTTAGCTAGAAAATCATTTATATCAAGGTAAAAATTCAACCAATCTCCTAACAGTTTCTCGCAGAGTATTGACAGCTTCCCCTTTTCTTAGCATCAGATGACATAAATCAATGCCTACTTCTCTAGCTCAACCAAAAGCATCAACATAGACAAACCCATGTCTTCCACCTACTTTCACGATTATTGTCCCACTACAAGTGTAAGTAGGTTGAGTTCAAGTAACTCCTCACTTACAACCAATCAGTCAGAAAGTCTAGCCACAATCAGCGGCTAAATACCAAATAACTTATTAATTACAACTGGATTTTAACAGATTTTGATCAGGCCCACCTAATACTAGGCCACGTAATACATTACCATAGGAGTAAGTAACCAGAAAGGGGAAAACTGCAGTAACAGCTAAAAGCTGTTTTCTTACGTAAATTTGTTCCGCCTAACTACATCCCAGAAATACACTTTGGGAACTTCCCAAATGACCCATTTCAACTGAAACACAGCCCTCCGAAATTCAACTCTTCAGACAAAAATTTCCAATT
Organism: Erythroxylum flavicans; assembly: GCA_027576715.1. Classification (NCBI taxonomy): domain Eukaryota; kingdom Viridiplantae; phylum Streptophyta; class Magnoliopsida; order Malpighiales; family Erythroxylaceae; genus Erythroxylum; species Erythroxylum flavicans. Next base: position 18,148,100 of record JANZXP010000002.1, read on the forward strand.
TTCAACCGCTACTATCTTAAAGGAGACCAAAATAAAGACAAAACACGAACTCCACACGCATTATATATCTTGTTCTCTAACTGTAAAGCTACTCTCGCCCACAAAGCCCTGATTTCCATCTCCAACCAATAATTAATACCCAAAAGCAAAAATTAAACAAATAGAAAAGGAAAACCATATCCCTAACAGTTAAATAGCTAAAAGTTCCTATATGCCGAGTATCAAGCTTTAATACGTCCAATCCGACACCGAAGGCAAATGGATTTCTCGCTCACTTGTCTCATTGAAAATTTTGGTTAGTTTCAGTAAGGAGAGAACAAAATAAAAAGAGAAGTGACAGAGGCTCACGCGCATCGGTCGCAGAGTTCAGCAAAGTCGCCGGAGCGCAGCCGCCATCCTTTCCTGGATTTACAGTCCGTACAGTCAGGATTGAAACATTTTTGGGAGGTAACAGGGGAAGGAGAAGTAGCAGCGGCCGTCGCCGGAGCAAGGACTTGCAACGGGGGAGCAGGAGCGGCAGACATCCAAGAAAGAATGAACTGTTTAACCGCCAAAAATCAAAACAAAAAATCGTAAAAACAGAAGAAACTTGAATACGCGAAGTAGAAAAAGTACATGTCTTTGAGCTCTCAAACTCCGAATGGAAGTCTTGAATTATAGGGCATATAGACATAGAAAGCGAGACGGAGGGCAAAGAAAACGGACATTGAAGTGGGAAACAATAAATGTGTCCGTTTATAATTATACACACTTCAAACATGTAAAATATTATATACGTACAAGTGAAAGAAAGTACACGCGCTTGGACCCGCGCGTGTGTAGTTAAAAAACACATCGGCCTCTGGGTTTGCCTGCGTACTTTTGTCTTGTGAATTGGCACTCAACGGCAACAGAAGGAAAGAAAGAATGTTCTAAGTATACCACGTGGCATGGCCACCTGTTTCGTGCTTAAAATCTAACGATGGGAACAAACTAGAAAAGGATATTATTATTTTATTATGATGACTGAATTCATGCAGCATGGTCCGCTAGTCATGCATTCACGTAACACATACTTTGGTTTGTTTGATTCCTGCGCGTTGAAGACTTTTTGTTTCTTTTCTTCCTTCTTCTTCTCGTGTCCACCACTCCAAGTTTGGAAATGATGTTATGTTGAAATTAGGTTGGCCAAGGCTAATGGCTATGTGATGGTCGAAGCAAAACTATAAGATGCAAAAGGTGGAGCTCTGACTAGGAAAGTAATTAATTAGGGCTTTGGATATATCTAACAATGTATTGTTCTCTCCCTTGTTGCTCCCTCCACTCCTAGGGGGGAAGCTATTGACGGACTGCCACATGCAGACTTTCCTAAACGACAAGATGGAAAATGCAATGTTATTTGCATGTCTGTCTACCCTACTCAACACCATACAAATAAGTATATTTCATATATAACTAATATACAAGAAAGGCATTTGGGTTGTTTCACATGCATATGGATTGCAAGAGTATTACAAATTAACGCATAATATATATAACATTCTTAATTGGTAACACTTGATAGAATTATTAATTATTTTTTATTTTAAGCCACACTTGGGTATTGGTGTGAATTTGTAGACTTAAATTGCGCACTCGTCTTTTTGACTTGTAAAAAAGCAAAATTCCAAAGTCTGCTAAGTTGAAATGAAATAAGTATATGTACATACTACTTAATTATGGCTAAAGATTAGTTAAACTAGAGGGTCATTATTAACCCTCTTTTTAAAATTTTAAGTTAAATCAATTCTTAATAATTAAAAAATCAAAGGAGAGAGAATAATTGGAATATAGAAACAATTTAGGAGATTATTGATGCAAGATCACTTGAAAACTTAATTTAAGAATTAAGAATTAAGCATGGATTGAGAGGGCAATACATAATTCATCAAGTCAAGTTATGATTGTGTTCTACAGCAATGAGTCTTTGAATAGGACAGACATCAAAGATTTAGGCTCATTCCCTCCCACTTTATCCTTGACTTATTTTTGTAGGAAGTCTTCTAATTATCCCCTCTCACCCTTCTTGTGTCTAACTTGCCCATGCATGCACTTTTAACATATCCCGCAAATGGAGTAAATAGTTCTTCATTACTTTCAATCCTTTCAATCGTCACGTCAGACTTTTCATTATCCATTGCTGATAATTCAAGAGGTGATGGAAAGACAGCATCAATCAACGGTTAAAAGGAAAGTCAAATGTAACTGAAGCGGAAATTGAACTGTTGACCAATTCATCATCAAATGGTACCCCTCTTATGACTTGTAAGAATTTATGTTTGAGGCATGTCTTGATTTCTTAGTGAATAAAAAAAAAGAAGTTAATCAAGGCCAAACAGAAATATGAGGCCAACATCGATCTTGTACTAGTCAAAGAGATCTGATATCATTGTCAAGTGTGGGACACGTGCCAGATTCCTGACAAAATTTTCAAGAATATATAGAAATAGATTTTCAAAGTCATTAGCCATTTGTAAAAATATAGTTTAAGTGAGCTTTAGGAGATTGAAAAGGTTGTTATCTTCTATTCTCCTTGTATCGTCTTTCTCACAGTAACAAAAATGCATATCTTCTGACTCGAGGATGTAAGTCATATAACTAGTCGATCCATATAAATTCTTGCATTTTTAACAAAAATGCATATCTTTTTACTCGAGGATGTAAATCATATAATTAGTTGATCCATATAAATACTTGCATTTTTTATTTCAATTATTTTCTTCCTATATCCCTTCCATTTGCTTGACAATTAGTATAAGATCAATTGACATCTCAGTAATGGGTGTTAGAGGATCGATTTTACTACCAAGATGTCTTTTCAAAAGTTTAATATTGAGAAATTTAATACATCAAATGATTACACTTTATAAAAGGTAAAGATGAGGGTGATTCTTGTTTAGCATGGATGCAAAATAATGTTAAAAGCAGGAAAAATGAAACTACTAAAGAATTTAGGATCAGTGGAGAAAGGAGAGATTTTGTTAAAGGGCATAATGCAATGTTATCGAGTACAAGTGTTGAGTTCTTGAGAGAGGTTGTTGACGAAATAATCATTGCTTTGTTATGAAAATGGTTTGAAAGTAAGTATAAAAAGAAATCACTTATGAATTGTTTATATCAAAAACAACATTTGCATACCTTGCAGATGATAAATAGGCAGGTGAAAGAATACACCAATAATTTAATCAAATCATCTTAGATTTCCAATGTGATGTAGGCTGAAATTGAAGATAAGGATCAATCCATAACCATTTTGTGTTCCTTGCCCAATTCACATGAGAATATTTTAATACCATGTTGTATGGTAGAGAGACTATTTCTATTAGTATTGTAAAGGATGGTATGTAACCTAAATAATTGAAGAAAAAGATCTCTAGCACATATGAAGGTGAATCAAATGTGGGTCTGAATGTTAGTAGAGAAAGAAATAAGAAAAATGATACTAGAAATAAGAGTAAGTCATGATCTAAATCAAAGGCTAAAGTTATTCGTTGCTTTAACTATAAAAAAGAGAGCACTTTTATAGGCATTATCCACATCAAAAGAATATAAATAAAAAAAGAAAATAGAGGGAAAAACAAGTGTTAATGTAGTATAGGTGAGTTCCAATGAACAGGAGAAAGAGGCAATGATATTTTGATTGTGAGTAATTTTGATACAAATTGGCGAATGATGGAAACTAGCATCTTATCATATGAATTTCAATAAGGACTAGTTCTATTCTTTTAAAGAATAGAGAGGTATTATCAGATTAGGTAATGATGGTGAGCATGCTTTCAAAGGTAGTGGTTTAACACAAATCAAATTGCATAACAGAATTATTAGAATATTTGATGCTTAACACTTTCTTGAGCTTTAGAAAAATCTGATTTCTATAAGGAATTTTGATAGTCAAGGGTATAAGCTTTCTAGTGATGATAAGCAAATTAAGGTAATAAACTATGCATTGATTGTGATAAAGGGAAAAATTACAACATGGAATTTATATCTTATAATGGGAAAGAAAGTAATGAGATCAGTGTTTATTTCTCAATCTTTACAATAGAAGGATGGCATTACTGTTGTGTGGTATATACAGGTAAGTCATTTTGGTGAAAAAAAGATGATATATATTCATAAAGATAGCTTATTGAAGGATGAAAAAAAAAAGGTAAAGTTTGTAAATTTTATGCACTTACTAAAAAATCTAATGTAACTTTTAAGGATATAGTGTTTAAGGAGTGACGCATGTTAAGGCAAGCATATGAAAAGGACGTGTCTTGTTTAATAATGGATAATTCTAGTTTAAAACTGATATAAGTGGTAATAGAAAGCTTGAAACAAATGTTAAGAGGGCTAGAAATTCTAGTTTAGGAGATAGAGCAATGTTTAAGAAGAAAACATCAATATGGCATAGCCAAATATAAAGCAAGATGGACCATTAGCAACCATAGAAATATGATTAGGAAGACTTAGTCATATATGCTTTTGCCATTAGTAATGAGGATACAACTTTCTTTTAGGAGACAACAGAAAGTCAAGAGAAAGATAGACAGATAGAGGTTATAGTGAATGATTTGAGATTTCATAAGATCAAAAAGTTGATTACATACGATCAAATCTTATTGAAAAATGTTGACACTTTAGAGGACACAGTTGACATGTTGATAAAGTCGTTGACCCCAGAAATGTTCAAACATTGCTTAGACTTAGAGAATGCTTATATAGCTTAAAGCCTTTAGGGACACATATACTAGGGAGTGATTCTTAGCTAAACGTTGGAGTACTCAAGTCAAAGTGGATAATTATAAGATATGTGTTAAATTCTTTGTGAATAAAATTACAAAAGCTAACCGATGCTAAATAGGGATATAGGACTAGTGTCGATCTTGTACTGATCAGAGAGATTTCCAATTCAAAAGTAAATAGGTATTGGTTTCAAGTATGGATAGACACCAAACTTATGGCAAGATTTTTAATGATGCAAAAAAATAACGTTTCAATGTTGTTAGACATATATGAAAATAAAGTTTTATACTTAACTTTTTACATATAGCTCTAGGTTATAAATATATTGATAAGGGTCTTGTGAGATAGAATCTTTATAAGATTAATAAGGTTGTTATCATCTATTATCTTTATATCATCTTTCTCACAGTAATAAAAGAAGTCTATATTTTTTCCTATAGACGTAGGTCATATAATTGACTGAATTACATAAATTTTTGTGTTTTTACTTTGTTTATTTTTCCTATATTACTTTCCTTTATGATACATTATGTGATCTATTAAAACTAATCCCACTAACACAACTAATATGAATGTCCATACATTCTATAATATCAAAGCTTATAATTGACTTAATTGACCCAATGTCAAGGCTAAAAGCAAAAAAATCAATTACTGAACATGATATGTACCATACTTAAATTTTTTATAGAAACTCTATTTGATAAGTTTCCTCCTTCCCACTACAAAGTATCAATAAAGCTTCCCTCAATATTTTAAGGCTTTCATTTCTAATAAGTCAATTAATCTCTAAAAAGTAGTAACTATATTGTCATAACCTGCTATGAGTTTATTGAACTGCTCAACCTTACCCATTCGACTATAAATAATATAGATTCATATTCTTTGATACTTAAGTGGTCAAGCTTGACATAAGTCTCTTATGACCTTAGCACAAATTATCATTCATTAATTAAGTTGAAAACTTATAAGCTTCAAATGCATTTATTAGCCAAGGAACATCAAAATTTGATAAGCAAATTGCCCAACTCTTCTTATAAACCACAACTTGTATCTTACTCATCTCTAACATCGAGATAAAATTTTTGTAAAAACTTATATTGAGTCATGACCTAAAATTAGAAGAGGTTTAATCATTTTCTTATCAATACCCATAATATTATCATCAAAACCATGCTTTTAATTTTTGTTATCAAAGTCTTTTACAACTTAACATCAAAGACAATGTTGAAGGTGTTCATGGCAACTTGAATTATAGTCACCTCTCTGATAAGATGCTTAACAAAAAGCAAATCAAAGTTAACACTATGAATTTTAGTATTAATGGGATTATCATTAAGGTCCTTTTCCTCTTTAGTAATCATGACGAAAAAGGACCTTCTTTAAGTTTTATATCAAACTAAATATGGTTATCATTAATATTTGGGAGTATTAGTAACCTCTGAAAACCTTGAATAATCACTCATATTGCACAGTTCCTTCTTATTTTTCCCAGTTATTCCCACCAAATAAATTGAAATCTTTAACCTTAAAATAATTACCCACCTCACTACCATTACCAATAACTCAACCATTCTGATTGATATCTTCAGTTGGAAATAAGGACATTATTGAAAAAGAAGGAGATGAGACAAACACATTTTGTGATTAGCTTTGATATTCATTATAGCTATATCTTTTTTTAGTTGAGTTTGAGCTTGAATTGTTTTTTTTTATTTCATAAGAGGTTTATAACTTCCAATAGTGCATCATTATTGATCAAATTATCAAAATTCCAATCAATAAATGAAATATCAATCATGAAATGGGTTGGATAAAAATCGTCTCTATATAATACAATTTAGGAATTTTGTCAATAAGAAAGTTTTCCAAAAATAGAAACTAATAATAGGTGTAAATTAAGAGGTGGATGAGATCGTCTGTATACAATAAAATTTAGGAATTTTGTCAATAAGAAGGTTTTCCAAAAATGGAAACTAATAATAGGTGTAAAATAAGAGGTGGATGAGATTGTCTATATATAATACAATTTAGGATTTTTGTCAGTAAGAAGGTTTTCCAAAAATGGAAACTAATAATAGGTGTAAAATAAGAGGTGGATGAGATATAATTAGAAGAATCAAAACTTTGATACCAATTAATACATCAATTTTGGTACAAAACGAAAAAGAAAAGAGAAGGAGAATACAATAGAAGCCAAGAGAGAAGGTTTAATTGACATTTGACTAGTACAATGATGTATTTAATTATACTCTATAACATGATCTAACACTTAACCCAATAACTAGTTTTAATTCTTTCTATCAGTAACAACATTATATAAGATGTGGAAGATTAAGAAAGCACCCATTTCTCCACAATCTCATAGTTAACAATGTTGCACCTTAATAGGTTGAGATATACATGAGTGAGAGGCTCCTTCTAATATCTATCACTATGGTTGTTTCTCAACTGGTCTTCCATGGCTCTTTGCCCTTTTTTTCCTATGCCCTATTTTCTCTTTTACTTTAGTTGCTTCTAGTTCTTTGTTCTTTTTGGTCTTGTAGCTATTTCTGGTGCTTTCATTTCCTTCTTTCTTTATTTAGTGTTTTTTCCGAGTACCCTTTTCTCTCTTGCCTTTTTTTCACCTCTTGCTTTGTCTCTTATATGGCTTCCGCTGAGCTCTCTTTCCTTTTCACTTTTAGTTTTTCCCTTACTCTATAGTCTCCTTCCTTCTTAGTAAGGCTATCGCTCATTTGCTTTTTGTTTAACTAAAGGCTTTTTTGTCTTTCTTATTAATGTCTATTTTAGTTAACTTCTATATAACAATTTTTTAAAAAAAATTGCTTCCTTTTAAGTCTTTTCTTTTTATAGAATTATTTCCTCATCTACCCTATTGGATCCTAATTAGATTAATTGACTTGATTTAGCCCTTTTCCCTCCTCTTGCTTCTAACTCCCTTAGTTCTCGCACTTTATTTAGTTCTTATCCCTTCTTAAATCTATGTTTCCCTATCCTCCCATTCCTTTCTCCTTTTTTTTAGCCTTCATCAAGCTCTTCTCTTTCTGCTTTGCATACTCCTAATTAGGTCTATGATGGATCTTTACCTTTGGGGACTTTTCACTCTATGTAGATTCCTTCTTTTTTTTTTCCTCAGCTAATTCTGTGTTCTTTTGGGCTTAATTCCAAGCTTAACTAGAAAAAAATTGTTAGAGATCTATCTCATTTTGAGCTTTATTATTGCCCTCCTTCTACCTCTAAAGGTTCCCCTATAGTTGCTCCTCTTTTAGAAGTTTTAAAAGTAGGTGTAAGCTCTTGATTTTCTACTCTGGTAGATTTTTCTTTTTAGGGAAGCAATATTTATTTCCTCTCAATAAATCCTAGGCAACAGATAATTGGAAAGGTTTATGCCTAGAAACTCATAACTAGAAAATATACTAACCTTTTCTCTCTAGATAATTCTTCAGGCAATTCTTTACTAGTTTTCTTACCACTTTTCGTAAGTCACCGGTGTTATTATTGGTTAGTTTCTATTCTGGGAAGTCTATATGGAAGCCTTCAATGGAGGCAGCCTGAAGTCATCTTCACCACAAGAGAAGCAAGATCTTAAGGGGAGTATGCTTGAACATAAAAACAAGGATAATCCCTTTCCAACTCTTTTGGATTCCATGGAACACACCAACTAAAGAACCAATGGTGACCTTTTAATAATAAGAAATACTCCTATTTAAAAGGAAACAAGCAAGTTATAGAGGAGTGTAGTGGCTGCAACTACTCCAATTAAGAAACCAAAACATTTTAACTCAACAGTGGTTAATAGGATAGTCACTCCCCTATTGGAGTTGTCATAGGAAGGAGCCAAAACTTGATTTAACAAATTTGATAGGTTTTTTTCTCAACAAGAGGCCTTCTTTCCCACTGGTTTAGATTTAGGAATAAAGTAGATGGGGAAATAGGGCTCTAGAAAAAAAATTTACTAACAGAGGAGGAGTCATTTCTCTTCAAATTTACAAATGTAGATAACTTAAATATGGTTATTGAATTTGGTCCTCGACATATTAGAGGTTAGCCAATGTTTATCCAAAAATAGACCCCTAGAATAGAGGTTGGCAGAGCTGGAATTGAGACTATACCTCTGTAGTTCAATTTCTATAACATCCCATTAGAGTATTGGACTCTAGATGGTCTGAGTTTTCTTACAAGTTCAATAGGCAGACCACTAGCCTTTAACTTACCAACAGCTAGAATTAAATTAATATTTTTTTACCAAAATTTGTGTGGAAATTAAAGATAAGGATGCGCTCTTTGATGAACTTCTCGTTATGAAATTGAATGGGTTTCCATAATTTATGCTTTGAATTTCGAATTCTAAAGAGATAAACTATGGGAGCATCTTTCCATTATACAAAGCTTAATATCCAAACCTTGGTTACTAGTTGGTAACTTTAAATGTGTTTTACATCCTTTTGAAGCTCGAAGCAAAAGAGTTAGATTCACAAATATACGAAAGGAATTAGAGAGTACAGTAAGCAAGCCTAAGGTCCTTGACCAAAAGTTTGCAGGCAATCTCTTTACATGGAGTAATAAACAACAAGGTAGATGTTTCACTATGAAAAAGCTTGACAAAATTCTAGCTAACTAGACCTGGTTGAGAAAATTCCCTAACTCCTTTATCCACTTTGGTCCCCCAATAGGCTCAGGTCACTCCATAATGAAGCTACAGAATTTTTCCACTCCATTATCAATTAATAAACCTTTCGTATTCTTTAACTTTTAGACTAATAAGGACGGTTTTATGGACTTAGTGAAAGAAGTCAGGGCTATATGGATTCGAGGGTGCAAATCCTTTCAACTCATAAGAAAGCTTAAGCTTTTAAAAGACAAACTAAAGTAGTTTCTTAAAATAAGAGGTCCCCTAACTGTATAAAAATTACTAAATATTAAGAAAGAGCTAAAGAAGGCACATAAGGCTTGCTATCAGGATCCTAATAATCAGAAGTTAAAACGAGAGGAAATTAGGAAACTATAACTGTTTAATAGTTCTTTTTTTAACACAACTCCCTGTTAATGCAAAATGCTAGAATAACTTGGTTAAAAGAAGTTGACTCCATCATAAGGTATTTCTAGATCCATTAAAAGATGCGCAACTAAAATGGATTTCTCAAAAGCCTTTGACACTCTCCAATAGAGCTTTATTCTCTAAAACTTTGAATGGTTTGGATTTCTTAGAAATTTCATCAATTGGATCAATTCATGCTTATTAACCACCCCTTTAGTGTCAAAGGGTCTATTGGGATAACTTAGGGGGACCCTCTTTCCCCCTATTTATTTTCTCTTTCCATGGAAATTCTAACCAGGTTTATTAAGAAGAACTCTCAAAGTTGCCCCAAATTCAAGTTCCACCATACATGTAAGGAGTTAAGCCTCACTCATCTAAGCTTTGCAAATGATTTAATGATGTTTTATAGAGCTGACCACTCTCTTTATACTACATAACTCTCTTGATTTATTTTTCAAGATTTCAAGATTAAATGTTAAACAACAAACAAGTAAAATTTATTTCTCTTCTAATGTGAAAAAAGTACAAGATTAAGGAACATTATTGGATTGGATACTCAGTGCTTGCCTTTCAAATACTTAGGAGAATAAATGGATAGCAGAACAAAGCCTTATAACAAGCTAGGAGAGTTTAACTTATCACTTTAGTGTTAAGGAATCTTCACACTCACTAGAGCACACATCTCTTTCTACCTAAGAAGATCTCCAAAGGAGAATAAAATTAGAAAGGAGCAACTATGTCAAAGAAAGTAAGAGGGAGGAGTAGGTTTGGTCTTAATGCAAATGACTCAATTAATCCTAGTGCATAAGAGAATCTGGAGACTAATTACTCATAAAGAGGCACTATGGACCAAATGAACCAATGAATACTACCTTCGAGACTCCAGCTTCTAATAGATTAAGGAAATAAAGCAACATTCCTGGCCTCTCATACAAATGCTAATAAAAATGCAAACTATCCCTTTATCAAAATACTTGAGGGAAATGGTCAGGACTCCTGGTTCTTGTTTGATAATTAGGCAAAGAAAAGCCCTCTAATGCTTAATTAGGATCCCGGTCCACTCATAACCATAACTTCACTCTAAACTTGAGTAATGAAAGTTATTCAATATGATGCATAGTTTACAAGCTTTAAAGGTTTTGAAAGACTATATAACCACTTCCTTGATTATCCCGCTAACACCACAAAGAAGGATAACACTATTTGAACAACCAATATCAGTGGAGAATTGACAAACTCTTCCTACTTAAAATCTCTTAGACCATAGGTTCTATATATCCAGTGGTATAACATTTTATAGAAAGGCTCATTGATTCCCCAGAGCATCTTTTGTAACTTGGTTAATTATTAAGAAGAGACTAAAAACCAAGGACATAATTCAAGGCTCCACTGATCAGCTATGCACTCTATGTTATCTTGAACCTGAAACTATCAATCATCTATTTTTTAATGCAGCCACATTAGTAGTATTTAGACAAGCATGCATTACAATATCAATATGTTTTATCCACTTGCAGACTAGGATAATATGCTTGTTTAGGCTAAGAATCAATACAGAAAAATAGGGAAAGATCATAATTGTCTAAGCCCTAACTTGAACTATTATGTGTATTCTATTTCACGTGAAAGGAACCATAGACTGTTTAAAGAGTGTAAAATAGAGAAATATGTTGTGGCTCATCAAAATTTGCTGCTAGACTAGAGAAATACTAATAGCTTACAAAGCAATTGATGGAATGAGATTCTCACTCAAAAGAGGATGGAACTTGGAGTGACCGATGCCATTACTTCTACTAGTTGATTTGATTGATCATTGGATGTCACATTATATGACCTTTGCATCAACATGACTTTTAACAGTCTTGTACTAATACTTTGTTAATGCTCTTGATTAGGATATTTAATAAATTCTTTTCGCTTAAAAAAACTCATAATTGGAGATGTTTATGCCTGATGGAGGTTCTTTTGAATGAGGATAATTTATTTCTATTCACTTTCCAATGTGATGCCTTAACCCATAGGTATATTAGGGCAAGTTCTTAATATTGTAACAACATTCCTATCTTCTTCCAACCTTAGAAATTAGGACTCAACTTGGAAAGTCTGAAGCACAATTAGTTTCTCATTTGGATTAACATTTATAATATGCTATTAGAAAATTAATCTATAAAAGGATTAAGTTATTTGGCCAACTATATAGGTAGAAAATATGTATGGATGAGACTATTACTGATAGGAAGAGGATTAGTTATACAAGACTTTATATTTTAGTAGATTTAAAGCAAGATTTACCTAAGATGATACATTTATTAAGGCATGGAATGAATGATATGCTAATTAAAGACTTAATAAAAGTCTGTTACCAATGGATAACTTCCTTAATTCAGTAAGGGAAGAAATGGAAGGCCACAGGTAGGATGTTTACAAGAGGTTACTTTTCTGAGCTAATAGGAATGGACCTTATTGTAGAGCAAGGTGTGACTATTAAATAGAGCATTGTCTCTCCTCTCCTTAGTGAAGTTGTAAAGGATCAAAACCTTTTCTTTATCCTTCTATCCTTAGTAGGGAAATGGATTTATAAAGCTCTAATTTTAGGGACAATAGTAGTGAAGTGGTAATTAAGATGATAACCTTTTTAACAATTAAACATCCAAAACAAGATTTTATAGTTGCTCATCAAATCTTAATTATCCCCATTAATAATGATTTAACTTCTTCAATCAACTTAGTTGTATCATCTAATCTAGATATGAATATCCATAATGATTCTTTTTATTTCTCAAGAGGGCTTGATCCCAACTATGGAGAGATTTAAAGTGCGTAATAGAAGAAAATATAGTAGAAAGCATCCTATTAAAATCTCAAAGAGCCAAAATACCTTTTAAATGTCTATTCTATCTTAGGACATAAGAGGAATAAACTATTGCAAAAAGCAACAAATGCTCAAAGACTTTCTTTTAAAGATAAAACTTATACCGATAGGTGTTTTGAAAACTAAACTTAAGATAGACAAGTGTAAGAAGCTGAAGTTTTTGGATAATCAATGGATAACTCTCACCATTCTTCAATTCATCATAATGGATTATTAGTCACTATTTATGATCCCTACAAGATTAATGTTTCACTAATCTTAACTTCAGTTATAGGAAAATTTAAGGTGTCTTTGATTCCTAGCTTTTTAACAACGGTAAGCCATAAGATAAAAGCATTGAATGGAAGAGAAGTATCCCTGACTAGTTTGCCCTATTGATATTTAGAATGAAACCCTAAAAGAAGCTCTTTACATGATTTAGTAGAGAACTTAAACTACTTATCAGGTAACCGCAATATAGAATCCTAGCATGAAATATTAGGGGAATAAAGGGGCTTATTTCCTATAATCTCCGAGGAACCTATAGTGGAGTATGCAAGCTATATCCATATGTTATCTTTTATAAATGCTTACATCTTTATATCTTTAAGTATAATAGGTTGGAGGTTTTGAAATTCTTTAATCTTTTATAGAGGACCAATATACAACCAATTATCAAAATAAAAAAGGTTTTTTTTAACCATCCTTACTTTATAGTTTTATAAAGTGCTAAATAGAGTCTCTCATGAGGAGAATTTTCCTCGTCCTAGAAATATTACAGTTGTTTTTACATAGACCAAATAATTTGCTTCTTTAAGAAATATTGATGTATCCATTTCACCAAGGGGATTTCTTATTTGAACATAACTACCACATTCTTTTCATAAGTTAGAATTTATTTACCAGTTTGATAGACTAAACACCTAAGCCTCCATTGTCTTTAAGTAAGTAAACATTTGACAATTTCACTTTAGGTATTCTAGATGTGTTGTTTTTTTCCACTCTAATGAAAATTTCTAAGGAGTCTATCTATGCCTTTTAGGTTTTCCTTCGAGAGTGCTAAATGAGAACACCAATAGGTATAAAGATAGCTCAACATTGAAATGACAAGCTACAATCTTCCTTAATATGAGAAATATTTATTACATAATTATTAAGCCTTTTATGATGAAATCCAAAAGATGGGAGCATTCCAAGAATGAGAGTTTCATACTATAGATTTGAACACCCATGTATTGGAATAGGAGCTACTAAATTTTTAGTTTAGTTGAAGAAGCCAGAGAAGTTATATTTTGACTAACACCAACAGATAGAAATAAAGAACTCTTATTTAGAATGAAAGCCAAGCTTGATATTGATTTGAATAATTATAATGAGTTAATCATTAGGTTAACGGATTTAGGTGTTGCACCATGAAAAAGCAATAAATCATTAACAAAGGAGAGATTAAAGATGCCTAGTTTACCACTTTTGTTATGAAACCTAAACCTCGGTTCCTTAGTTATGCTCAAACTAGTTAACCTAAAGAACACTTCTATACTTAAAGCAAATATGTAATGTGATAAAGGATCACATTATCTAAGACCCATGTTAACTTTCAAAATTTTTATTATTTCACCATTGATCAAAATGAAAAAAAAAAGAAAATGTGATACATTTATAAATATAATAAATAAACTTGATAGGAAAACCCATTGCATGTATGGAGCTAATCAAAACATTCCAATTAAGAGAATTAAATGCCTTTATGAAATCTATCTTGAGCATATAAGTCTTAATAGATTTCTTGGAAGGGTAACTTTTAAATAGCTCTTTCTTAATCATGATATTATTGTCAATACTCCTTCCCTAAATAGATGAATTCTTACAAGGGCTAATGATCAAATACATAACTTTCTTAAGTCTATTAGAAAACTTTTTTAAAATCACCTTATAGATTGTATTGCAACATTTAATGGGCTATGCTCATACAAAGATGAGGGATTAGGTACCTTAGTAGTTAAGGAGATGTAAGTCTTATTTAGTTATATTAGAATAGAGCCATTATTAAAGAATGATTGAGTTAATCACCATATCCCCTATTAAGTCCCAAGTATCTCGAGAAATCCTTACATTGAATCTATCAAGACCTAACACCTTATCAGGGTGGATGTTAAATAATATTTCTTTAACTTCCATAAAGGTGACCTCACCACTTAGATCAACTTCAAACTAATAAGGAAAGAAATTAGCCAAGTAATCCTTGATAGCTTTAGGAAAGGGTTAAGTTTTTAGGTCATTACCTATAATCTCCTTAATGTGTCTGTAAGATAGTTCCTTCAAGTCCTCTTAAGCATTAATCTCCCTTCCTTAATATTTAAAAGTGAAACAATGGTATTCTTATTCCTTTTTGTTTGGATGGATTGATAGAAAAGTTTGGTATTTTGTTCCCCCTCTTAAGTTAAAGGAATCTTGACATCCACTTGATTTAGGAATGAAAAGAATAAAGTACCATCATGTATTCTTCAAATTTATTGCTTTAAGAGTCCTTAGGGAAGGATTAGTAAGGTTTGAAAATAGGAGGTATCAATGATTAATCAAAACTTTTAAAACCTCAAATTTTATTATCAGTATTGAATTGGAGTCTTTCTTACTAAGTGAAATTAGTTTTAATTTGATGGCATTCAATCTTTATTGTCATTTATAGGCTTTAGAGTCTTACACAACCTTATTCAATCCTCTATAAACTACCTTATTGAATCCATGATGTTTTAATTGATCATCAAAAAATATGAATATAGATTTCCTTCTATTATCAATTATCATTGTGTGGGTTACAATAGGAGTATGAATTAAGGCAATTTAGGTGTAAAAGTCAATATAGTTAAGTGGAAAGCTATTGAGATAAGAGTTAAATAGTCATCTATCAAGCTTCTTCTACATGAAGCACCTCCTAGCTTGCCTGTTATTCTAAGTAAAGAATTCCCAATGTATCTAAGGTCTACTAATCAAAGGCTCCTAGTTAGGTTTATAAGGTCCCCATTCCTTTTAAGAAATGCTAGACATACATAGTATAAGCTTGGAACATTTAACCTAGCCAACATCAAATTAAATAAATTAAGGAAGATGTGGAACACAAAATACTTTGTATAGAAGATATTCTAGGAACAAATATCCCTATAATGCTTATTCTTAACAAGACCAAAATGAGATAAATTACTTACAGAAAGAAAGGGAGATACTTTCAGAGGATATAAGCTTACTAGATTAAAGTATCCATAATAAAGTGACTCAACTTCTACTACAAAGAAAAGCTGAATGAGTGAAGATGGTTGAAACTGAAAAGAAAGCATGATATGCTAAAAGGAAGAAGAATATCTAAAACCTAAAAACATAGACATACATCACTTCTTAAGTGGTGTAAGGAAAAAGTTTGAGTATGCATTATTTAGGATAAATTTGTCCCTATGGTTTAATGTAATATCCGATTTTCAAAACATACTTAGGTTTAGAACCCTAGACCATTGAAAATGAGTAATATTATTGAGAGCATTTCATTAATATGCATATCATTAGCTTACACACATGAATTATAATTTCATTACAAAGCTAGCATATACACTCAATTGACATATTCCGGGGTATGAAAGATTTTAAATGAACATGATGTGAATTGTGAATTGTTATGTCTTGAATTTTGGTTTGAATGGATTACAATTAGTAATTTAGAATTGATTGTTACTAATTAGGAGAATGGTTAATTAATATGTATATTTGGACTAGGAAAAATACCAAATGGTAAGATAAATTGATTCATAAAAATTAGGGTGACTAAGCCTATAATTAAGTGATATTTGGCATAGTTAAATGAGTGATAAATAGACAAGTAATTAATTGACAAATGGATCAATTATAGAGTAACAAGTGGATTAATAATTGGGAGACATATGGCAGCTTAAGGAGTGGACAAATGGAAACTACTAGAAGAGAAAAATGGCATCATATTAAGTAGGCAAATGGCTTCCATGCCTTAAGACATATGTCTAGGTTTATATGAAGACAATTAGCACCTTATGAAGCAAGTTTCTGCAACAAAGTTTCTGTTATCTTCATTCTTCTTCTCCACCGAAACTTGCATGAATCTCTTGTCTCTGAATCATAGTTTAACCTTAGCTAAATTTCTACACCAAAACCATATGTACATCCTTCACAAAATAGCCAAGAAAAACTAGCTTATTGTTACCTTCACCTTGCTGCCAAAAAACCAGCTCATTTTCATCTTGGAATTGTGTTGATCTTGCTTGCTTGGAAGGATAGATTACCTTAATGTTTTGAGCTAAAATTGGAAGCTTAATAAGTAATTGGCAATCTGATCTTTATGGCATAATTAATAATATGAGAATGATGCTTGAATTGGAATGAAATGTACATGATGTTGATAAAAAAGTGTGGTGGAATATGTTAAATGAATTTAGAAGTTTTTGTTCTTGTTATTAGCGTATGAAAACCATGGAGTATAGGTTATTATATAGATGAATTAGACTGGAATTTGATGTATAAAAAGGTAAATTTATGCTAAAGAAATATGTTAATATAGTGTTCTTGAATTGGAAATGTATGTGTATATATAAGAAGTGATTGTTAATGACAAAAAAATAAGCAAAGTTTAAAGAACCTTAGTGTAATCAAGATGGAAGCTAGATGGTCATGTAATGAAGTAGGTTTAAAAGGATTATAATATGGAAAATTCTAGTGTTTGGTATATATCTAAGTTTGATACATTCATGCAGAATTGGGGGAAACAATGTAGTGCATTATCGTGGCCTTAAGTACACGATTGTGGCCTGGTTATTTGGGTTCTGTCATGATCGTGGCATAGTCCTCATGGTCGTGGCCTATTGCATAAGCTTCTATCACGAGCGTCGCATGGTCCCTCACGATCGTCGCCCTAGTTCTGGAAAGTTAACTTCAATTTTGTGTAATTATTGAACCAATTAAGAATAAGGTACTTTACTATGGTACATATGGACTTGATTAAGGCTTGAAATAAATCTAGATTGTTGCTTGAATAAGTTAGTTAAATGTTTGATAAGTTAAAGTTGTTAAATGATGTTGTACCTTAAGGAAAAGATTGTTTGTTATCATTGTATCTAAGTTTGGACTTTAAGAATGTTAAAGGAATGAAGGTGTTCTTATAAATGTAAATGTGATCCAAAGGATATGAATAATGTATTAGGTCTGAATGAATGAGAATTGGGAAATTATGTGAATGTATATTGTTAGAAAAGGGTTAATGAATGAATGGTTTGAATGATCAAGACTTATAACTAAGGACACATACCCAAGAAAGTCATTGAGCATGTATTAAACATAATACATATACATATGTGTATGATTGAGTACTAATATGATTGAGCAATTTAGTAACGTGTAAATGTATATATTGCATGGTTTAAATACTCAAGTCGAACACCAGCATCTAGATATTGTTGGTTCGTCGAGGCAATAACTATCTGGAACATACTGTGAGTCAACCTAGATGATTCCCACTAGGATTGATTTATTTTTGTTTAAATGTTAGCTATTGAATTGTAATTAATATGATTGATAATTTCGGATATTAATGGTCCTAGGAGTTTAATAATTAGGAATGTATTAGGAGTGTTCTGATTGTATATGAATATGAAAGAAATACGTGTACTCAACAAAAATATTAAATGCCGGACTTAGGTTCGATGAACATGTAAAACTGATTGTGCATCATGAATAAATGCTATTGATGGCATATTCTGTGATTTGATGCATCACATTGATATACATGATCAGATAATGGAGTTATGACTGGAGAGGCCAATAAAAAAGAGCTTAAAGCTCAGAAATTTGCATAAAGAGCCACAGGCTCAGTATATAAAATGAGCCTGGTATTTATAATAGATACAAGACAGTTATCAATAAGCCTGGTATCCATAACAGATACGAGACAGTTTAAAAAGGCGCTCAGTCACAACAAAGTAACAATTGAAAGTGAGTCATATGTGCATTGCATATACAACTTGGTTTTTATTATATGAAGGACTGAAGTGAATTATTTATTCTAAAATTGAAATGTGAAATGTGTACATAAAGTGTATTTGTTGAGATATGATGAAACGTGAAGTGATATGAAGTATTTGATTATATGATTTGTCTGTGAATTGAATGGTGAATTGTTTTGAGAATGATATGAGTGAGCACATCAATGATGGTTCGCTCACTGAGTTCACAAAATTCATCAAAATTGCAACATTAATTTTTAGGTACGAGAGAGGAGACTTAACTTCTAAGACATTTTAGAAGAAGTCTTGTACTTGCATTTTGGACTCAAGAAATGGATCAAAGGTCTGGTTAGTTGAGACTGAGGAGTTAAATAGAATGTTTTTGTTTTTTTTCTCATTCCATGTAGAATATGTTGTAAAGAGCAGTAGACTCTCATATGTTTTTGATACAGTGTATTTATGGATTATGGAGTGAAAAGCGACATTGTAAATTATGTTTTATAAATGGAATGAGGAAATGATCTCTAGTATATTTGTGATTTATTTATGATGCCATATTAAGTGATTATGATTGCTCTAAAAAGCCATTGTCATAGGATATGTTCTTGAACGTCCTCTGGATGTTTGGGTATATACTCTATAGTAGTGGGGTATTACATTTAATGAGTAAATATGAGGCTGTGGTTTAGGTTTGAGTATAATAAATCTTAAGAGTAAAGTGTATAGTTGAAATCAATAGCTAATATCTAAGGGGCATATATATTTACTCTTAAGATGGATAAGTCAACCTATAACTAATTCATCTAAAACTCAAGATTAGCAGCATAGCTAATAATAATGGCAAAAGGCACTTTAAGATAAGTGATCCAAACCTCACAATGTATAAATAAGTTGAATAACTCATTTTTGTAGTTGGAAGGTGTAAGGATCAAAGGAGACAATTATTCTCTCATTATAATGCATATCATGATTGCTCAATATGATAAGTCCCAATTCAAGAATTATAGGCCCTTATGGAAGAGATCATTCTTTATTTTGGTTTCAAGGACTTTTAAAGATGAGACAAATCTTAAGAGACTATTATTTATTTAGGTTATTTAAACTCCTAACATTTTACATAGTAAAATTCATTTGGTTAGAGGTATGCATGTCAATGGGTTAGGCTGGGCCACCGAGCCTAGCCCATCTAGTTATATTTTTTAAAAATTCAAAAATGATGTCATTTTTGATGTTTTGGTCAGGTCAGGCCTACCCGTGCTCAGTCTAGCTTGACTGGTGGCCCGAAAAACCATAGCTAAAATTGACATCTCTAGTTAGAGGGGTACCAAACTTTTTCTTAATGGCTTTCCTTGTTGTAACCCTTCTACTTATATATAAAGTGTTCTCAGAGATGTCATAATTAACACTAAGAGGTCTCACTTTCCTTTCTTTAAGTGGAGACATTTTAGATTTTCATAAATGAGTAATATAATCCAAATAATCTTCTTGCGAGAATAAAATAACATCCTTTAAGTCTTTTTTATTTTATGGACTATTAGTATCAAGACTGATATTAGTTTCCACGACCTCAAAAAAATTGCTCATATTTTTTAACTAATCATTCATGTCAATAATGATTTATTCCTCAGCCTCATGCAGTCCTCAAAAGGTAAATGTTGTGTCTAATTTCTATTGAGTTTGCTAGCCTTTATATCTTGATTTTAGTTACAAATTCTCATGTTTTAATCCAAATTTGAAATGAATTGAGTGAAAATGATGTAAATGTTGCATAAATGTCGAATAAAGTGTTTTGTGAATGTTACATGCAAAACAAAGAAATATTGCATGAAAATGGTATGAATAAGGTGTCACGCCTATGATGGCCCTTGGCATGGGCGTGACAATAGGTCACACTGTTGCACTCACTTTTATGGTCTCGTCTCAAGCATGCAGGTGATGGCAGATGAAACCTAAAACTAGACTTTCTCTATAAATCAAAGTTATAAAGCAAAAAGGGGGTGGAAATGAATACAAAAAAAGAGGGGTGGAGGCAGAGAAAAGAACGCAGAACATAGAAGATAGTTTGGAAACAGAGAAAAATAGTAGAGAGGTGGAGCTTAGAGTAGAGGCAGAATGCGAGAGCTGATGCCAGAGAGGTTGAGCTTGGCAGGAGATCCACCACTAGCATCCATCCAATAGTCCATTTGTTTGCTCATTCCTATTTTATCTTCTAGTGAATTATTAAACTTGTTTCACTTATTTCCTTTGTTCCTTTGATAATCCATTTTAGTTTATTTACTTTGTTTATTATTTCGATATTTCTCTATTACCGTTAACTATGGATTGAAGTATGTGAAGATGATGAACTGTGTTTATTCCATGATGGGCTGAGTACTTGTTCTTGAGAATTAATGTAGTTAATTTAGTTGATTATGCATGATGAAGGAATTGTTTTATTGTCTTATTATTTGTTATAGTTTCTGAGCTTATTGTATATAATAGTATGGCTAAACTTTGCATCTTTTTGGTATTAAATGAAGAATCGAGAGAAGAAGTATAATATTAGAAATGGAAACCATAGAAGCTTAAGTTATGAATTAGAAATATATTAACTTAAGTGGGTAATTATTAGCTGGATTTTCATAATTGATTTGGATGATAAACTTGTAGAATACGAAAGTTAGATTTAGTTTATTATTTGAATTGATTTTAGAACCCAATTGGTCATTTTAACAAGGAAATTATCCAATCAATTCACCTTAGTCATGCATAGGAGATTAAATTAATGAAGTTAATTTCTCAAGAGTTCACCAAATTGATTGATCAAATCGTTCTTTACTTCCAATTAAATTAGTTTATGTTAAATCGAGATAAAGTGTTTAGGATTGTATTGGTCTTTATTTTTATTCAAAGTTAATTTGAGGAACCAATTTCACTTCCTTGAGAATGCGACCCTCGGTATTCAACTATAGTTACCTTATATACTTGTGAGTAGGATAGCCTAAGTGTCTTAGAACATAGTTTGGCACAACAATAGATAATATGGAGTCATTAAAGGATTTAAAGAAGTCTTCTCCAACTTCTCATAAGAGGAAGTTGTGATGAGACACATTCTCCGTTCTATAGGATCATCAATATCTCTTGAGACAACTTTGCTTTAAGAATCCACCTTTTAACTTTGCCTTTTATAGAAGGTTTCCATGCATAGGTAATGGAGATGGAGTCCTCCACTAAGTTCCCTATCTTATATAGTTTCAAAACTCTATTGGTATCAAAAAGCTCTTTGAAAATATCTATTTTAACACATACATGCCTAAAATTTATCTACCTAAGATTTAAAATATTCTTATCCAAACTCAGTGGTTTTACCATATTGCTATCTAGGTTGCTTAAGCCCTTTAAGGAACAAAATCTAAAGGGAACTGATGGAAATTCACCCATAATGGTACATTACTCCTATTGCATTTATCTAGTGAGACCTAGTCTTCTCTTCTGAAGAAACAGAGGGTGACCTTTAATCTACCAAAGCTCGCCTTTGAGAATTTTTTTCCTTGTCTTCAAAGGAGAATTCAAAAATAAAAAAATCCTTGCTAATAAACACATTATCCATTCCATGCTTGCTAAATTTAAATTGGCCCAATTTTAAACATGGGGAAAGAAAACTCGTTTTTCTTATAAAGAATCCCACCATAGTCATTTGTTATTTTCTAGAAACCATGTTAAGTACAACCTTTGGGGGAAAGGCCATGTTGGCTTTTATGGATGTAGGAATGAATCTTATGTGAGAGTAGTACTCTACAGCAATCATCTTTAGCACTTTTGTCCTGACTTTGTTTTGATTAATAAAGCGAAATGCATTTTTCATTAATTTAATATTCGTTTATATATGAATTGATATTGATCTTAAATCGAATTAATGAAGTCTATGATACAAAACAAAGCATGAAGGAAATCATGATGAGATCATGATAATAAGATTCCTATCATGTGCAATTATGTTAGTATCTAAATAATCCTTAGTCATAGGATTAATAAGATAGGACATTATTGATCTAGATAGACTGAAAAATATTATACTCCTTGATTTGATTAACAGTAGATCTCATAAACTGTAAGCATAAGGTGTTTAGAGTTAAAATGTAGATGCTTACTAAAAGTAGTAAGTACATCGGATGACTCGCTATGAAATTATCATATGGATGATCTATCGAATGTTATTAATTAATCTCATCATAGCAACGATGCAAATATCCTTAGACTTGAGGTACTCAAAGATATCTTGGACACTAATCCTGTGCTTTGACATCATTCCTTGTTACCTCAAGACGAGGTTGCTAGTAAGGTGGTGATTGGGGTTATTGGTATTCGGAGGTAATTAGGTAGCCAATAAAGAATTCACCACTCCTGATAGAAGGAGATGATACCCACAGCATCTTGATGGGTCATTACTCAGGAGTTTCTAGCCAGAACAATTATATGTCATGAAGAGAGTCTTTAATGACACATAGAGTAATGAGATCCCAAGACAAGAACTAACTTCACTTGGACTAGATGTGACGTAGTCATTCTAGTGGGAGTTGATACATAGCCTATACTTCGAACCAAGTGGGGTGAAAAAATTGCACGGTAATGGTATATGGAAAGATTCATAAGTTGGATAATTAACTATTGAAGAGTTCGTGTGTTAATCCACTTATATTCTGACAAATTGGCATCATGAAACCTTTAATGATTTGTTTGAATTAAGAGTTGATTCAAGTGCCTAAAATAACCGAGAACTTAATGGTCACACGCATAAAAGATCAGATGAAAAACAAGTATGTATGGCCTAATTTAAGCAGGCCACGATCGTGGCCAATAAGCCCATGATCGTGACAGAGGCCACAAAATGATATATAAGTGAGTTCTTCACTTATGTACATGAGCTTCTTTCACTTCTTACACACTCAAGTGATAGAGAAAG
>JANZXP010000002.1:18190762-18204658 GCA_027576715.1 Erythroxylum flavicans
GCATGGTTTTAGTTTTTGAAGTCTGAATATGAACTAGAGTATTTTTACTGAACAACTTTGATTCTTTTAGCCACAACCTTGTCATCCGATCTCCAAATGACTTGGAACTTAAACCAATAGACTCCTAAGACATTTTTCTTTCTCTCAATAAAAATTTAGAGCCATCTGAACTGATTTGAAAAAGGATTGATTGAATCAATGTAAGGGAATGTGTTGGAATGTTATGAACAGGAGAATTTTCATTAAACATGTTTCGGTATTTTGATTATATCTTGATCTGTAGATTTCCAAATGAGTTTATTCTTAATTGAAATGAGAATTTTCATTGAAGTCAAAATTTAATTCTGTCTCTAAGACTTTCAAAATTGGCATAAAATTGAATCTTGGTTTACGCTGTAGCACTACCAGGGACAGAAATCATATCCTGTAGTTATTGAATAAACTGTATTGATGTGGGCAGAATTAGACTAAGGTGTCTTCACTAAAGTTGTAGCTTATTCTCTTAGCTTTATATTTATATAAAGTTTGTAATTTTTTGATATTGGAATTGAGAGATATAAGTTGTATAACTTGATTGCATGATCATGCTCTAACCAAAATTCCAAATGTACACAGTCAGTGGTATTTTGAGCATAACTCATAGAATAATAAACCAAATTGTATGATCTTAGTATCATTAGAAACTTAAGGCATAGAGGAACAATTGTCTAGAAGAAAGTATTACAGAAATACATCATTTTCATGATCTTATTGCATATGCAAACCCGAATGGGATACTTTCAACAAAAGCTAGAATAATGAATAAGTGTGTGAATTTTGGCACTATTGGAGTTCATCAATTTGTTATAGAAATATACCCGAGAATTTTTCATTGCACATGCATGATACATGATACCTTTCGATATATATGTGATTACTTAGTTACATAAGCAGTATAGTAATGTGAAATTGTTTTAATATATATAGGAAAACAAGTAGCGCGACCACTTTCGGATATCGCCGGAACGTTAAGGCGATAGGGTTAAGGGAGTAATTGTGAGTAACCTACGATGGTCTCACTTTAATTTGATCTGATAATTATTGAATTGAATTTGATATATGATGAGTATGTACTGATTGTGTACTAAATTCCGGACAATACTTGTCCGAGGTGTTTGATGCATGTGAATATTATTGGTAGTGCTACTTGTATGTGAATGAGACTGCCTAAATGATTCTCAACTAAAAGTGACTGATTGTATTGACTGAGATAATGTGAATAAAAGTGATTGATTGTATTTGAATGATTTGTGGCATGCATTTCATTTCAATACATGTAATATAAAGGCAGTTGTGACTGGTGATGCTACTGACTGAGACTACGACTGAAAAGAGCTTAAAGCTTAAGCACATTTGTGATTAGAGCCTAACGCTTGCTATGATCAATGAACCCAATAACACGGGATACTAAAAAAACACACAGTCACAACAATGTAAAAACAAATGTGAGTTTCATACATATAGCATGTACATATAATTTGAATTCATTGAATAATTTGCAAAGCTGTAAGAATGTTAGATGATTGAATACACGGTATTAAACCAATGATTATGTTTTTATTCAAGTGTTATGAAGTAATAGTTTGATTCAATTGTTTGACTAAAATATAATTTGTTTGTGGTAGATCTTGATGATCATCAAGTTGAAATGAACTGTGTGACAATATGTTTATGATTGATTGTGTGTTACATGAGTGAACCATCGAGGATGTTTACTCTATTGAGTTCGCAAAACTTACCAAAATTGTACATTGGCAATTTCAGGTTCGAGAGTGAGACGATCTAGCTTTTAAGACTCCATAGAAGCATATTTTGTGCAACTTTAACTATCAGATATAGCTCAAAGGTCGGTCAACTAGGAATTGAAGACATAATTTGTTAATAATTTTTATGTGTTCCTCATGTTTGTAGCATACTATGTAGACTGAGTTGTTTATGCTCATGGGATGATGTTGTATAATTATGGATGATGTTGAACTTGAAGCTACAATGTAGATGATGGTATGATATAAAATGAGGAAGTGTGAATTGTGATTTTAATTATGATGCCATGTTATAAATTGAAAGTGAGATTAATAACATGCCATCTTTGTCAGGCATGAGCACGTGTGACCGAAGGATGCATGTGCATGTGTCAGATGGGAGTGGGGTGTTATACCTTCTCACTTAAAATTCTCCACAATCTTTTCAACAATAAGCATTTGTTGCTTCTACCAATTGACTCCAAGCCTAGCCCTCTATTTGCTTTAGGTTAACAAATTTGACTCCAACTGACCTTAGCGATCCCTCTTTCTCCTTTCTCCTTACTTCATTGGAATTGTTTCATTATTTTTTCCACAGTTTTGATCATCCCTTTAGAAATGAAAATATGGGAACACTAATATTTATTCATAGACATAATAACCGATTTTAGGAGCTCAAGTTTTCCACTATATGATAATGTTGTTTGTCTATGAATCTAATCTCCTTTGTATCCTTTCAGTAAGAGGTAGGCATTCTCTAAATCGGAGTCTTCTCGAAGAGATAGGGATGCCTAAATAAGTGATAGGAGGCTCTTGATTACTCATTCCAGTTATAAGAGATATAAAATTAGCTAGGTGTACAACATTCTTCAATAAGCTGAAGAAACATTTTTGAAAATTGATGCTCAAACCTGACATTTCCTTAAATGTTTCTAAAGTATTCATTAGTATCATAACTGAGGGGATATTAGCCTTACTAAAAAGGATTAGGTCATCCGCAAAACATAAGCTGGTTAGTGAAAGCAAACTACACTCAGTATGAAACTTCAAGTCTGGAATGGAGGAGATCTTATATTTCAACATAAGGGTAAGAGCCTTCATGCAAATTAAAAATAAGTAAGGGGAAAGATGATCCCCTTGCCTAGGTCCCCTTTTGCCTTCAAACAACTCAGTGGGACTCCCATTGATCATGATCCCATAAGAAACTATAGAAATACACTCTTTTATCCAATGGATAAAAATCTGAGGGAAGCCCATAAATTCTATAATCTGTAGTAAAAAACTCCAACTGACACTATCAAAAGCTTTATGGAGATTAACTTTTAATATGCAATTATGAGGGGATTTTCCTCTTGTTTACCTTTTCAAAAGTTCTTGCAAAATTATGATGTTATCCTCAATATTCTGCTTGCCTATGAATGCTCCTTAATTTTCATTGATGACGTAGTGTACCACATATTTTAGTCTGTGTCTCCCAAGTTTTTTTATAGAAGAATCCATTCAGGCCATCTAGTTTAGGAGCCTTCAAGCCATTTATTTTAAATACC
Source organism: Erythroxylum flavicans (assembly GCA_027576715.1). Taxonomy (NCBI): domain Eukaryota; kingdom Viridiplantae; phylum Streptophyta; class Magnoliopsida; order Malpighiales; family Erythroxylaceae; genus Erythroxylum; species Erythroxylum flavicans. The sequence goes on from JANZXP010000002.1 coordinate 18,194,091, forward strand.
ACTGCTTCTATATCTTGATATATGACCTACCTAATTAAAAGATCCACTTGATCTTCAGGAATTTTAGCAAAAATAAATGTCTTGAGGTCTGCATTGTAAGAGCCATTATTACCCTCAGATCCTAGGATCTTTTAGAAGTGTTTGAAAGCATCTTTAGCAATTTCAGCTTGCTTATACAAGATCTCCCCTGATTCTGTTTTTATCGAAGTAATCCTGTTGACATTTCTCCTTGCCTTAGTACGATTATCAACTAGTGATTTCTGTAAGAGTGAAAGTCGATGCTAGCAGATTCTAGCCCTTGCATTATGCTAAGACCCTTAATTCCATTCATTCTCTTTAATTTCTGCTTTATAGCTTTTAGTTTTGTAAAAAAATAAATTGTTTAGTACCAATTACTTCTACCTCCAATCCTTTGCTGACTGCTTCTTGGAAATCTTCTACATTGATCAGGAAGTTGTTAAACTTGAAAGGGTGTTTCAAATAAACCTTTTTAAATAGATTGTCCACCTTAATTGGGGTATGGTATGAGAATCTTGGGTCTAAAAACGTACCCTTACTCTTTGGAAAGGTAGTTAACCACTCCATATTCACCAAAGCCCTATCCAATTTCTTTCTGATGAGCCAATCTAAAGACTACAACTCAAGCAAGAATCTCAACAGTTGCCTAATCAAAATTGATTTTTTCAAGGCTTTTGCCACTGTTAGGTTGGAGATTCATCCGTATATGTCTTGAAGCTTTGCAACTACCTTCTTAGTTCAATGATTAGATAATGTCACGCATTCAAACCCCATTCTGAAGTATCCTAATAAATGGGGTTCGTACCAAGCCTATTCAGATTGATAAAGGAATCCAACAAGGGGATCCTTTATCTCCTTACTTATTCATTCTAGTGATGGAAGGACTCTTTAGATTGACCAATAAAATGATATCTTACAATAGGAGATTTCAATTTCATTATAAATGCAGGGCACTCAATATCACTCACTTGATGTATGTTGATGATCTTTTGATCCTTTATAGTACTAATTCTCATTCTATCACTATGATGATGCATGTTTTGGATTTTTTTGCTGGTTGGTTAGGTTTAAAGTAAAACTTTAAGATGAGCAATCTTTACCTTTTAGCTAATGTGAGGAACACTTCTGAAATACGAAGATTAGTGGGGCTAAATCTACAATCTCCCCCTTTTCGTTACCTGGGAGTCCCAATCACATCTTCTAAACTAAAGTATACTAATTGCTTGCCTCTTATTGAAAGAATCAAGGCAAAAGTGAACGCTTGACAAAATAGGTTTCTTTCTTGTGCTGTTAGGTTAACACTTATCATTTATGTACTAAGTAGCTTACATTTATACTGGATGGCTTACATTGTATTGCTAAGTAAAGTCTTTAAAGAGGTTGACATAATCACTAAAGCATTTCTATGGTCAGGTGGCTCTGAAAACTCAAAGAATGCAAAAAAAAAAGAGTGAGATTACAATTCTGAAAATTTTGGGGGTCTCAGGATCATTTCTCTCTCTACCATACAAAAGGACCTAATGTGCAAATAACTTTAGAGGCTATATATTGACCATAATGCCCTCTGGGTCAAGTGAATAAATGAATATCACCTAAAAATTGTGAATTTTCGACAAATTCCTTATAATAGGGAGTTTTGTTGGATTCTTATCTAGATGATGAAGTTAAGAGACTTTGTTTATCCTTGTATTAGGCACAAGGTTGGTAATGAAGAAAGAACTTGGCTTAGTATGACAATTGGATGAATATGAGTCCCCTTATTCTCAATCTTTAGGTTCAACACTTAAGAAATAGAATTCCTCTTAATATTAAGACTTCATCTTTGACCTTTAACGGTCAATGGAGAGGGCATTGTTGAGGCTTTGATAGTTTGGCTCAATATTTCCCTGACCTAGATAATGAACAGATGGATGATCCTATCATTTATTCTCCGAATCCGAGTGGTAAGTTCTCTAATAAATCTTGCCATCAGATTTTTACAAGGGGATTACTGGCAGTACCTTGGTCTTCTCTTTTATGGTAAAATGCCATTATACCCAAAGCCTCTTTTATCTCTTAGCTCGCAATTGAAAACAAACTCAACACTAAGAGTCAATGATACACTATTGTGGATGCAACTTGTTTTTTATGTAAAATAAAAGCCGAGGATATAGATCATTTCTTTTTTCTCTGTAGATACTCAAAAGCTTTCTAGAGCAGCATTTTGCTCATCATACCAAGTAATGACTATCCTTATACTTGGGAATAGTCGTTGGCTTAGGCAATGCATAACTCTAAAAAAGGTATGTCTAATGCAGTTCTATATAGGGCTACTATCACCACTACCATCTACTCCCTTTGGAAGGAACGAAACTCTTGTAGATTTACCAACTTTAAAGAGGATAAATATCAGCTTACAAATAAGATCATTAACTGGATCAGACTCACTTTAATTGCTAAAAGTTTATAGTTTAATCTCTCCCTAGATATGAAATGTAGATGGAATCTATAGCACAGATTATCATACTTTCAGTAGTCGCTAATTTTCTTTGTAATAAATTAGATTGTATAATGTTTGTGTTGAACTTTTTGTAAGTTGTAGTAGTTTTAACTACTAATAATGCCATATTTATTTTTTAAAAAAGTTTAAGATTTTTTAACAATTAATTCTAATTTTTTTATATAAGTTTCATACATGAGTCTATGTTAATAATAGGAACGGATGAGGTATATAGTATAGCATGTCATAAAAGATATATCTTGTATTGATAACTATCAGATATTTATTTTATAATTTTCAAACTTTACCATTAACATTAGTATAGATTAGAGGTAAACAATTGCCTAACTTGTAAAAACAAGAAGTTATGTACTGATGAAAATACTTACATGTGATTTTTCCATATTGAAGAAAGAGGGGAAAGAAAATTAACATATAAGCCTAGTGGGTTATTCCACCTACTACGTACTAATTGGTTTTATGAATGGAACTTTACGTGGACTTGTGTGTGGTATAACTTTGTTTCTCGTGTGGGCTGATAGACCTATTGCAAATTTAGCATGTATTTGCGCACTGCGTGACTGATGTCCAAAACTCTATATGAAAAACATGAATGCCAGATGAAGTTAGGCTGGGATAAGCGCTATCCTGAATTGAAAGTTGACATGTTCTGAAAAGCCATTGGTGCTGTATAAAGAGATAAGTTCGAAAGTTTTGATTACGGTAGAGGACGAAAAATTGTAGTCTCGCTCTAATGTACTTCTCGATTATAAAAATGGGAAAGAGTAAATTGAAGATTCACTTGAATATAAGAAGCTTACATAATCTTACTATAAAAACTATATCCACTGCGTCAAAATGGTTTGTTAGTTATATTGTAGATGAGGTTCAATAAAAAATGACATTTATTTACTAGATAATTTAACGCTACTAATTAAGAAATTTATCCTTTTGAGGTTAATAATATATATCAACCATTACTCTAACGAATTCAATAACCATGACGAGTGATTTGGGCAACTGTTGGACATTATTATGAGTAAATTATGAAACTTGTTGATGAGTTTGATAATGTTGTTCCGTTGAATAAAACCTAGAACAGAACAGAATAGTAGAAACGCTTGATGTGGTTGAGAAAGCATGTTTCTTTTTTCAAACATAAAATAGCATTCGAGGACAAGTTCGACGAAGCTGGCCTATTTAGAGCCTAGAGCCGCATACTGAAGGGTCGTCTCTCGTGCATTCCGACGCCATCTCTCACGCTAGCCCTGGCCGCACGGAAATTATGGTAGTTATCTCAAATAAACGGACTTTTCATGCTCTCTGTTCCGTGTCAGGAGCAGCAGACATTTATTTAGTTGAAAACTGATCATCTTAGCTTGAATACTAAAAATATATCTAATGGTACATTACATGCACATATTATTTAACAAAGAAGATTCCAATTATTGCCAGCTTCTTAATATAGCTCTATTATTTAACTGTTACGACAGCACCGCCACCACGAGGTCAGCGTTCACCCTCTTTTTCATTCCGTACGTTCTTCCCCGAATATGCAGAACGACCAAATTTTCATGAGAGTGAATGGCTAGAAAGAGCCGACGAGTCTGATCCTTGTTACGATTGGGTTAATAAAATCTTGTAATGGCATTGAAAAGTCAGATTCTATTTGTCGATCAATACGTCACAATCTCACTCCTTGATATGCAGAAAAAAAAAATCAGAATAAATGCTTCTTAAAGAGCGCAAGTTTTTAAGAATCGCAACAGCTGACAAGGAAAGCATGACAAAACTTAAAACGAATTGGGTAATATTATATATTTCTAATGTAGAGGGCTCCGTAACGTTAAATTATGTAAGTGGTAACAGACTAAATATGATAAATGAATTGGTGTTACAATAACTTAATTACGTAGTATTTTAGTTATTATTTTAAATTATTTGTAATATTGATTAATTTAGAATCTACTAGTTTAGCAGTTTCTATTCTTTAAAAACCATTTTTTTACGTCATTTAAAAAAAACTAAATAATATTAGCATTATTTACAGCTTTTATTGGGCGCAGAAAAACATTATTCAAACAAACTGATTTTCCTTCATCAAAACCAGTGAAGCTACGCAGACTATTCTTAATAGAGAACTACGGCCAAAACCTCATCATTCTCAACATTTTGATCTTCTTCAACTGTTCTATATGTAGAGTTCTTGGTTTTGCTCGTATTCTAAACACACAAGCACAAGCCCAAACTATCGATTAGAGTAGTTTCTCTTTTCTACTTCCATCGTACCAATTGCATACCGGATGGTTGGGTCATGTACGACTTTGATGCGCATTTTCACTCTGGTTCTAGCAACTGCGCAGTCGTTTTACGCATTTTCCTCCTTTGGTTTCCAAACAAGCCTGGTACTATCGGTGCCTTGGTCTTCATCCCTCCACAATCCCCGTTCTACTCTAAAATTTGAAAGCTTCAGTCTTTCAGTGAATTTCCATCATCGATCAGTCCATATTATAAATTGTCATCTGCTGTTCTGTTATAAATAATCGAGTGGGCTTGGATATGTAGAGTTAAACACAGATTCGAAAGTGGAGAATCAAATGCCCCAAGTTAATACATTAGTACTGAGCAGAAAAATGATGTTTCAGAAGCAGAAGAAGAAGGGAAATGAAAAGCGGAACAGATTCTTGATAACCGTGAATGTGGTTGGCAGTGCAGGGCCTCTGAGGTTTGTGGTGAAAGAGGACGATCCTGTTGCGGGTGTCATTGAGTCTGCTCTGAAAGCGTATGCACGAGGAGGTCGTGTTCCTGTTCTTGGCTCTGATGTCAAAAACTTCATGCTTTACTGTGCAAATGGGACTTCAGAAGGTACGTCATCACAATTTCGGGCTAAGATGAATAATGTAATCTTCGCTTACCAGGTTGCCTTTGTTCTCGCCTTAAATACTGAACTCCTTAGATTTGGGATTAAAAAAAATCCATCTGGAACTCAGGCATGTAGTGCCTATGTTTTGGTTTTTCAACATAATCGGTATGTTGTAGTTGTTAATTCAAACGTTTTGCATATTGAAGTTTCCGTGCTCTTTGTTCTGATGGGTGCCAATAAATCTATCATGAATCTTTGTTTTGACAACAAAACTATATGCTTTCCCCAGAGCAAATGAACTTGAATCTTGATGCTTGACCATAGACCGCTAATAGGTAATTATTTTTCTATCAGCTTCAGACTACTCACACACACTTACAAGATCCATTTTCTTGTAAATCCTTGTATTGTGTAGCTTTGAGTCCTCAGGAAGCAATAGGATTCTGTGGCGCCAGAAAATTTGTTCTGTGTAAGAAACAGTTGCAGCCACATATGACAGAAGGCAGGTCAGAATTGATGCGAAGAAAAGCATGCGGTTGGAAGGCATGGCTCAGTAAGTCCTTCAGCTTTAGTCTTTAAGACAACATTGTCTCGTTGAGGCTTGGGACACCGTACGTTACTTACGGTTGTGTTATAACTCTCGTTTCCAGTAAGTGATCAAGACGTATGTTTTTAGTTTTGAACACTCACTTCTGTGAACTGTAATTGTGTCGAGTGTGAAAGATATTGATTCAACCAATAAGTGAAAGGTATACATACATTAGCTAGAACGAAAAGGCATATTATGCTTGGCGTATTAGCTGCATTTAATTGTTCTTCGCTGGTATGACTCATGCATATCAGTCATAAAAATACGCATATACTGCCAAGGCAGAAAGATGTGTGCCTTAGCTTTTTTAGGCGAATAAGAATATGAGGCGCAAAAATAAGGCTCAGGTTCAAAGATAATTGCGTTGCCGCTCTGTAATCTAGAGGAAACAGACATTAACTAGTGAAGAATTTTCTTAACATTTCAAAGATAAGCTTTTCACTGCTATTATATAGAGATATATTCTGATTCCAGAGAAGATAATTGTCTACTACAGTTAGGAAGGAAGGAATTAATATCTCGTTATGTACTATGAAAACATTTGTCAAATTAGGGGAGGTTTCAATAGCAATTTTAGTGATAACAAAATATAAGTACCATTAATAATTTTATTATTTTGATTAGAAGTGATATTAAAACAAAATATAACAATAATTCAAGAAGATAATTATTAACAAAGATGAGAAAGAAAAGTTAAAATTTGTAATTTTCAAAGTGAAGATCAAGTCAATAAACAAGATCAAAGCACATCAAGATCATTCTATATTTTGTAATGTTAATTGTAATTTTAGTTAGCTATATTGAGAATCTTAAAGGATCATCATACATAAACATTTCCTCTTAATTATGTGAGTTTTTTCATTTATCAAAATGTATTAAAGCTTTTGTTTTTAAAAGAAAAGCTTTTTATCTTTTAAATATTTTTTAAAGTATATTTTAGAAGTTATTTTTAATTATAATTGCAATAAAAAATTAAGAATGAGAATTTAAAGTTGATAAAATTATAATTTTGGCGGGATTAGTTGATCAATATAGATTATTAGTCAACCAACGTAGGTTAAACATGTAATACGGCTATTTGTGTAACAAATTGGTTGATAAATATAGTGATTTGGTTGACCATGTCCCTCTAGGGGACATATTGCTTGACCAATATGTCCTAGTGATCGAATAGTGTGCAATGACTAGTAAATTTGTTCAATTGAATGCATATTGATCAACCAATATGACTTAGTGATTGATTAGCGTACTGGAGCTTGCCTTTGTATCGATTAGGCTCTAATGACTAGTAGGAGCTCTAAAAATCTATAAATATATGTTTTTATCAATGGTTCTTATATCAAAAAGTATTTAGGTGTATTATTCACATATTTCTAAGTGTTTTCAAGCATTTGAGCATTCATTTGAGCATTTGAGTGAATGAGTCTATTTGATATTATCAAAGTGATAACGTGAGATATCTTGTAAGCTTCTATTGGGGCTTTGTCTATTGTACTTGGAGGTATTTCAAATGGAATTAAGGTTTTTTTTCCATTAAGTAAGATGGTATAAGGGTTCCTCCTTGTTGTGAAAATATTGTACAAAGATTATCTTTTTCCTTGAAAAAAGAGTCATATTGGAATTCCATTAAGAGTCTTAAAAGTGGAAATAGACAAAGGTTATTTGTTGAATCATTAATAACTAGTTTACATTTCTCTTTCCTTGCTCTTTTGACATTATTAATTAAGTGTGCCATTGAAATTTATTATTTTATATCTCTATTATAAATTGTGCTCATTAACATGCTAAGTAAATATCTCATTTAAAATTTATCAATACCCGATTCACCCTTCCTTCTCTTGGATGCCATTAGGGATTAACAAGAAGTATCAGAGAGGTTCTCTTAGGTTAATATTTTTAATAAAATTTTAGAGTAAAGATTTTAAATTACATACTTAGGCATATCATCATCTAACCAAAAAGGACAAAATATTATAGGAGCACCATTTGTGCACTTGCAAGTGCATGGCTTGAAGTCGTTATAAATCAAGTAGAATTCCAAAGATCATTCCTGTGAGGATTAGGTGGTACTAGAATTAATCAAGTGTTATTGTATCAATCTACTAATGAATTGGTGTAAAATAAAAAGGTTGATTTTAGAATGTAAATGAAGTTAATTACGAATTCTAATAAAACTAATGCTAAAATACTAAAACTGCAATATGCTAAAGAAATGGTATGATGCGAGTATGTAAAGTGAATGCAATTAAATAGTGATAAATGTTAGGTTGCCTAGTTAGGTTGATTATGGAATGGGAATGTAAGTGGCATGATTTTTTAAAGCCATTTGATTAAATTATCTTGATTATCCTAGGCAAAGGTTGTTATCCTACCACTAGCACTTTCTCAGGATAGAAATGGCCTACCATAACTAATCCCAACACCTGTCTCCAACGAGTTAGTTGATTAGTGACGCTTTACGTTCAATCAACCCCTCTAATTATATTTTTAACCTAACTACCTTAAAGACAATAGTTTCTACCTTTAGCCACCATATAGTCTCCCCTATTCAATCTTGTTGGCTTCTAACTAATTACATTCTCAAGATCATTAGTTACCCTAGGTGTATTAGGTTGATGAAAACTAAATTCCGTTAAACTCAAGATTGAATAAAGCAAAAATCAAGAGTTATAGAGTATCAATAAATTACACACTTAAACAAGCTTATCCATAATTTTCCTAACTAAACAACTCTAATGAAACTAGTCGCTGTTACAAGATTCTTAAGATACATTAAAGAAAAGAAATGAACAAAAGGATATAACTGTTTTAATCTTCCTTTTAAGCTTGATTCCTCCTTTGTGATTCCTTCTAAAAATGATAGATGAATGATGAAAGTATCGTATCCTATTTTCCCTTTTTATCTTAATCTTTATATAGACGTCAAGCTAACCCTATTTACATGGTCAATTTCCACAATTAACCCTAAAACCCCTCACTTCTTTTGGCTATTCTTTCTTTCGTATCTTAGTCTTTTTTAAAAAATTGGTCCTAAAAATTCTTCTTTATTACTTGGAAACGTCGTGTGACATTTTCTTGAAGGCCACAGCCTTGGCAAATGGAGAGTGGAAATACATGGGTAGACACGATTGTGGCTAATTGGCTTGCTTTAGGCCGCGATCATGGTTTCTTGGTTAGCTTGGCCTAATTCTCCAAATTTAAGCCCTCTTTATTCCAAGTCGCTCATACGAAGGACCTACATCTAAAAATTACATAAAACCACATTAGTTTAGGCCTGACTAAAGTAAATTTAAGCAAAATTTAAATGCAAATATATGAAAATTATATTCACTTCAGCTCCTCCACACTTGAACTTTTACTTATCCTCAAGAAAAATAAGCATAGAGTAAGGTTAGGATCAACTTCTTTAAGTTTTGGTAGTTACTTGGGATATTCTAAGTTATTCAAATCGTGTGATCAATATAATTCAAAAGATAAATTCAACCACACCAAATTAAGATTAACCTCATTATCATAATATTTGAACTATTTTCACAAGTCAAAGGCTAAAATCTAAGTGTTGTTTATTACACCTATTTATATTACTGATTGCAATCACTAAGTTAGGTGTGTCCAACTCAAGTAACTTCGCACTATTTAAGTTTAGATTCTTTTTAGGATGGTTCACTTGCACTACTACAAACTAGTCAGCAAATTAAGGATCCTTTTATTTCATTTATTTTGTTATTATTCGATCAGCACTTATTATTTATCTCCATAATAAACCCTCTTTTAATATGAGTTGCAATCATTTGTGATGACTAGCCCTAATTCCTCAAAGAACTTAACATATTGGGAGTGGCTAAAACCATACTCATATCTCTTTTAAAGGTTGAGGAGGAGTTTTTTTTAAGGCAAGATCCTACGTACTAGTCCTAGTTTAGGTTCGAGCAAGTGTAAACCAATTATTAAGAATAAAATTTCATTTTCATCATCCAAATCACCTTTATCACACAATTTCACTTAAGTGATTAAACTAACAACTTTTTACAGTGTGATTTCACAAATTTTAACACTTTATCTTCCCAATTTTACTCATTCTACCAAGTTAAGAATGGTGTGCTCAAAACACTTTCCCTAAGTCACCATCATCACATGATCTTACAACTTAAATTCCCCTTCCTAATAACCTTGATTCAATTTCATCTAACCTAAACCTCCACCACACTTATTTGTAATATTTCCCACAATATTAATCAAACAAGGAAACCAAGGCACAAAGATCATATAAAAGATAAGGAAACAAGAAAACTCCTCTAACATTGTTGGAATGATTTTATTCTTTACTTGAGTGTTGTGAATTAGCAATATGCCTATCAAACATGCTCAAACAATTTCTACTTTTCAAATTCCAATTTTCCCATTCAACTTAGTCAATTCTAGCTATCAAATTCAAGTAGCAAATTAATATCAAAGAATGTAAAAGGTTAAGGTTTTACCTTATACTCTTAAGTTATAGAGCAAAATTGTTGCATCAAAGTCATTTTTGAAAACGATCTAGAAGGGGGGTTGAATAGATCTTTTAAATTTTTTCGTAAAGTTCTACAAAAAACAAAGAATTAGAACACACACAAAATAAA
>JANZXP010000002.1:18204758-18218736 GCA_027576715.1 Erythroxylum flavicans
AAATCCTAAACATTGATGAATTTCATTTCATAAACTTGACACACACCCTCTGTGGGGATCGACCTAGACTCACTACTGCTACAGTAATAGGTTTAGTTTATTTTAACCAGCGTTACGATTTTTGCCAATTACCCATGACTTTATGCTTAATGGATCACTTATTATTTTTCTTGGGGATAAACCCATTACAGTCAATATCCTATCATTTATTCAATTTAGAAGGCTAACCCAAACTTATGTTGTAGCTTTAACCCATCTGCTCTCTCTACAACATATTTCATCCCAGTCAGCCATCATCACCATTACTCTCATAGACTTGCAAACACTCCTCTCTGAATTCAAATCAATATTTAAACCACCCAAAGGCTTGCCACCTCAAATAGCTTATGATCAGCACATACGTCTTTGATATGTGTTTAAATGTTGATTCATTTGATATACTACAGTTAGTGATTAATGCCTTAGAAATGTTTAGGATACTCAATTTAGCCCATATTTGATTTTAGGTACATCTCATATGTAAAGGAGCTAAAGTGACTTGAAAGCATGTTCATTGAAGTCTTCTTCTCAATTTCCATATTCTATTGATTCATGAAGCATAAAGAAGAAGAGGATTGAGAGAATAAGTGGCAAGATAAAATGTCAAGTGAAGAACAGAGAAAGGAGAAGTCTCACAGCCAAATGATGGATTGCATGGGCATGAGAAATCTCTCACTCCTATGTAGCACCTCTCATAGCCGTGAGAGGGCCATTCATAGTCGTAAAAGGGCCTTGTATAGTCGTACAAGGCCATGGACAGTCGTGAGGTGTTCTAACACTCGTGAGAATTAACTCATAGGCTTGAGAAAGCTAGGTGTCCCTCAATTTAAACCTAATTTTTACTACATAAGGAAAGGGCTGTGACAGTAGAAAAGACTCATTCGGGACAGACCTAGCCAAAAACATATTTCTCTCATTTCTCTTCGATTTTTCTTCATTCTTCAACACCGAAAGTGGCGATAGAGAGGATGGTCGACAATGAGAGCTTGAAGATGGAGATGGAAGGCTAACTTTCCTGACACTAGTTTAGAGGTGTAATTGAGGTCGAGGAGCACATTAAGCATATCGTTGTTGTGTATTGTTTTCTTTCTCTCTTTTCGGATTGTTTAATTTATTTTGTATGGATTGATTGGGTATTGTATGAGAATCATTTTAATGCTCTATTGAATCATTTTTCATGAAAACCTATAGCTAGAACTTGAATGCGATACGTAATAGTCATGTTGAAGGTGATAAGTGGCAACTAACAGTATTAAATCATTAGGGATAACATAGCATAAGTTAAATAATCCGAGCTTATATGATTATTGCTTAGATTGGTCCATTTCTCTCATTTATAATGTGACTTTCCAGATAAACTTAAAGGGTTTGTTCTAGGTTCCCGATAGTTAAGGTTAATTAATAAGCTCTTCTTAATTAACTACAACCTAAGAAAAAATCAGGATTAATAAAGCTTATTGTTAATTCATGACCAATAATCTTAAGATAGGTGTAAAAATGATAATTCTATGGCATATATGAAATTGTGTTTAGGTGGAGATTAAATCAAAGAACTAAATTTCCACTTATTAGTCAATTTTATCACTTTGCGACTATTTAATTTGAGTTACTTTTGCATATTCAATTTTACGTTGTTGTCCACGTAGCATCGAATCAAACACCCCATGTTTTACATATAGGTATCATTTAGGAAAGTAATTGGATTTACATATAGGTATAATCTAGTAGTGTTACGACAAGCGATCAATTTTGACGTCGCTGCCAAGGATTACTGACCTTTATTTTTGAATTTGTTTGTTTTGTTTTATTTTGTTATTGTTATTTTATTAACTTCTTTTCTTATTTGGTTAGTTGTAGTGTATAACACGATCTTCTCACACTGGTGAATTGAAATTTGATCCAAAACTTGAAAGAATGTTACGTGGAGCGAGAAGACAAGTTGTACAAAGTTTCAAGGATCCATCATCTTCTGATAAAAACTTGACTCTTCACCAAGAATTCAAATTGCTTTAGATTTACTTTCTGATTCTTCTAGTGATATATTTCTAATACTACTTATAACATGGCTGAGCAACATAATGATCGTATTCTTAAAAAGTTGGGTGCCCCTGATTTTAATCATCAACTGTTGTGTATTGATTTTCCTACTATTGATGTTGCTTTTGAACTTAAATTTGACCTAATTCATCTTTTTCCTACTTTTCGTGGTATGTTAGATGAAGATCCTCACAAGCATCTTATGGAGTTCCACGTGGTCTGTTCTAGCATGAAGCCATCCAGGGTATAAGAAGAGCAAATTAAATTGAGGGCATTTCCATTCTTATTAGGAGACATTGCCAATGATTGGCTTTATTGCTTGCCCTCTGGATCGATTACCATTTGGAATGAGATGCAGAGAATTTTTTGGAAAAATACTTTCCTGTGTCTCAAGGTGCGCGAATATTTGGAAACAGATATGTGTAATTCGACAACATCATGGGGAAACATTATATAAGTATTAGGAGCGTTTCAAGAGGTTGTGTGCTAGCTGCCCGTAGCACCAAATCAGTGAGCAACTCTTGATCTAATATTTCTATAAGGGGCTTTTTCCACAAGAAAGAAATATGCTATGCAGTAAGCAGAGGTGCACTAATGGACAAGATACCTATTGAAGCCAGAAATCTCACTTTCAATATGATTGCTAACTCACAACAAATTAGTATTTGAGAACACCCTAAACATTGAAGGTTAATGAAGCTAGTACTGTAACATTAGAGCAACAAATAGTTGGGTTAACATCTTTGGTTAGGCTAATGGTTGCAAATAGTGCTCAACAAGTCAAAGTGTGTGGAATTTGCACAATGGCAAGACATCCCACTGATATGTGTTTAACTTTGCAAGATACATCTACAAAACAAATGAATGCTTTTGGAAGCTTTCTGGGTAAACCACAAAGGAATCCTAGCTACTTATAAGCACAGAACTCAGGATGGAAGATTCCTCCATCCAACACTTATGGGCAATAAAGACAAGAAGGTTCCTCTCAACAATCATATCAAAGACAAGCTTAACCATCAAGTTTGGGACCTTCACTGGAAAAAATGGTGAAAACGTTAACTGAAAATACCACTTAGCTCCAAAATAATGCAATACAATTCCAATAAAAAGCAAGAGCTAGCATTCAGAATTTGGAGAATCAACTGAGTCATATAGCTACTATTGTAAGCTGATTAGAGAATCAAAACTTGTGTAAGCTTCCTTCTTAAACAATTTTAAACCCAAAAGAGAATGCAAGTACTATCACGTTGAGAAGTGGTAAAGAAATAGAGGCACCACATAAGACTCCTGTTATTGGCGATGATGAAGAATCTAAAAAAAGAACTTAAAGTGCCTCTAAAAGAAGCAAAAATAGGAAATCAGGTAAATTATAAATCTCTTGTGGTTAAAAATTTTACTAATATTTTACCTCTTTTTCCTAGTAGGTTTGATGAATCAAAGAAAGAGGAGGAAGATAGGGAGATTTTGGAGATTTTTAATAAGGTAGAGGTGGACTTACCTCAAATTGATGCCATTAAGCAAGTTCCTCCATACACCAAATTTTTCAAGGAGTTATGTACGTCTAAGGGGAAATTGACAAGAGACAAGAAAGTAAGTGTGGGGGAGAATGTGTCCACAGTCATTCAAAGAAAGCTTCCCCTAAAATATAAAGATCCAGGTACGTTTACAATTTCCTGCAAAATTGATGATACTAGATTTGAAAACGCGATGTTAGATCTAGGAGCTTTAATTAATGTTATGCCATATTCTAGTCATACTTCATTGAATTTGGGATCTTTGAAAGAAACACGTGTTATAATTCAATTGGTTGATAGATCTAATGCTTATCCCGAAAGGGTATTAGAGGATGATTTACCGCAGGTTAATGAATTGGTTTTCCTAGCTAACTTTTATTTGTTGAACATAGAGGGAGAACCTTTGTCCAATTCTACAACTATCCTTCTTGGTTGACCATTTTTGAAGACATCAAAGATGAAGATCAATAGGGATGTAACAACATTGACTATAGAGTTTGATGGTAAAATTATTAGCTTTAATATTTTTAAAGCTATAAGGTACCTTAGTGATGTTCATTCTGTTTTATAAATTAATGTCATTGATTCTTTGAGTTAGACCCCAAATTTTTCTTAGAATTTATTTTATTAAATTAGCAAGCATAAATATAAGTTAGAATTCATGAATTAGCAATTTTTGGAGTTTAATTAGATATATTATGAATCTCATGTGGTTGTACTAATTAAAAGAAAGAGTTAGAATTAAGTTAAGGAGTTAAAAGACATTAGATTAATAAGGAAGGGTAAGCTTGGAAAGACAATATTTGTTCTTAAACTAATAAGAAAAGAAGATAAGAGAGTCATGTACAGTAAGTAAGAAAAGACAGAAAGTTGTAGAAGAAACTAGAAGAAGAGAAGGAGAAAACTAGAAAGAGAAGAAGAAGGAAAGAAAAGAGAAAGGAGAATGAAGAGGAAGAAGAATATTCAACTGAGTTTTTAGGTAACCTTTATTATTATTTTTTTGATAGAAGAAGGAAGTAGAGAAAATAGGTTATGTGCTAAAAACATTAAAAGAGAAAGAAGAGGAACAAAAGATTTGTGTTTTTAGATTTTTATGAGCCTTTAACTAGATCTTAGTTCTTCTAGTTAAATAAACCAAGAGTAGATGAAGTCTAAGCTCATTTTTGGATATTTAAAGTTTATGGAAGTTTTATTCGTGTATGTTGATTGGCTGAAAAATATTTGTTTGAAGGGAGCTAAGAGCTTCGAAATCAAGAGAAAGAAGTAGAACAAACTTGATCTTGGAATTACAAGTAAATAGGTGGGTATTATGTTTATAGTTATTGTGATAATGAGCTAAAATATTTCCTTGTATGAATACTAAATTTCTTGTCTTGAATCATTATGAATGTGGAAAAAATATTCTGTCAATTTGATATTATGTTTATTTTGAAAGATACTGCATTTTTGTATTGATGAAATACAGAAAAATTTCAAGAAGCATGAAAGTATGAATATGATATGAAATATGTAAGCATGGGAAAATTTTGCTTGTGTGGGTAAGAGAGCTACCATTCTGTTCATCACATGCATGTTGACCTAAAGCCTTCTCTCAGCTGCCCACTTGTGGCACATGAACTCTAAAAAATGGATGCATTCTATTTATGGTGTAAACCTTGGTTTCGCCATTCTGTTTTATGGGATTCTCTCCAGCCATTATGTTTGTACATTGCATCTTGATTTGTTGGATATGAAGCATAATTGAGTGGTATTTTGTGATGATTAAATGAAACATATGATCTAGTTTGTGTGATAATGTGTTCTTGTCCATGTGAATTCTCAAATTTTGGAATGTGGATAGTGTGATCTGCTAAGTCTAAAATGCAATATGTGTGTGTGTGTGTGTATATATATATATGTATGTATGTATGTATGTATGTATGTATATATGTACTTGATTGTGTGTGTGGTTCGTTATCGCTAGCTATAAATGTATTAGCCACTGAGCATTGCAGCTCACCCTATTATTTTTCCACTCCTCATGTGAAGAAAAAGCAGATCATTACTGAACCCTTGCAAAGCTTTGGCAACTCCAAGATTTCAGTCTTTTGTAATTAAGTTAGTTCAGAAACTTTTTGTACTCTAGAAGCATATCAAGCATGAGCATTTTTAATTTTCTTGTATTATGCTACTGAAATGGTTTTTACTATGTAATTTGAAGTTATGTACAATCTCTGCTTTTGTTAGAGAAATGACAGTGAGAACTGTAAAAATTCTCTTTTGTATATGTTCAGAATTTCTTCTCTGTTAAGTTGTCAATGTGTCGGGAATAAAATTGTTAGATGTTTGAAAGCCTTGGATAAATTTTTCTGAAGAAATTGGTTAAGTTGGGAGTTTGTATGTATGGTTTTGATTATTGGAATCAGGTCTTTTGAAATGCATAGAAGTTATATATATTGACAGTAGAGAGAAAAGAGGAAAAAAGGGAATAAAATGTGTCCTAAAACTTCAATGAATAAACTATATTGATCTAGGTAGAATAAGACAAAATTGTCTAAAAGTTGTAACTCTTTCTCTTAGCTTTCTAACGATATAAAGTTTATAATTTTTGGATTTCAGGATTGAAAGTTATGAAGATTTAAAGTAGGTATGTGTAGCAAGGATGTCGCGATCGTGCATAAACAGTAGCGGTATTAAAGGGGGTTGTCATGATCGTGCGTATATATATGTACAATTGTGACAACTTCTTTAATATCGATACTGTTCATCATATGTCGCAATCGCTACTTTTGAGCTTTTGTAGGAACCTCGCGATCCTGCATAAACACGATCACGACTCCTCTGGCTCTCTCGAGTGTGATTTTTGATTTGTCACGACTGTGACATTTTTCATTTTATTTTTTAATTTATTCGTTTATTGGTTTGTACTCCCACCAAGAATTTAATTCTTTTTATCTTAATGTCAATCTTATGTATATATATTTATTTAAAAAGTCCCACCTTGAATTCTTTTTATCTTTATTTTTTAGTTATATATCTTATTTTGAAAGTCATTGTTGCCACGAAATACGAACCAAGACCGAGGCCAACATCTTTGGTATCAGAGCCAACGGTTTCTAAGGTTTCCTAGGCTTAGAATATGTAATATTATGCACTATATGATGTGTGATAATGTGTTTGTATTTTTAAATTACGTGTTTGCATTAAGTAACATATATATCATGTATATATGTAGAAAATAGGATTAAAATGAAAAGTAAGCTAAATGATAATATTTTATTGAAGGAGTAAAATTCCACCTCGTAGAAGAACACAAGGAGTTTTGTAAGGATCTGCTGCACCTGATTCTCCACTAAGAGAGGAGGGTATTAACGAGTCTAGGGCCTTAATGATTGCTGAGGCGACTGTAGGGTAGGATAACAAGCCCTTTCAACCACAAATGCCTGAGTCATCTCTTCCTTAAGAACAAATGCCTAATCTGTTTGATCCTAGAATGTTCCAAGCCTTTGCTTAGGCTTTTGTTTAGGCCATGGGTCATATGTCATCAACTTCCACCCCCAACCCTAGCTAAGAAAGGGAAACAATTTGATAAGCTAAGGAAGTATGGCACAGTAGATTTCCATGGAACAACCAATCCAGAAGAAGCTGAGACTTGGTTGAGGAAGACCAAAAGAATATTGGAATAGATGGATTGTGAGGATGAGGAAAAGATTATATATACTACAAGCTTGCTATAGGGAGATGCCCTGCATTAGTGGGAAAGCATATCAGGGAGCCAGTTAAAGCCGCCAATGTTTAACCTGGAATGATTTCCAAGCTACCTATAAGAAGAAATATCTATCTGAGGTGTATATCCAGCAGAAGTAGAGGGAGTTTTTGAGTCTCACCCAGAGTAAGCTCAAATTTACACAGATGTCTCGATATGAAACTGAACTAATGATGAGCGAGGCAGCTAAGTGCCAAAAATTTGAAGCAGGATTGCATTTGGCCATACAAGAAAAAGTGGTGATGCAAAATTTTTGCGACTTTCAACAATTAGTAGAAGTTGCATTAAGGATGGAGAATGTATAAAACATAAAGAGGGCAATGAATAAAAAGAAGAAAGGAAGAGAACAACTCAGAAGAGGAGGTACTAGTAGTGCTTCTATACCAGAAAGGAGTGCCAGGAGCTTCCCCACACAACCTGATGTTAGGAGTAGTGGTGTAATCAGGGCCAAAATTACGAGAACTACTTCCCTTCAAGCCTCGACTATTGGAGGCAGGGGAAGAGACGAGGGAGAAAAGCCATCTTTTCCCAAATGTGATCATTGTGGCAAATTCCATAAAGGGGAGTGTTATAAACTGACTGGCGCTTGTTTTAAGTGTGGAGAGAAAGATTATATGGCTAGGGAGTGTCTACAGTATGCAAGACGAGAGAGACTCAGATGCAAGCTTCAAGAAGGATTGAGACTGTGGGAGTTAAGTTTGTAACTAAAGTGGGCAATGCTAGTGCAACTAAAAAAGTAAATCCTTCAGGAAGACCGAGGGGATAAGCACCGGCTAGAGTATTCCGCAATGACCAGGGAGGAAGCAGAAGTAGCCCTAGAAGTTGTGACTGGTATGGTTAAATTGTTTAATGTTGATATTATTATTTTAATTGATCCAGGGTCTACCCACTCATTTATTTCGTCAAGTATGATTATGCATTATAGAAATTTGAGTCCATTAGATAGTCCTTTGATGGTTAGTAACCTGATTAGCCAGTATGTTATTCTTAGTCATATTTGTCGAGAGTGTGAAATATGTATTGGTGAGGAAAAATTAATGGTGGATTTAATGCCATTGAAGATGAAAGGATTAGATGTGAATTTGGCATGGATACCATAGAAAAATATAATTCCAAGTTGAACTGCAAACAGAAGACAGTAGAGTTTGAATTGGACAAAGGAAAAAAGGTGGTGTTTATGGGAGACAAGAAGGTAAGCCCACCTAAAATCATTTCAGTTCTAACAGCAAAGAAGATGATGAGGAAAGGATATGGAGCATTCTTGGCATATGTGTTAGACACGAAGGTAGATGAAGAAAAATTAGAAAACATTCTTATGGTCAGGGAATTTCCAAATGTCTTCCTAGAGGAATTACCAGGACTACCACCACCTAGAGAGATTGAGTTCACCATAGAGCTTCTTCCAAGCATGGCACCAATACTATTCCACCCTATAGAATGGCTCCGGCAGAATTGAAGGAGCTTAAAGAGCAGTTACAAGAGCTATTGGAGAAAGATTTTATTAGGTCTAGCTCTTTGCCTTGGGGAGTTCCAGTTCTTTTTATGAAAAAGAAAGATGGATCCTTGAGGATGTGTAGATTACAGGAAGCTCAATCTTGCCACTATCAAGAATAACTATCCTCTCCCATGCATAGATGATTTGTTTGATCAACTACAAAGAACAAAAGTCTTCTCCAAGATAGACTTGAGATCGAGTTGTCATCAATTATGAATAAAAGAGTCTGATGTGTCAGAGACTGCTTTTAGAACACGATATGGGCATTTTGAGTTCTTAGTTATGCCCTTTGGATTAACTAATGCCCTTGTAGACTTCATGGACTTAATGAATAGAGCCTTTAAGCCTTTCCTAGACCAGTTTATCATAGTCTTTATTGATGATATACTGGTTTATTCCAAAAGTAATAAGGAGCATGAAGAACATTTAAGGATTGCCTTGGAGACATTGAAAAAGAAAGAGATGTATGCCAAATTTGATAAATGTGAATTTTGGCTAAGGAAAGTGGTGTTTCTTGGACACATCATTTCAAAAAAAGGAGTACATATGGGTCCACGAAAAATAGAAACTTTTGTTAGATGGGAAGCACCCAAGAATGTAGCAGAAGTGAGGAGTTTCTTAGGATTAGTCAGTTATTATAGATGATTTATAGAAGGCTTTTCCATGATAGCAGCTCCACTTAACAAATTGACGAGGAAGAGTTAGAAATCTATATGGACAGAAGAATGTCAGAGGAGCTTTGAGGAATTGAAGAAGAAGCTTACAACTGCATCAATTCTGACTTTGCCTTCTGGTAGTGATGGATATACAATGTATAGCGATGCCTCGAGGAAAGGATTGGGGTGTATGTTGATGTAAGGAGATAAAGTGATTGCCTATGCTTCTAGGCAATTAAAACGCTATGAGATGAATTGTCCCATGCATGACTTGGAATTGACTGCTATAGTCTTTGTATTGAAATTATAGAGATATTATTTATATGGACTCACCACCAAGATATTTACAGACCACAAGAGTCTTAAATATTTGATGAGCCAAAAGGAGATAAATTGGAGGCAAAGAAGGTGGTTAGAATTATTAAAGGATTATGACTTGATGATAGATTACCACCCAGGGAAAGCTAATGTAGTAGCAGATGCACTGAGCAGGAAATCTACTATGGCACATATGAAGATAAAATATCTTCCTTTTTTGAAGGAATTAGCCAAAATGAAGGTGACGTTAAGGCAAGTCGAATCTGGTGGTATATTGGCTAATTTTAGAATAAGGCAAGTGTTAAATGAAAAGATTAACAACTTGCAAGAACAAGATGAGTACTTGGGCAAGCTCAAAGAAGAAATTAAAAATGGTAAGCCCTATAAAATAGGAATAAGAGGAGATGGATTGATGGTGGTAGGCAACAGATTATATATTCTAGATATGCAAGAGTTGAAGGATGAAATTCTTGATGAGGCATATAATGCTCCATATGCAATGCATTCGGGGAGTACCAAAATGTATAGAGATTTAAAAGAACAATTCTAGTGGAGAGGAATGAAGAAAGATGTTGTAGAGTATGCTGGAAAATGCTTAGTATGTCAACAAGTTAAAGTAGATCATCAAACGCCCGCCGGTAAGCTTAAGCCCTTGTTTATTCCGGAATGGAAGTGTGAGAAGATTACAATGGATTTCTTGATGGGATTACCAAAGACTAATAAGAAGCATAACGCAATATGGGTGATTGTAGATAGGTTAACTAAGTTAGTACATTTCTTGCCAATTAGACAAATCGATTCTTTGAATGCCTTGGCTAAGAAATACATAGATGAAATAATCAAACTTTATGGAATTTCGAGTTCTATTGTCTCAGATAGAGATCCCAGATTCACATCCAGATTCTAGGAAAGTTTGCAAGAGGCTTTGGGAACTAAGTTGCATTTTAGCATAACTTTCCATCTACAGACTGACAGTCAATCAGAGAAGACAATAAGGACATTGGAGGCAATGCTAAAAGCTTGTGTTCTGGACTTCAAAGGCTCATAGGATGAATATCTACCTTTGATTGAGTTTGCCTATAATAATTCCTACTAGTCAGGACTTCAAATGACACCTTATGAAGCTTTGTATGGTAAAAGGTACAGAACTCCTATTTGTTGGGATGAGGAAGGTGAAAGAAGACTTATAGGACCTAAGTTGGTACAAACTATAGTCGACAAGATTAATTTGGTGAAATAGAGATTCAAGGCAGCTCAAGACAGGATGAAGAGCTATACAGACGCACATAGGAAGGAGATGGAATATGAAGTTCGAGACAAAGTATTTCTTAAAGCCTCGCCATAGAAAGGAGCCTTAAGATTTGGTAAAAAGGGTAAGCTCAGTCCAAGATATATAGGCCCTTATGAGATTATTGAGAAGATTGGGCCTCTTGCCTACAAGTTAGCCCTGCTGCCAAAATTATCCAAGATTCACAATGTCTTCCATGTATCAATGCTAAGGAGATATAGATCAGATCCTTCACACATAGTCCAACCTTCAAAGGTTCAATTAAGGGAGGATTTGACTTATAAAGAACAACCAGTAGCAATTCTATATTCAAAGGAAAAGGTCTTGAGAAATTAGACTGTGAAGCTGGTTAAAGTTTTATGGAAGAACCATGCAAGAGAGGAAGCAACATGGGAATCTTTGGAAGTTATAAACGAGAAGTATCCACACCTGTTTGTAGACTCAGGTAAGAATTTTGAGGATGAAATTCTTTAAGGATAAGAAATGTTGGACCTTGAATTTTTCTTAGAATTTATTTTATTAAATTAGCAAGCATGAATATAAATTAGAATTCTTGAATTAGCAATTTTTAAAGTTTAATTAGGTATATAATTAATTACGTGTGGTTGCATGGATTAAAAAGGAAGAGTTAGAATTAAGTTAAGGGGTTAGAAGGCATTAAAATAAATATGGAAGGGTAAGCTTGAAAAGACAAAAGTTTTTCTTAAACTAATAAGAAAAGAAGAGAAGAGAGTCGTGTAGTAAGAAAGAAAAAGAGAGAAAGTCGTAGAAGAAACTAGAAGAAGAGAAGGAGAATTCGAAGCATAGAAAGAAGAAGAAGGAAATAAAGAAAAAGGAGATAAGAAGAGGAGGAAGAAGGTTCAGCTGAGTTTTAGGTAACCCTTTATCTATTTTCTTGTTTTGATAGAAGAAGAAAGTAGAGAAACTAGGTTTTTATGTGCTAAAATAGAGAGAGAAAGAAGAGGAACAAGAGATTTATGTTCTTAGATTTTCATGAACTTTTAACTAGATCTTAGTTCTTCTAGCTAGATAAACTAAAAGTAGATTAAGTCTAAGCTCATTTTTGGATAATAGAGCTTTATGGAAGTTCTATTCGAATATATTTCTTGAATGACAAATATGTTTGTTTGAAGGGAATCAAGAATCTCAAAGGCGAGAGCAAGAGGAAGAACAAACTTGAGCTTGAAGTTACAAGTAAATAGGTGGGTAGTATGTTTATAGTTATTGTGATGATGAGCTAAAATATTTACTTGTACATATGCTAAATTGCTTATCTTGAATCATTGTGAATGTGGTAAAAATGTTCTGTGAATTTAATATCATGTTTGCTTCGTAAGAATTCTGCTACTTTTGGATTGATGAAAAACAGAAAAACTTCAAGAAGAATGAAAATATGAATATGATATGAAATTTGTAAGCATTGGAAATTTGCTTGTGTGGGTAAGAGAGGTACCATTATGTTAGTCACATACATATTGACCTAAAGCCTTCTCCTGACAGCTCGCTTATGGCGCATGAGCTCCGAAAAATGGATTCATTCTGATCATAGTGTAAACTTCGTTTTCGCCATTTTGTTTTATAGGATTCTCTTGAGCCATTATGTTTGTGCACTGCATTTTGAATTATTGAACATAGAGCATAATTGAGTGCTATGGTTTGATTTGTAAATGAACATATGATCTGATTGGTGTGATACTATATTCTTGGCTATGTGAATTTTCATAATTAAGAAATTGTGGATAATATAATCTGCTTAAACTAAAATGCAATGAATATATATATATATATATATATATGACTCATCACTGATGGTTATAAATGTATCAGCCACTGAGCTTCCCAGCTCACCCCAATATCTTTCCACTCCTCAGGTGCAGAAATAGCAGATCGACATTGAACCTTGCAAAAACTTTGGTTGACTCCAAGAATTTCTATCTTTTGTAACTAAGTTAGTTCAATCATTTTAGTAGCTTTATAAACATGTCAAGCATGAGCATTCATGATTGTATTTTTGTAATATGATAATAATGTGGCTTTTGATTTGTAATTGAAGCAATATACACACTCTGTTTGTTTAAGAAATGAATGTAAGTAAGAGTTGAAGAATTTCTTTTCTGTTTATGTTCAAATCCTCTTCTTTGTTAAGTTGTTAACTTCGGTTAAGAATACACGTGTGAGATGTTTGATGGTTTTTGGATAGATTTTCTTAAGCAAATGTTTAAAGTGGGAGTCTTACATGTATGGATTGTGTTTGTTGGATTCGAGTCATTTATTTTGCGAGAAATGAATATTGACAGATGAGAGAAAATAAGAGAATAACAGGATAAAAGTGTATTCTGAAACTTCAATGAATAAATTGCATTGATCTAGGCAGAATTTGACAAATTTGTCTTCAAGAAAGTTGTAGTTCTTTCTCTTATCTTTCTAAAGACATAAAGTTTAAAATTTTTAGACTTCGGGATTGAAAGTTATGACATTTTAAAATTGGTGTGTGCAGCAGGGATGTCACAATTGTGCACATGCAGGATAGCGACAAACGACCACTGTTCCTCAAAAGTCGTGATCATGCACAAGCACGACCGCGACCCCCTCTCACGCCCATTACTTTTTAATTGTCATGACTATGACATTTCCACATGCATAGCCGTGAAAATTTTCTTATTTATTTATTTATTTGTTTATTTGTTTTTACTCCCACCAAGAATTTAGTTCTTTTTATCTTGATGTTAGTTTTTTATATATTTTTTTTATTTCAAAAGTTCCCCCAATTTTGGCGCCTTGTTGTCGCAAAATAAGAACAGAGACTGGGTGTAACATCCCCTCACTTACGGGAAAGGGCAATTTGGTCATTTTGAATGGGTTAGAATAATTGAAAGTGTTTCTGAT
>JANZXP010000002.1:18218836-18229472 GCA_027576715.1 Erythroxylum flavicans
TGGTGATTAAACTGGCGCCAGTAGTTTGATGGACTAGCTACCCATTAAGTCTTAACGCTAAGATTAGATCTTGTGTGTTAATCATCATGTAGAGTGAAACGGGAGATCTAGAAGGAAAAACTAACATAAGGGCAAAATGGTAATTTTGCCCTTTATTGTGCAGATGGCTATAATATGGTTCATGATAGAGTTTGCGATTGGACATCGAATTAATAAATTGAAACACATTTTTTTAATTTTAAGTAATTTAAGAGTTCAACCAATTGGCTTTAGAGGAATGAAATTTGGTTAATAGGTTGGAATTAATTCTAATAAGATTAAATTATTTTGGGCTTATTAGAGCTTGAATCATTTAAGTCCAATTAGATTCCCTACTTGGCTTCTAGGAATGTTATGAAGGAAAGTAAGGAAAATAAATGGAGGTTATCGTAAAGACAATGGGACAGAAAGGAGAGAATGGCCGAATTGGATTTGGGCAAATAAGATCGACATAATTTAATTAAGAGTTAATTAAATTGGTTCTTAAGCCTATAATTAAATGTTGGGCCTACACTAATTAATTGTTAATTATAAGCCTAAAGAAACATTTAATATTAGGCTGGATTTTGGTTTAATTAATTAGATTAATTAAATTGAAACAATATAAAAGAAAAGCAAAATTGAATTCTACAAAAATGTAGGATTTGGTAATGCTCATCATTAAAAATGAGTTTAATGGATGGTTTTAAAAGAGAGAAAACTTACACCTCTCTTTCGGAATTCTTTTTAAAAGAATGAAAGGGTGGTTTTTTGGTCTTCCCACTCTCTCTACCAAAAACATCCAAGTGTTGGAATTGTAAGGACACAATTCATTTTTAGCTTTGATACTAAATGAAATGTGCGTGATTTTGGCTCTCAATTTTCTCTCCCAACTTTCCTGACATAAAAAAAAGAAAATAACCTCCATTTGTTTTTCTTCTCCTTTCCTACCAAATGATCTTGTTAACCAAGCTATCTAAGGAGAACAAGTGGTAGATCGAATTGGTTGAGGGCATAGTAGTGAGGAGTTGAAGTTGTAGCAAGGAGTCGGTAATAATCCAATCTTGTTCCTATTTTATTTGTTTTCTTTATGCCACATCATATATGGATTAAAAGCATGCTGTTTTGGTATTTACTCTTTCGTTGTGTTTTAATTTTGGAAAAAGTTTTGAAATCTACCTTTTAGCCAAACCAAGCATGAACCTATTTTCGATCCAACAAATACAAAGCTTAAGGTTTTCATTTTTTGGTAAGAAAAAGCAACGATGTCTCATATAGGATATGGTTACGTAGGCACGACCCAAGACGCTGTGAGAATCTGACGGTTGCCTAAACGACATGCTTAAAAATCTAAGAGCTCAAGACCCCTCTACCTTTCAACTTGTACGTACGAAAAGAAGAACAAGGTTGCTAAACCTTTGCTTTTTTGGTTCTTCTTTAAAAATTTTCTCTATAAGGTATGCAGATATATGACTTCAATTTTGTTTTCATTAATAACAAACACTTAAGATAAAATAAAAAAAGATGAAATACAAAAGAAGAAATGCATAAAACACTAACTAAATTCAACAACGAAATAAAAAAAGGCACGAGATGCCTCCTATAAGCTTTTATTTAACATTTTTAGCTTAACGGGGCCTCTATTATCGTGGGTTTACCAAGTGTAGGATTTCCTTGATTCATGAATTAGACTTTTGAATTAGTTCTTAAGTCTTTGTCCATTCACTTTGAACCTCCTTTTATTTAGGTGTGGTACCTCAATTGCATCATAAGGTGTAATGTCTGAAATCATATACAGTGTTAGCCACCTTGACTTAAGCTTACCTAAAATAAGGCAAAGTCTCATGTTATATAAGATTACTTGGATCACAACTTTGAACTCTCTATATAGATGAACTAATTGTGGAAACTATTGGTTTTCTCTTCATAGAGTCTGGCACTCTCATATGTATTAAGCCCTAATTCTTCAAGTTTGGAAAGCTGTAAACCCTTTTCTTACCTGAACACTTCAAAACAAAGTTTAGAAACTTTGTAGCCTAATAGGCCCCATGCTCAAGTTCAACTAATAAATGATAAGCCTTTATATAAACTAAACGATATGGTGGCATCCCAATCAATGTTTTGAATATTGTCCTATAATACCAAAATGTGTCGTCTAATTTATTAACCTAATATTTCCTATTATATTCATAAAAAATTTCAAGAATTCTTTTTATTTCCCTGCTTGAAATCTTAACATACATATTTTATAATTAAACTCGTATTTTCCTAACAACTTATAAAATTTATCATTATAAAAATTTTCATCTCAATCATTAATACCAACTTTAGGTATGCTAATTCCATTAAAAATATTTTTCAAGAACTTAACAACCCAAAAATCATTAGTTGGGGTTACTGTTGCCTCAACCCATTTGGAAACACAACCAACACTAATTAAAATGTAATTATTACTAAATGAGTTAGAGTAAGGTCCTATGAAATCAATCCCCCAAACATCAAACAACTAACATAAAATTATGTTATTCAAGGGAAGCTTATGTTTACAGGATATATTACCTAACTTTTGAAACCTCTCACACCTTACCACAAAAATATGGGCATCCTTAAAAAGTGTTGGCCAATAGAAGCCGGATTGGAGAAATTTTGCCACTTTCCTTTGTGCTTTAAAGTGTTCACCTGCTTCCCTTGAATGTAAATACTCTAAGGTCGATCTTTTCTTATGTTGTGGGACACCCTACCTTATAATTTGGACTACACATGCTTTAAACAAAAGAAGATCCTCAAATATATAGTTTTTTAAATAATGAAAGAACATTTTACATTGATGATATGTTAAAAAATGTGGGAGAATTTTGGCCGCCAAATAGTTAGTAAAATTTACAAACCAAGGTATGTTAGAGGTTACCTCAACTGCCATTAAGTTCTTATCTAGAAAAGGTTCATCAATTTCCTCATCTAAGCTTTCCAAGTCAAGGTTACGTGGTTGGGGTTTGGTTGTGTATAAGTTTTAATTATTAACCCTTGATAGTCCATAAGCACACAGTTCGTTAGCGTAGTAGTAAAGGTGTCGATCCCATAAGGAGGGAACTAATCTAATCCTAAAATCTAAGGCCAGAAACAAATAATAGAAATTTAAGATGCAACGAAATTAAGACGAGAATTTAATTCAATAAATCAAATTAAGAATCAAACATGAAATACTAATTGTTAAGCAATTTGTAACATAATCGAGAATCAACCGAAGGAAATTGCCAATTGAGAGAAAGGGAATTTTACCTATCCTCAATGCTAACCTAACTGATTATGAATTTTTAGATTGTTGGTTCTAGAGGTTGCAATCTGTCAATTCATAACCTATCTAAAACCTAGTTAGTTCTAAAATTCTTTAATAAACTATCGGATATCTATACAAAGTCTCTCTTTGCATAAATTCTCGATCTAATTTAATTCTGGTTTCTATTAAATCACCTAACTCTTGTTAGTCCAATTTAATCATTTTGCATTTGATTCATCCTTTCATTTTATTATCGAATTATGAAGTCACAAAATCAAACCACAACACTATCCAATAAACACATAAACAATCATATTTCATTAATTCAAGAATAAAATTCCAAAGGTGAGTTTAGAACATCTTCAACATTCTAGATCATATCATCAACTATTCAATCCAATTCTATACAATAATAAAACTGAAAAGAACAGGAAATACAATCTAAAATGGATGACGAGAGGTAGTGACATCAGGAAACTCTAGATCTGGGAAGTACTTCGAGTCAACTTCTTCCCCTTTTCTCTCTTCCTTCTTCTCTTCCTCTATCTCTCGATGATCTATCTATAGGGTTTCTAAAGATGGCTGATGCAAAAACCCTTTCTCTGCCTCTTTATGTTCTTTTTATATGCTCTTGTGTTCTGAACAACTCTAGGATTTTTTCGAGGTCCTAAAGATCCAAAAAATCCCTCGAAACTTGACGTTCGTGAGTGTCTGCATCTGCCCGATGCAGGCCATAATTATGGGACATTTCATGGGCTTTTGTCACGGTCATGGCATATAGGTCATGATCGTGGGCCAAATCTGGTGCTTCTGTCAAGATCGTGGCCTGGCATGCTATAATCGTGGGTCATTGTTTTGGCCCGAATATCTCTTAAATTTCTCCATTCTTTGATGTTGACTTTGAAACACTAGCAAATGCATCAAAGTATCTCAAAAGCATAATATTTAAGATCAAAGACTTGTACTAACCCATAAAACACTTAAAACATAAATAATTAAAAAACTAATGCAATTCTATCCTAAACACATACTAAATGATTGAATTAAAAGCTAAACACATATCAAACTATTCCCTAAAACATGATGCAATTTACACTTATCACATCCCTACACTTAAACGTTTGCTTGTCCTCAAGCAAACAAAAACAATCAAGCAAATCAAGAAATACAAAACATGGATATGCGATAATGAGACAATGGCTTCAACTCAGCGAAACAAATTTAACTATAAACACAATCCTTCAAGTAGTTCTAACTTATTAACAAGCGAAATATGCGTCTAAGCACCTTGAACTAAATATACAATCTAATTAAAATTTTAATGTTGAGTGTATTCACCCCTATCAATTGCATGCACATATTGATAATTATTTAGTCAAAACAAAATTTTAGCTATTATTAAGTAGGATTTCATGAAAAATTAGGCTACTAACAAGTTTGGTAGTTTTTTATTTGAAAACCTTCTTTTTGTTGATTTTTCTTTAAGGACATGAACTTGGTCTTTTTATACAGAGGCAAACATTTGTGACGAATATCGGTCCGGTTACTCAACTAAGTCGTGTTGTTATTATGCTACTTGGTTGGAATGTCATTATAGCCTTTTTATGCGAAGGCACACATTTGGGATGAATGTCGATCAGGTTACTCAGCTACATCACATTCCTAAATAACTACTAGCTCTATTTATAACCCGAAGGCTAGCATAATAGTTATTTTAGTTAAAATTTATACTTTTTTTAACACAAAATTTTCCTACCTTATTGCTTTAGCTAATCATTCTCATGAAAATATACTAATGATTCCACCTATTTGATTGGCCTAAAATTATAAGTATGGCAACTTCCTAGGGTGAATGGACTAGCATCGTATCCTAATTAACCATCATATTTAGCCCTAAGTAACTTAGGTCACTAATTTCACAAGCTAATAAATCTTTGCAACCTAAAAGGCTACGTTTAAGGCCAAATCTATCTCATTAAGTCCTAACCATTAACGCATTCATACAATTCACATCATGTAACCTAAATAAACTATCATACAATATGCTAAATTCACACTTAAGGTAAAAACACACAACCCTCTCCAAACTTGAACAACACATTGTTGTCAATGTGAGAAGGATACATACAAACACAAAAGGGGGAATGAAACAATATGCGAAAGGCAAAAGAACAAAATACTAATAAAAATAAAAATAAAAGGGTTAGAACACGAAACCATCATGGTGACTAAGGTGGTGATGTGTCAGAGGTAGAGATCAAATGTATGCCGAGTTGGCTTTCCTATCTTATAATTGATTTAGAGAGACTAAGAGAATCAGCAGGGCAATGCATTCCGAATCATTGGTATTTATTTATGGAAATGAAACAACTTTAATTGCATAACAATTTAAATCTACCCTAAACATGTTAATTTATGGTCATTAGCTTAACCTTCTATCATTGGAAACTCAGTTGGGATTAATTATGAGTGGCTTACTTCCACCCTTTCCGTTCAACATCCGTTTTGTAGCCTGTAAGTAAGCTACAAATTGTAAAATAATAAGAAGGACAATATTGATAACATTATGAAAACCAATGAAGCTCAGTAATATCCATTTTTTGAGCAAACTATTAACAAAAGAGGGAATAACAAAACTTCCTTAATCTTCTAAGGAATCTAGCAGTTTGCTTGGTAAGAGGGTGAGTTGTTCTCTTATTGGTTCTTCCTTATTTGCCTTCATCTTCTTTTCTTCTATAGCTTATTAAATAGGGACTTCCATAGCTTCTTTAAACTTGAGGTTCGTTGTCAACTATTCTTCGTCCTCTCATTCCTTTAAAGATTCGAGCACATCAAATTTTCTGAATGAGTCTCTCTCCTTTGAATTCTCTAATACATCATTCATATTGAATGTCACTTGGTCATTACTAATCCAAATGATGAGGTTCTCTTCATGGACATTTACCCAAATTTTTTCGATGTTCAAGCATGGTATACCAAGATATAAGGGATAATAGGGAGGGTTGTCATTCTTGTCTTCATCGTCTTTCTTCATCTCTTGGTCTTCTATAAGATGGGGTTCAGCTTGATTTCCTACTAGTTTTTCTTGCTCTTCCCCATTTTTAAGTATAATAGGCTCATATTGCTCTCATAGATGTAATTCCATATTGCTCACAACATCTTCCACACTTCTTTTACAAAATTCATGGGAAGGCTATCTCACTTGAATCTTCAGGTTGTGAATAGAAGAGGCATAATTTTTTGTTACTTGATTAAATTACTCTTCCAGTCTCTTTTGGGTCTCTTCCATATCTATTAGCTTATCCATGATTTTGTCCAATTTGGAATCCCATGAACTGGACTCATCTTGTTGAAATCCTAATAGGTCTTGATATCCTATGTGAGCACTTACATTGTTAGACCAATAGAAATCTAGGTGGTTTTGCCATCCTGAAGTGTATGTGTTCATATAAGAACGATGATTTTCCCAAATAAATTACAGCTCATTGAAATCTGTAAGAGTCCTTTGCTCCCTATAATATATATCCTCCATGATCATTCTTTTTATCTCTTCTTGACATCTAATTTTCTAGATTCTTCATTGCTGCCTTGTGATGTCTAAATCAATGTGTTTTTAACTTTTCGCCTAAACTTCCCACACTTTTTTTTCACCACAATCACAAAAGATAGTGAAATGCCTTAGAATACAAGAATTAAACTAATTTTACATCCTTAACAATGGCGTCAAAAACTTGATTGGGGTTTGGTTGTGTATAAGTTTTAATTATTAACCCTCAATAATCCTCAAGTGCATGGTTCATAAGCATAGTACCAAAGGTATCAATCAAATTAAGAATAAAAAATGAAATACTAATTATTAAGCAATTTGCAACATACCTGAGAATCAACCGAAGGAAATTACCAATTGAGAGAAAGGAAATTTTATCTATTTTCAGTGCTAATATAACTGATTATGAATTATTGGATTGTTGGCTCTAGATTATCCTAAGGTTAATTACTTTCTCTCGAGTTATAACCATTAACCCTCAATCATAAACCCTAATCATTTTATGAAGGTTGCAATCTCTCAATTCACAACCTATCTAAAACCCTAATTAGTTCTGAAGTTCCCTAATAAACTATCAAAAATCTATACAAGATCTCTCTTCGCACAAATTCTCGATCTGATTCAATTATGGTTTCTATTAAATCACTTAACTCTTGTTAGTCCAATTTAATCGTTTTTCATTCGATTTACCTTCTTAGTTTATTATTGAATTATTCAATCACATAATCAAACCACAACATTATCCAATAAACACATAAACAATCAGATTTCATTAATTCAAGAATAAAACTCTGAAGGTAAGTTTAAAACATCCTCGACATTCTAGATCCTATCATCAGTTATTCAATCCAATTCTATACAATAATAAAACTAAAAAGAACAGGAAATACAATATAAAACAGATGATAGGAGGCAATGACATCGGGAAACTCCAGATCTGGGAAGTACTTCAAGTCAGTTTCTTCTCCTCTTCCCTCATCCTTCTTCTCTTCTTCTATCTCTCGATGATAACTCTCTAGGGTTTCTCAAGGTGACTAATGCAAAAGCCCTTTCTCTACCTTTTTATTTTCTTTTTATATCCTCTTACATTTTGAGAAACCCTAGGATTTTTTGGGGGTCCGAAAGGTCTAAAATATCCTCGAAACTTGACGTTTGTGAGTATCTGCACGTCTGCCCGATGTAGGCCATGATCATGGGCCATTTCCTGGGCTTCTGTTATGATTGTGGCATGTAGGCCATGATCGTGGGCCAAATCTGGTGCTTCTATCACGATCCCGTTGTTTTGGCTTAAATGTCTCCAAAACTTCTCCCTTCTTCGATGTTAACCTTGAAACACTAGCAAACACATCAAGGTATCTCAAAGACATAATATTTAAGCTCAAAGACTTGTACTAACCTATAAAACACTTAAAACATAAATAATTAACAAACTAACACAATTCTAACCTAAACACATTCTAAATGATTGAATTAACAGCTAAACACATATCAAACTATGCCTTGAAACACGATGCTGAAGTAAATCACACGTTAATATAAAATTCACGTATAATATACGAGATACATAAGAAGGGGGGGTTAAATTGTGTATTCTTTTCGTGAATACAAAAACTTTAATATATATCTTGTTAAGAACTTTTCCAAGTGTTAAAAGAATACCACAAAAGTTATACTAAAATAATTACGTAGTTAAATCGTAAATAACTTATATATACTTATCTAAAAATAAAATAGAATAAAGTGAAAGGTTAGAAGATAGACACTGTGATTTTTATACTAGTTCACCCCAAACCATGGGCTACATCCAGTCCTCAGAATTCATCTGAGATTTCACTATACTTTGACAATTTTACAAGTATTCTTTCTTCCCTTCCAGAGCCTCTTCAGGTCTTTTACACAAAGTATTCTTTCTGATATCTTAGCCTCTCCAAGCTCTTAGCCTTTTCTTTCTCTCACTAGAAAGATATTGTAAGTTTTTTGTTACATTAAAGTTTGCTCTCTGCTATCGCACTTTTGGATATAGAATTTTTCTTTGTAAGTAAACACTTGAAAGCTCAAAAGATTCATAAGATTGTTCAATCTTCGACTATGACTAGTATATATAACCTAAGTCTCCAACTGCTTCTTGATTCTTGATAACTGCTTCTTAATTCTTGTAGAACCTGTTATTCAGTTGAGTTCTATAACTAACTCCAAGTTACTAACTGTCTGACGTACTAGCGTATCTTCACTTTTGTATCATCTGTGTTTTCCACTTCTTCTGTGTTTTGCGCTTCTTCTGTGTTTTCATTTCTTCTGTGCTTTCACTTCTTTTATGTTTTCCGCTTCTTCTGTGTTTTCACTTCTTCTGTGCTTTGCGCTTCTTCTGTGTTTTCACTTCTTATGTGCTTCATCTATGTTTTGCGCTTCTTCTGTGTTTTCACTTCTTCTGTGTTTTTACTTCTTCTGTACTTTGCGCTTCTTCTGTGTTTTGCACTTCTTCTGTGTTTTCACTTCTTCTGTGTTTTTACTTCTTCTGTGTTTTTCTGTACACTTAACACACTTATCAAAATAGTTCATTTATTTCTAATAATATTATTATTTGATTGTCACCAAAATTAATAATCGTGAAGTCATCTTGACTTAACAATCTCCCCCTTTTTGATGATAACAAATAATCATAATTTTAGAAAAATAAAAGTGAATGAACGAATATTATTCAGATAATAAATAAGAAGACAACAAACAATATATGCATGTGCATATTGTTTCTGCTATTCTCTTCTTTCTTCTGCTCTTGTTTTCTTTCTTCTACTTCTACTTTTCTCCCCTTATTCTTCTCTTCTTTCTACTATTTCTCCTCTTTCTTCTACTTTTCTCCACCTATTTGTTATTAATCAAAAAGTTTATCACAGATGTTTCATGATTTCAGAAAACATGCGTTGCATATCAGTTCTGATCAACTTAAGGTCTCCTTCAATTGAAACTCGTAGATAGGCTACTTTCTCATGTAGATCACTCACTGAGTCACTCAGATCATCAACCTTAGTATGAAATTCTTCAATCTCCTTAACTAAGGCTTCCTGACTCCATTGCTGAGAGTGACTAACTTCTTCTATACCAATAGTAGGAACTTATTGTGGTGTACTTGATGGATAGAAGTTTGTTGCAACCAGTATTTCTAAAGATAAGACATCTAATTCAATGATTTTGATAACAGGAGGTTTGAAAGATTTTTTTTCCTTCAAGGAGATCAAGGTCATCAGGTCTTGGTATTTTTGGAATTGGTTTTCCAATAAGGTGAAGGACATCTTTAATTGAAGATATAAAGCTTAAAGGTCTAAAGTGCATAATTAGATGTACAAGAGTCTCTAAGTTGAAACTAATACCTTCAACCCTGATAGTTCTATAGTGTCCTTTTGTCACTCTTCCATCTACCTGAAAAGTTGCATTTGTGGTGAAGTGTCCACAATGACTTCCTGATGGTTTTGAAATGTGATGTGAAATATAGATTCCTCTTAATTATTCTGCAATGCATGCCTCATCTATGTCTCTCAATGCTGCTTATATATAATGTTCTGTAAGATCACCTGTATTTCCTTCAGGATACATCTTCTGTTTCCCTTTATTTTCATTGCGTACATTGTTTGAAGCTCTAGGTTGTATATCAGGTACAATCTTGATCAACATTTTATTTGTAACTGGGTAAATCGTATATCGATCTTTTGTCATCTTCAGTGGATATGGTTCTGACTTTTCATCTCTCAGAATACCATATAATCTTCTTTCTTCATGATTTAGAAGATGTATTGATC
>JANZXP010000002.1:18249800-18261388 GCA_027576715.1 Erythroxylum flavicans
TTCACCGTGTCTAGTTGCCACTACATTTTGCAACGGAACCAAATTTTCGTCGGTAAAGTTAATTTAATGTATACCGACGGAACACATTAAGTCGGTATATAACAGAAGCTGAAACCACATTTACCGACGGTACCTATTCCATCGGTAAATGTCTGAAGCTAGTTAATTACGAGAAGCATTCTCGCAATTATTACCGACGATCATGGTTACGTCGTCGGTAAACTTAAAATCAAGTTTACCGACAGACGATATTCCGTCGGTGAATAGAAAACACTAAGCATAACTTACTGACTGAATATGTTTCGTCGGTACATGTCTGAAGCAATTAAATTGCGGGAAGCATTCCTGTAATTTTGCCAACGGTAAAGGTTGTGTCGTCGCTATATGTCGTAGGAGATTTTGCGCAAAATTCATTCCCTCCAGTATTGCCGATGGTAGTATATTTCCGTCGCTATATATAAACAGTACAACGTATTTACCGACAGATTGCTATTTTCTGTCGGTAAATAGCTATAGTTTTTTGTCCGTCGGAAAATTTTCGTCGCTAATTCATGATTTTCTTGTAGTGTGTGTAACAGGGCTATTTATTAACATATTGGTGGCCTAGTGTGGTGATGTGGTTGACCAATGTCTCTTAAGGGATATATTATTTAACTAATGTGCCCTAATGGTCGATCAGTATGTAATGACTAGTAAATTTTGTGCATTGAATGCATATTAGTTGAAAAGTATGACTTAGTGGTTAACCAATATGTTGGAATTAGCAACTACAACAACTAATTT
Source organism: Erythroxylum flavicans (assembly GCA_027576715.1). Classification (NCBI taxonomy): domain Eukaryota; kingdom Viridiplantae; phylum Streptophyta; class Magnoliopsida; order Malpighiales; family Erythroxylaceae; genus Erythroxylum; species Erythroxylum flavicans. The sequence continues at coordinate 18,250,584 of JANZXP010000002.1, forward strand.
TTGACTCCAACAATTAATAGGGGTCTTGAAACCCTATAAATACATATTTTTTATTAATTCTTGCATCAAAATGTATTTTGTTGTGATATACACATATTTCTAAGTGTTCATCAGGCATTTGACTATTCATTCTCTCATATTTAAGTGAATGAGCCTGTTTGCTATTATCAAAATGATATATCCTGAGTTTTTTTATAAATTAAGAAAAATTATATTAAATAAAGTGTAGATCAATACATAACAATGCCCAAAAAGGAAAAGTATTTAGAGACCAAAATAAACATCTCATGTTTTAACTAAAAATTTAACTAACCATTAGCAGTTAATAGTTAGATTACTATAAGACAAGAACTAACAGAGGGGAACTTGAAGAATGTTTAAGCTACCAGCGAATCTGCAGAAGGATCTAGTTAATGAAATGTTAATAATAGTCTAGTACTGGGTTTTCCCATAAGTGGATCAACCTTTAACCATAAATAAGTAGACATTATACATAATAAGATGTTCCTTAATTTTGTGTAAGGTATGGCTTATAAAGCTCTAACTACTTTGACTTGGTCTTTAAAACATCCTAGAGTTCCTTTCCTTTTATAGAAATAAGTTCTACAACTTACCAACAATTTGAAAACAGTGGAATCTCCTTTATGGGTGAACCTTACTTACACATCCCATTCTATTAAAGAGTTTTAAGTAGATGGCGAAAAGTTTAGTTTACAGAGCTACAGAGTTTTGCATAAAATTCCATCACATAAACACAATAATGGAGAATGTGAGCAATGCTTTTAAGAATTTGATTATAGAACTAACAAAGCATGTTAAGGCAATGCCTTCTATGCTTTGTCATTGGTTGCTATCTATTCTGGACAGCTAACCAAAGTATGAAAGATGCCATAAAAAATCTCTTAGGAAACCAGTGAAACTTCCATCAAGACAATATAGGCTTTTTACTTATGAAGAGCTCAAGGCATTAACTTATTAGTAAACATCCTACAGTTATGGCATGCCCATTTAGATTTTTCTTCCTCATAGGAAGGAACTTGATAAACTAAGGTATGTTTTATTATAGAGTAGAGAGCCCTAGTTCTTCGATTCCATTCCTCTTTCATTATCATTTCATTCACTTGTGCATTAGGAGAGACATTAAGCTTCAGGTGTTCAAAGTGTATAATATAGTGTAAAGGGCAGAGATCATTCTAAAAGTCATAACAATACTAGGTTTTCCTTCCATTCCCAACTTTGAATTTAATTGCCAAATTCATTTCCTTTCTCAACTTAAGAATTTTATTAAAGGACCAAGAATATGAGTTCTTTACCTTGATGACCCATAAACTTGTTTCTTTATTATATATGTGTAAACCCACTTGACCCATATTAATTGAGCATCAGTAAATAGCTTCCATATTTTCTTAGCTAGTAGTGTTTTGTTGGCAGCTCTTACTGAAGGCAACTCCAAACCATCCTCAACAATTAAGTACAAATATCAAACCATCTAACCTTAGCACCTTGATGTTTCTTAGTAACCCTCATCCACAATAAGTTCTTTAACATTTTCCTACGTCTTTAACTAGATTTTGATGAAGAAAAAAGTTTGAGTTCCAGTGTATATGTAAAAAGTTTAAAACTTTTAAAATCAAATATAAAATGAAAGTAAAGGGGAGAAAATGATTATTCTAGTGATTGATCATTTTTTAGAATATTAAATAGAAGCTAACATTCAAAGTAAGAGACCCTTTTTCTTAGAGATAAGGATGCCTAGGTACTTAAATGTCATATTATAAAGGTGAATGTCTAAAACTGATGAGACTTATGAAGTAATACTTAAGGCATCAACTGAGATAAATAAAGCATCATCTACTGGTTCACTGCAAAAGTTCATGTGAAAACTTATAGATTTTGAGTTTGCTCCATTGAACAACAGTAAGTTATTTATAAATGATAGGTTTATCAATTGTAATTTTCCATATCGGTAGTGATACTAGAATCTACAATCTTGATCTATTTCGTATGAGATCAACCTTAACAATACCTCCCTACATAGAGTAAATAAGCATGGTAATAAGGAATCACCCTAATGAAACCATTTGGAGCCTTGAAAAATATATGTTAGTTCGCCATTCCTAAAATTGACAATGATGTAGTGCAAATGCATCCCTCAGGATATAAATTGATCGTAAAAGCCAAAAGCTACTAATGAGTCTAAAATAAAACTTTAATTTATCAAATTAAAAGCATTTTTAAAGTTAGTCTTCATGATGCTGCTCCTTATCAGATTCTTAATCTTATACCCTAATGTAGCTCTCGAACTAGAAGCAAATTATCTTCAATATTTATGCCCTAGCAAATGCTCTTTAGCTCCTACTAATTAAGCTTTTCAGAAGATGATTAAGCCTATTTGCTAACAATTTTGAAATAATTTATAAACTAAAATAAAACAAAATACAGGCTTATAATCATTCAAATATTTAGGGTAGTACTTCTTAAGAATGAGACTAACAAAGATCTTATTTCACTCTCTGAGCATGCAACCAAAAGAAAAGAAGTTTAATATAACCCTAGAAATCAAAATCAAATTACCTACCAAATACCAAGTCTAATGAAAGAAGAAAGTTTCAAATCTGTTTAAATATAGCGCCTTATTTGTTTTTAAAGAAAATAGCACTTATTTAACATCAATTACATTATAAGGTCTTAAAATAGACACCCTTTGCACAATGGAGAGAGATACTAGACAAATCCTCTAAGTTCCTGTAATATGGAGACAATCTAAGTAGGAGACTCTAATAACTCCTTAAAGTGGTTAAAAATCAAGGCTTTGATCTGGAATTGTTTGTCAATGATGGAGCCTCTTTTAGTCCTCAAAGAGTGAATTTTGTTAACATTCCTTCTACAAAGAATGGAATTATGAAAATATTTGGTGTTTTTATCACCATTCATTAACCAACTTATTCCCTCTCTTTGTTGAGCATGGAATGGTGATTATCAAGGGTATTTGAATAATTATCCAGAACTTGCTTCTCTTTGACTCTAAAAGTGTTATCAATAGGGTCCTAATAGGCTTGCCATTAGAGATTCCTAATAGCTTCCCTAGTTTTAGAGATAGCCAATACAATGTTCTCAACCTTAGAGAAGTTCAATTTCTTCAATTCTAATGAAGTTCTAAAGTTTCTTCACAAAGATGAAATTTCATTACCCTTAACCTAAAAATTCAAACCTTTTGCCACTATTTCCTCAAGTCCTTCAATTTTTCCTAGATAGTTTTTAAATCAAAATGGATGCCTCATCTGACCCAAGCTCACTGTTAATGAGACCTCTATATTTATGTGATCAAAACAAAGAAGCTAGTTAAAGAGATCAAAACTAGTTTTAAAGTGTGCAAGCCACTCTAGATTGACTAGTGAATGTTCTAATTTCCTTCAAATCAAATTGTTTATTCTCTACCTATTACTCCATGCATAATATGCTCCTTTAAAACTTAGATCTAATAGTAGACTAGAGTTTTAGGCAACCCAACAAACTATCACTGCTACTTCTACAAATTAACTTTTCCCTTTAGATTTATTGTGAATATATGGAGTTGAAATCTCTTACAATCACCCACAGTTGCACCCTTCGCGCCCCCCCCCCCCAGTCACTTTTAAGTCATTCCACAGTGATCTTCTTTAGAACTCAAGGTTATAACTATACATGAAAGTGATCTCCAAACTATCAAAGCCTATTTTGATTTCTAAATGAATGAATTGATATGAAATCACCTATTGAATTATATCAACTCTATGGGGATCTAATCCCTTAGCAATCCTACCAAAGTAATGGCATTGGTAATTAGTTAGCAGCTTCCAGTTTCTACCAAACACTCCTCTAAAAAGTTATGACTTGTCTTTCTTAGTCTTTGTTTTTAATAATCCTAATATAGCATAACTTTTTGTGACTAGATAATCTTTGATTATCTGTCTTTTCTCAGGGTAATTCATGCCCCTAACATTCCAGGTCAATATCATAAGGTTAAGATAGGCTTAGCTACCCTTTCTTCCTAGATTTCCTTTCTTGTCTTCTCCTCGATGAAATCACTTATTCCGATTCTAAAGCTGACTTTAAATCAAAAGAATTAATTTTTATGTTATTTTTAGAGTTGAATACTTTTATGGAACTAAGATAAGAAATCTTAATTGGTTTCTTACATATTTCTTCCTTACAATGCTTCTGCACTCGAAAAGGGTTATCCCCTTCTTTCTTAGGGGGTGCCTCCATAACTCTAATTGCTTTAAGATTAGAATCATTCGTATTCTCCATATGGATAGTTTTAAAGGCTAGAAAAGTAGAAGGTTTAAGGAGCTCTTCTAAAAAAGTAATTAGAAATCTCCTTCTTATATCTCTCTATCTCTTATCTTCTCCATTTAATATATAGGACTTCCATTAGTAACTGAATTCAATGAATGCTTCCATTAATTTGCCATTATCATCTAGCCTCATAATAGGTAAAGATTTAAGCAACTCAAAATTAATTTCTACCTTTATATATATATCTTGGCGTAGCCATAACTTATTCATAATTATAGTCATCTCATCCAGCTAAAGAGGTCTTCTAATGGCACTTTCTAAGTGACTAACACAATATGTAATCGAATACTCAAGTTGTAAACTAAGAAATCTTATCCAAATAAGGAGATGTTTAAGCTTCAAATTCTTTAAGTTACGTAAGGCCTACACTTCACCAATAGTATTGGGATACCTTGGATATGTCAAGTCCCTATCTCTTATACCCTTTGCATATTGTTCAAATCTGTAAATTTGAAAAGAAGTAGCTCATCACCATTTAATAACACACCCTTTAGACCTATTTTTGACCAAGTATTCATTAGCTAATGGTATATCACTAAGAAAGCCATCCTTTTTTGAGAAACAAAACCACCTGTATGTTCTCCCACTTAGCTGCTTCATGTTGTAAGAGTTCTAACAGGGGAAACAACTCAAGTATCATTTGAAGAAGAGGGATTGACAGGTGCTAGAAGGTACCTTAATTTGTCAAAGGATACAGAGTCATACGTAACTTGGCTTTAAGTTCGCTTAAGACTAGAAGTGGACCTATCCTCCCTAGAGCTAGAGATAGGACTTTAAATGGGTTGTGGATCCTTCAAAACTGGAGGGGATAAGAAAGAGGATCCATAGAAAGTTAAGCTAACAAAAAAGGTATAATAGAAAGGAGTTGGTAGCTAGTAAGAAGGATTTTGGGAGGAGGAAGAAAGAATAGACTTAGGACTTCTAAACTTAGGGTTACCGATTCCTATTCTACATTGGAAAGGAACCAGTTTGAAACTAAGGTGGGATGAAGACCGCATTGCCAATAAAAGCTAAAAGAAGCAATCAAATTTAAAACAAAAGGGTGAAAAAGGTTTTAAAAAAAACTAGAGAGAAAGAAAGATTGTATAAGGGTTTCTCTTTATTGAGAAAAAATTACAAAAAAGTTATTTTTCGGCTTGAAAGAGGATTCATAGAGAATTTCAAGAAGAATCTAAGGAGTGGATGTAGGGGTTTAGGGTTTAGGTTTTAAGATTTAGGGTTTAGGATTTAAGGTTTAAGGTTTAGGGTTTTAGGTTTTAGAGTTTAGGGTTTAGGTAACAAACTACTATAGATTAGTTTACGTTTCTTTTTCTTTACCTTTTTATATTATTGTTTAAATGTGTTGAAATTTATTATTTTATATCATATATTCATATTTTATAAATTGTGTTCATTAACATACTAAGTTAGTAAATATTTTACTTACTCGATTCACTCCCTTGTGAGCGTGGTTAAGAACTAACAATATTTTTTCAATCATATAATCAGTTATTCTTTAAAAGAACATGTGCATATTATTGTCTCATCTTCAATGTAAGGTTGATACAACTAGTTTGTAACACTGGTGAAATATAGCGTTAGGGATATCTATTTCATGTATAAACCCTCCACAAAAGAGAATATAAATGCTCATTATAAAGCATAGTTGCAACCAATTATGAATACAACAAAAATTAAAGAAAATTAGTAAACTATTCGATGTTCTAAATACAACTAGAATAGGATTCCAAGTGGAGTAAGGACTTATGTTCAATATGGACCAATGTTATGAAAACCATACCGGCATTGGTACCAAATTTGGTTCTGGTACAATACCGTACCTGTACTGATTAATACCAGATATCGTTTCAAGTAATTTTTTAAATTTATAAAATGGTCCTTGAATTTTTTTAAATTACAAAATAGTCATTTAATATATTGTATTGTATAATTTATAATTTTATGTCAAATTGTTTCCAAAAATTATAATAATTTAAATTTAAAATAATAATTATTTATTTATTTTATTAATATTATTTTCACATATTAGTAAAATTGTATGTTTAATTTAATAAAAAATTTAACTTAAATTCATCTACATTGTAAAAACAATGTTTTTTTCTTAATTACCATAGTATATAGTTTCTTTTCAAAAAACTTAAATTATATTAATGAAATTGGAAATTTGTATCTCAGTATTTAATATCTCAATAATCCACCTACTTGTTTCTCCATAACTTTAAAAAAAATCATTGGTTTATCTAGAGTTTGTTTTAGTTTCTCCTCACATATCTCTTATTCCTTGGAGGAGAATAGAATAGAGATGGCATGTAGTGACAATGTCTTTAACAAGACAATAATTTAATCTTTTTGTACTGATTATTATTAGATGAGATATATGGAACAGCTTTATCGATTCATGGTAAAATCTTCCTTCCTATATCTCTCATACACATGAAAAACTACTCTCTTATTCCATCTTCCCCTCCCATTTTTTCTTCCTTACTGACAAAGAATACCTATACACTTTCTTATGCACACATGCATACGCCGGACTAAACCCTACACACACACAAACCACTCTGGCCTTCTTCTTCTTCCTTTTCATTGTTATATGCTCTTTATCATATGATCACCTCGCTCTCAAGGGCTCTCAAGGAAAGAGATAAAAAGAGAGATCGTAAAATACAACAGAGCTTCAAAAACTCATTGATTTTCCCTAACCAACCTTTCACTCATACCTTCTCTATTTGCCTTTTGCCTTTTCCTACCTTTTTTTCTTCTTTTGGTCAAGAGTTTAGCAAATATAAAACAATGCAGCAGTGGGATCGATCCTCTGTTGAAATCTTTAGGTAAATTTGACTTGTTTCCTTTTGACTCTTTTGCGTGTAAATTTGGTTGTGTATTATTCGTGGGTGTTGCACTGGTTTCTTATGCCTCACACAGGAGAGTGGAGAGTTGCCAAAGAGAGAGAGAGAGATAGAATTAGAGGATGAGACACTAGTGGAGAGTCGCCGAAGAGGACAGTCATAAGAGAGGAGAGGAGAATTGAGAGCGAGTGAGAGTAGCATCAGGATGGGGTTGTTTTAAGAATTTTTTTTTTGTAAATCAATCCTTCATATTTTTTAAATTTATGGTACTGGTCAGTACCATGTGAAATCATCGATACCAATCGGTACTAACAACCGATACTTATATACTCAATTTTATACCATTTTTGACTGGTACGGTACCTTCTGACCTTTACTGGCCTGTACACTATGAAACTCATAATATTGAAATGGACATGAGCGTATAAGGACCTGATTTAAATTGTATATCTTACAAAAATAATTGAGTTCAAACACACTGTAAACAATTTGTTTTACAAATAAATATAACTTTGGCATGATTAACCTAGTTCTATTTGTTAGTTTATGCCCTTACAGGCAATTGATTGGTTATAGTTAAGTGACAAAATAATTTAAAGGCATTCTTTATCTTTTATGTATTTATATGTATATGATAAAATTCATGGGATAATTATACATTGCAAATAAAATTAAGATGAGATTATAATTATGAGATTTATATTACATTTATGTATTATCCCTAAATTGTTCCTAGTTATTTTCTATTAAAATTGGACATTATTATAATGTAAAAAGACTAGCACATGTTATGTTTTTCCTTATAAAAGAAGTAGTTGATCTCATAGACCAAAGTATAGAGATACTTAAACAAACATGTGGGTGCTTATTAGATTGTAAGTTCATCGATCTAACCACATACGAGAAATCTATTTGGAACATTACTTATATGTTTATGGAAATTCTCATTATGATGATTGTATAAGTGATCATTTGACTTGAGATCTCTAAAGTTATCTTTTATAGGGATTGCTATGTTTTAATACTACTTATGACTTATTATAATCAAGGACAACTCATTCTGTAGTTATTGGATATAGTATGAATTATATGGAGGTAGTTGAGTGATCAAGATAGGATTCATCACCCTAAAGTAATTAGGGACAATGTTCTATTATTCTTAATTAGTATTGATTTGTAAAATACTTGACTTTTGGTAAACAGTTTACAAATGTCATTAATTAAATCAATAGCTTATGATGGAGAACTAATATGATTGGAATCAAAATATAGTAGACACTAATTCGATATTCTATGTAGAACGTTGTATAATGAAAAGATTGAATTATACAGAAAAATCATACATAGAAAGGTTAGTCAAAACTACTTTGACATTTCTAAATATTTTGATTGTCATAATGTATTGCTAGACGTCAATCTTGATCTATGAATATAAATTATTTAATTAGAGAATTAAGGATAAATTACAGGAGCTTAATTTATCTAATCCTAAATATGATTTAGGATTATACTTTGTAACCATTGCCAATATATTTAAGAACCTCACAGGTTATATATAAATAATGGGTCGAAGAGAGCAAAGATATTTTAATCAAGTTGGACTTGATTGTAAAGTTTAAGAAACACTTTATAATTAAATATGAGATATTTAATAAATAAGAATCAGTATGAGATATTGGATCTTACTTTGGTGTAGTAGGTATTTAAGTATAATTATTTGTAATTCTAATTAAATTTTAATTGAAATTAGGATTTAATTTCAATTAAATTACCAAAAAGTTCAAAACTTATTATAAATAGGCTTAAGCACTAATAGAGCTAGCACACCTTGCTTAACCCTCTCTATTATAGTTACAAAGTTCTCTCAACTTATTATATGGATATTGTTGAAGGCCGAACATTTACGCAGCTAGGGTGGTTGAGATGAGTTAGTTTCAAAAACGGTTCGAGGGATATGACAAGAATATGATCAGTCTTCGGAATAAGGTACGAATTAAGATTCATGATTTATTATGATTTATATATTAATCATTTTATAGAATTAAAGTGACATTGATTTTTGGGAAATCAAGATACAAAAAAGTATCGTTATTATTCTGATATGGTCGCGATAAGATCTTATCCCAATTTTTCAATAGTGGTATCAAAGTTGACTTTTATTTTATAACTTGATTAAGTATATTTTATTATTATTGATTAATATTACATAATTTAATTTACAATTGTTATAAACCCTAAATAATATGAAAGTTCATATTAAAGCCCTTAAAATCCTAAATTATTAAATCTAAAATGTTTAGATTAAAAACCGAGAAACCCTAATCTCACTCGTCGACACTGTATTAAGACAATGAAAGCTAGGGTTTTATCTCATAATTCTTAGGTTTCTCATGGAAGAAGAGGTGTGTTTGCCAACTTGGAAAAAACTTATCCTAGGTCTGGAATAGGCTTATTCTAGAACTAGCATAAGGCATGCTTGGCAATTAGAATAAACTTACTTTAGGGCTAAAATAAGATTGTTTGAAGACTACGATAATGTATCCTAGGGTTCGAATAAAGCTTGTTTGGATACAAGAATATGTTTATTATAGTATTGAATAAGGTTTTCTTTGGCAATTGGATCAAAGTAATCTAATCCTCAGTTTGGAATAGAGTATTTCATGAAATATTCCAAATATTTTTTAATTTTTAAAATCAAAATTCAATTCCAAAATTAAGGAAATTATTTTTATTTATTTGATTAAGATTAATAATTATATTAATTCCTAATTTCTAAAATTAGAACTAAATAGTTTCAATTAGATTGAAATTAATCAATTATAACTCCTTAAAATTAAGAAAAGTATTTTTTAAAATAATTAACAAAGATGTTTCTAAATTAAATTTATTTACTTCAATTTGATTGAGATAAATTAAATTTATAATTTTATTTTTTAGAGAATTATTTTTAATTTATTTAGAAAATTTTTTCTTTATTTATGATTAATAAGTTTCCTGATTTATTAGAAAAATATATTTTTCTTGATTAAATTTTGAAAAGTTTTTTCATTTTATTAATTAAGAAAAATGAGCTTTCTTTAATATTTTGAAAATATTTTTCTAATTTATTAAGGAAATATTTTCTAATTAATTAAGAAATTATTCTCTAAGTAAGTAATAAAAACACTTTCTTAATTAACTTTAAAAATTTTAAGTTAACTTTGAAAGTAGTTTCCTTTTAATATTAGGAAATAGTTTTCTAATTATGGAAAAGTAATTTCTAATTAGATTGGAAATAATTTTCTTATTGGATTAGAATGTGTTACTTATATAATTTTGAAAAAGGAGTTTTTATAAATTATAACAAGTAAGAAGTACAATTTATTGAAATTTGTTTTCAATTAAATTTTGTCAAAGATAATTGGAAATAGTTTCTTATTGAATTTGAAAATTGTTTTTAGATTTAATTAAATTTCTATTAGGATTAGGAATTTAACTCGTTTAGGAATTAATGGGTTTAATATAATTTAATTTTTCCAAGGAGTTGAAAATATTAATTTAGATTATGACGATTAATAACTAGAATCAAACGAAACTTGATATTTTATGCATATAATTTGATTATGAGTGCAAAGTTGT
>JANZXP010000002.1:18269175-18297793 GCA_027576715.1 Erythroxylum flavicans
TTACATTCGGAAGCCACTGCCACTCTTTCGTATTTAATAAAGTAATCAATTTACGTGCAAAATTAACCCAAATACTGCCCTGCCCACCAGTCCACCATCTCAACGAAGGCATCCAAATTTTATTGAAAAGCTAAACAAACTTATCATACATATCCTCTCTGACCCAGCCTCCAAAAAGTAATAGAAAGCTAAGAAAATTACAAGCAGCAAAAGGAGGGATAAAGAGAAAGTTCTTCTTCCAACCATTAAGGAAAAGAGTTGAAGAAATTTAAAAAACGAAAAGAAAAAATTGGCCAAAGAGGTGTAAAAGAGCCAGAATTACATTTTACAGTTCAACCTCTCGTTTTCCTAAACTCGCTCGCCCACCCCCACAGTACATAACTCGTCGTCACACACTACTAATGGGCTTATAAACCAGCCACTCAGACAAAAGTATATTCCAACTCGGCCGAGCCGACTCACTGTTGGGAAACGCTTGAACCCAGTTGCCAAGCTGAGGTGGTAATCAGCGGCCTAGTGTGCCACCCAAGCATAAGACATCCATTACTCTCCTCCACCCTATACCCATCGCCGCCGGCGAATAAGGCCAGTAACATACTGGCTTGCTTGAACGCGTTTGACCCTAGATGAACCGGGTCGAACCCTGTAGACTCCATTCGGGTTCTCCACTGAGTCAATGTCTCGTGGCGCTCAACTCGATCCGCGCCTTCACATGCCAAGACATTACATATCTGCCTCCCCAAGTACAACTCCGACATAACCAGGTCTTCACTCGGAGGCACCAACCCCGAACCTTCTAGAGAGTCAAACAGGCTGGAGTAGTAGTGTAAGGCTTCGGTGAATCGATCCAAGAAAACCGGATCGTTGTGGTTCGCTTCCTGCTCAACAATGGTTACTATCTTGGGCTTCATGGCTTTGATCGAAGAGAGAACCTTGTCGATGCCGCCGGGACGAGCCAGGAGGCGGTGGAGCTCGAAGACGGAGTTGACGGCCACGGCTTCAACCTCCGTAGACCTGAGATCGAGCATTTGGGGATCGAGATCAGCCAAGCTAGAGGCAACGAAGCCGCGGAACTCAAACTCAACGTTAATGGTATCTGCCAACTGGGCAAGCTTCCAACCGACTTGTTGGAGAGTGTCGGTGTTGTCGGGCTGAGGAGGACCAATTCCGGTTAAGCGGAAAGCAGGAGGGCCGCCGGGACGCAGTGCCAGGGCTTGCATGAGGGCGGGCCACTGCATCCCCTGCTTGAGGCCGAAGTCGATGACATGAACTCGAGAATGGGTGGCAAAAGCTTCGAGAATGGCTTGATTGGCGGTGAAATGAGCGAACTTGAGGTAAGGGCAGGTCTCGTAGAAATGCATCTCCAGAGCATCGGAGTATGAAGGGTCAAGAGAATCCTGTGGGTAAATCTTGTAAATCCGGCGAGCCAGGGCCTCGGCGAAATAGGTTGCCACTTTGCGCATAGCACCAGCTTGAGAAGCGGCAAGCACGCCTATGTGCTTGACAAAAGTATCAGCGATTTTAAGATTGTCTTGTTGAACAGCTTCAGCGCAGGCCAGGAGGGTGTGAACGAGTCTGACCCCCGTCTCCTGGGAATCAATTAAAACGACGGGACGAGCAGAGTCTGAGGATGCAGTGATTGTGGACGCAGAGCTGGTGGTGGAGGTATTATTATTAGAAGCCGTTTTGATTCGCTTCCTGCAGCTGTTATCTAAAACGGCAACACCAGGAATAGCTCTAAGATCGTACTCCGAATCGTCGTTGAAAGGCCTGGATTGAAAGTTGATAGTAGAGGAGGAAGAAGGGAGGATAGAAGAAGAAGAAGAAGACGAAGAATCTTGATGAAGGACAGCAGCTGCTGAGGAGTTGTTGTGGTTGTTGGAGGAGGAAGAGGAGACATGGTGGTGTTGTGGCGGTGGTGGGTTAAGCTCAGAAAGCATGCTCTGAACCCAACCAGAGAGATCGGACGGATTGTAATGAATGGTATCAGAAAGTTGAGAAATGCCATCTTCCGGAGCAGTACCAATTACCATCTCCAGCTGTTCAAGCTTTTGAGCAACATCCGCCATGTCGGAGGCCCTCACCTTGTAACCCAGCACTGCCAACAATTCGTCCATCCCTCCTCCTACTCCATCTTCTTCCCACAATTTCCCTTTTCCACCGACTGACGACGATTCACTGCCGCCGCCGCCATAACTTGCTTGGTGTTCCCTCTTCATTTTTGCTTCTCAGCAATAACCATCCAACTATTTACCTCCTCCTGTTGTGAAGAATGAGGAATGATTTTTGGTGGCTTTGTTTTGGATTATAGGCACAAATGAAAGGAGTTCCGATTGGGGAAGATGAAGAGAGAGGAGGACAGTGAGTGGAAGAGATAAGAAGCAATGGGGGCCATAATAATAGGGGCTCTTTTTTATATATATATCTCTTTCTTTCTCTATGGTATTTGCCTATTATAAATACTTTCATATTATATTTTAAATAATTTTGGATTGAAGGAGATAGAATCGATAGATACATGCGGTCTTTTCCAAAAACTTGGTCCGGCGGGCACCCTACTTAAGAACGGAGGAATCACTGAATACATACAATCAAAAGAGGGGGAAAGAAAAAAGGTAGAAAGACTGAAAGAGCCGTGCTAGCACCGCAATTGCTTAACAGATTGAGGGTGTGTCTAGTAGCAGTTCCTTTTTTTTATTTCCATTTCTTTTCTTTTTCAGTATATATCTATTATACTGCTTTTTATAAATATTTATTAGTAAGTATTACATTGCAAAATAAAGATATAACTAATAAAACAAATTATTAATTATTATAAAAGATGCGATAGCTTAATCTATTGCAAAATATAAAATGACAATTACATGAAACTTATTTTATTATCAGTCAAAATTTCAATTATTAATTAATATTATAATTAAGATGTGAAATTCTTGAATTTATATAAATCAACAAGAATATTAATTTATATGACATTACACTTAAAATGAATTGATAGATGCGTATTATAGTTACTTACACAAGGAGCCATTGACCACTATGTTTATAATCAATTTATATATATATTCTTATTACCTACTACAAAGGTAATTATACTCTTTTGAAAAAAAATAATAAGTAATATTGAAAATTAAAAACCAAACCACGAGAATAAGAATAAAAAACTTGATTTTATTATTAGCTTCTTTTTTTTTCCCCCAGGGGAATATGCCCAAGTGGTAAACTTGTGTACAGCTCATTTATGCCAAGGAAACAACAAAGAATAGTGTTTCTCTAACTTTTAAAAAATGGGCAGAAAAGGATATGGCTAATAGAAATAAGAGAACATATCAGGTGGCCGTACCCTAATATCAATTCAAAGGTTTACTTACTAATCCACTTGTTTTGCTGGGCGCGTGTTCTAACCGCCGCCCCTTTTTCCAATATACTGATAATAAGCAAAACATATAAATGAAATTTAATACACGTGAATGATAGTAAATAATTTTGATATAACTATGGTGCGATGAGTGTGATACACGCTCGTAGATACAGTGTGTGAAGGAGAATCAAACTCCCACATGGTCACATGAAGGCGATGCCATGGTCAACTTTAGGTCGTACATCGTACAAGAGCGAGTAGCGGACACAGCTCGAGCTAGAGAAAGCTTAGTGGCGGGTGAGGACACGTGGCGAATGAATTGCGAACGTGAGATTCACGATCTGACACAGTGGGTGAGTAGTATAGTATGATGCTTTTTGAGAAAGGGACCATAGCATAGGAGAGAGTGGGGAAGATGGGATCAAAGTCGAGAGATTCAGACGTCAACATCGGTTTTAGGACCATCTCTCTTTCTCTCTCAAAACACAAACACACACGCACTATGTGGGGCCCGTCTCTTGCTAATCATAGAAAGCATAACATGGATTGGGTGAAACTTATTTGCTCTGGAATTTCCTAATTGTTACTGCCATGCCATCAAAGTGTGCTTTGGAATTTCCGAATTGATGAATGCACGTCTTTCTTTAAATTCAGTTACAATATTTGAAGAAATGGTATAATTTTTACTAACTTAAAATGAAAGTATTGCAACATAAAGCAGCCAATCATGTGATTTCCTTTTATTTTCTCTTTGATCATACAAAGACCATGATGCATGATGCATGGGCCTGGGAACACTTGAACACTGTCCTCTGGCACTGGCAGGCAGAGGCAGTGGTGTTCCACAAGGGCTTATCCTGTTTTGAGCAGGAATTTCCCACCATAGTTACCGGACATTTATCATTCATCACCACCGTATTACCTATTTTTAGGTTTCTCACTGCCACACTATCAACAGTGAGGATTCGTGTTTCTTTAGTTGCCTATTAGTGAGAGACATTTGTTTCAATTCCATTTGCTTGTCAAAATGTAAATGTAAGCAACTCTTTACTTTCTTTTTTATTAGATGTAATTTACATTATAACATCAGCTCATGTAACTAAAACCATTATTTTAACAAATAGCATCATTCTACATGTACAGTTCATTTTTGTTTAGTGACTACAAATAACCTCGTTGAGAGTGGATTGGGAGATTACCCGAATGATTATCTTCCCAAGGGATCCTTCCACCTCATTAATGCTCCAAAATAAGTTTATGACCACATCTCTGATTCAACCCAGGTGAGTACGGTTTTGTTTTAAGTTTCCAATTTTTTCCTCTCGAAGCTAATGTTCCGTCCAAAGTTACATGAGATTTCTTTCATAATAGAATCTTAGATATTAAATTGGCATGAGAATCGAAGGACATACATATTTTTAAGAGAGGTTAATTTGTACATTACACCTAAAAATTACTTGTTAGTGAGTTTTTTTTCCTTATAATGTAGTGAACATGTAAGAATGAATCTTTTGGATCAAAGTAACTGATAATACCTATGTTTTGAGCGAATATATGCTGCAAAATTTTTGATAGTCGTAATACAATCCTCGGAAACTCCCAGTTTGATCCCTATTGTGAAATTTTGTTATTAAATGACACTCTAAACATAGCACATTCAAACGAAATACTATCAGTTGAAAAAAAAAACAAAAAACAGAAATATATAAAAGTAATAATGAACATCCAGCGCTTGTCCACCTCAATCCAAACCATGAGCACATGCACTTGGTTGTTGAATGGACAAGCCATTTCCCAATAAGATTACATTTGGCATTTGGATCTTAGATGCCAAGTAAGTGAGAACTCCTCGTTCAAATAGAAGTCAATAAGATTCCTTTTTCCTAGATTAACATCAGAGCATATGGATGCCATGTTGTCCCATTACCCTTAACCCCACAAACAATTATTTTAATTACGCAGCTTAATATTGATTCATTGTCCTTGATATAACACATAAACATTTTACCAAACTAACGTCGATAATTAATTAGGACGTCTTGGATGATTGTTCCTTAAGTATTCAGGCCGGCAACCTGTATTACTCAACAAAACACATGCCAACAATTGATTAAAGTTTTAATAACTTATCTATATCTAAATCTCCATTTGACAAGTCTTGGCTTGTTCTTCAATAAGTGATTTCTTATTGTTATTTTTTCTTGCTATAAAAATATTTGATCGATAATGTATGGTTATTTTTTAAAAAGTAAAAAAAAGGATAGGAGAAGACTTAATCTTACTACAATTATTAATGGAGGCGACAGAGTTAATTTGCCACCCACGAACAAATTAATTGTACATGCATGCTATTCGAACAAAAAACATTGTTGTAGGTGGTCAACAAATCCGTCAACATATCATCTTCATTTAATACTTCCATCACTTGAATTAAAGAAACAATAGTTTTGCTCCACTTAAATGATCGTTTATTTAGTATAAAAGAAAATTAAGTGATGGAATTACATTACAGAATGCTATTCACGAGACATTTTTGTGTAATAACTACAAAGAAGTCAAGAGAAGAAGGAGAAGAAGAAGATACATTGTTGACGAAGGATAACCTCTTGATTAAGGAGATGACAGCGAGTGACTGTGTAGAAAATGTTCATTGGAGATGAAGAGACACGACAGAAACGGTGTCTCTTTGCATGTACACGTCTTTAGTGTTGAATCACAGCTTATTTAATTATGCTTACACATTTATAGCGTAGCATTTCAACCAATAGTCCATTCTCTTTCTTTGCTTTTATCCTTTTATATACTCATCCATCCCCTTCAACACCGCATATAAGTATAACACTAGCTTTTACACTTCCTCGTCAATTTTTAAAAAAATCCCAGTTATGCTTTACACTGTTTAGTTGTAATATTGGGTGATCTATAACTGGATGGTAGGTACTAGGTACCTTTTCCTTATATCAACAAGAGAGCAAAACCCAACAAAAGAATTTCTTCGGCGGACTTATCATCTCCAATGATTCAAATTACTCTTTTAGTGATATTTTGTTGTGGTTAGAGACGCAGTGCTTATCGACGTTTTATCTAAAGCTCACGCTTGATGGTATAAGGTATTATGATTATGAGTAAGGGCGTCAGATATGAAACTATAGTAGGCTAAATGTAAATATTTTAAGGAAAAATTTTAGCAGTCATTTTATCATTAGTATTTTTATAAAATAATTTTTACTTAATAAAAATAACCATTAATCACATCAAATATGGCTGCCTAGTTAAATATATTTTGAAAACATTAACAATTGGATGGAAATTCCATGGAAGATTCATTTAAATTGTTCAGATTATTACGTACATCCTATTTATTTTTATTTTATTTCTTTAATTGAGAATAACATATATTAGATTGTTAGAACAGTGAGATAAAGAAGTTTTATTTTGCCAAATTAATATTTTATATTACAAAAGATATTTATCCTTTTTAGGCATAAATCATGTATAAAATAAATAATCAAGTAAAAACTCAACGTGTTTTTATCTTAACATGCTTCAAGACATTAACTTGCCACATTTTAGTGGGATATCTTGATGATACTTGGAATATTTCAATATTGGTCATGATATTTAACAGTTTGATTTATTTTATTGAAACTTGAATAGTTTCCATTGACATATTAAAATGCATATTAAATTCCTATTCTTAAAGAAGTATATGATAAGAAGTATTATGATAAGTCAATCCAAATTAAGCTGATGGCATGGCATGTCGAAATATGCTTCATTATCTGATCTTGCCTCTATTGCATTTGTTATTATAGGTGAATTAGAAATAGCATTATAATACCACCAAATAATCTGATTTCATTATGATCACCACCACATTTCCATTTCTCACCATTATCAATATACAAATGATATTAATTATTACGATCTTAATTGCTGCATCATTATCACCACAAGAAGAAGATTTTAATTAGTTGGCAGTCAGTGTTAAGAGTTAACACTTGGCACAAATTTTACCTTCCAACACAATTTATAATTCATAAAGCTTTCAAGTTTGTAAATGCGAGTACTTGACAAAAGTTTGGTTTAGGCATTGGCGGGCACATCAAGCTATGGATTGGCCGGTGGACATGACAAAATGGTGTCAAATCCAACTTCCTTCTTTCTCGCTCAAATAAGTCCCTCGTCCCCACAAAGCAGAGATGAAAAGAAAAAGAAATGGACATCACTTAGTCATGCTTTTGGTAACTATTGTCTGTGTTCTGTTCACGGGTGAAACTAGAAGGATAAAAATGAGTGTGATTTGGTAAGTGTGGACACATGGTAGAAAGTTATGGTATTGGGTAGAGTAGACCCCATCCCATCAATCCATTGAGCAGTACAACATGAACATGATGGAGCAGAGGGGCATGCATGCCTGTGATATTGTGGTCTGAGCTGTGTGTCTGTTTTCCTGTACCCACCAAAAATTATGGGGTTGGAATGTCCATCATATGGGTACGCTACTCGTTTGGGGCTGTGGGGACTAGGCAAGGAGGTACTTGTACATCGAATTCAATTTCCGCTATCTTATGTATATATATATAAAGCAGATCTGTGGGATCCTCATCCTCCTAGCATAATAGAAGGCAGATTTAGGGAATCCTATGCTGCTGTTCATTTTGTTTTTCAAGTCAGGCTGACGGTTACTTCACATTTCAAGTTTAGATTTAAAAGCAGCTAGATTCGAGGTCTTATTTTTTTTAACATGCTTTGGTAAATATTATTTTTAACGAAATTCTTTTCCCGAGACCTGCCGATGCAAGGCTCATCGCCTGTCTAAAACCTTCTTTCTATGCTACTAGGCAACATGTACTGATCTTCCATTTTCTCCTCTTCATTTTTTTTAATTCGCATATATTTTTTAACATCTATCGTTTTATCTATAGATTTGAGGATTTTAAAATAAACATTCTATTATGTCTTTGAGGGTTGTTTAATCACATAGAAAAATAAACCAATTTGATTTAAAACTATAAGAATATGTAATTAGATATATAAAACATTCATATTAGTTATTAATGTAAAATACGCAAATTTTCTTTATGATTTTATTTAAAATATATATACGTAAATTAAATCAAATATTGAGTGTAATATTCCTCATCAATTACTGTATACCTATTCGTGTATCATTTTCATCAAACATTAAATATTTTGCATTGTATTCTATCATTATTATGTAATCAATCATACTCTAGCAACATTATATTGTAGAGTAACACCCCCTCAATTTTAAGATAATGAAAATAAAGCCAACTTGACTTTGTTCTCGAGTTCATTGAATTGAGTTGAAAACTAAGCTTTGGTAGAGATGTTAGCTATTTGATCATGGTATAATATGAAAATAAGAGAGATGATTCCCTCCTGAAGATGATAATGAATAAAGTAATAATCATTTTCAATATATTTTGTTAACTCATGAAATACATCAATATGTGTAATTTGAATGGCACTACAGTTAAATAGTAGTGGTTGATGAAAATTTAATTACCATCTTATGTACTAACCAATGTAACTGTATGAGTTCTTAAGTAATATTAGCAAGGGTTCAATATTTTTTAGCTTCAGTACTCAAATGAGTTACAACTGTTTATTTCTTACTTCTCTATGAGATAAGAGAATCAACGAGAAAGAACTAGAACTTAATCTTAGAGTGTCAATCAATAGGATCTCCAACCTAATCAATATTAGATGCTTGAAACTCCAAAGAGGAGGATGATTAAAGTTGGATACTATGACACAAAATATCTTTAACATAACTTTTAATATGAATCATTATAAAATAATGGGTGGTTAGGAGAGTGAGATGAACATCACTCACAATAGGGGTGGAAATAATTTATTGTTAGTGGTACTTATGCGAGATAAAAGATTAACATCATACTTTATTTGATAAAGATATTAGTTTAAATTATTATAAATGATTTCTAATCTAAGAAAATAGGTTAGATGTTCGAGATTTTCTGTATCAAAGTGTTTGCTAAAGTATTGTTTCAATTCTGCAACACTGCTAAAAGTCATTATAAATAATGATCATATCATCTACACAAAGTAATAACAGTACATAATCTCTATCTATGTCAAAAAAATAAGGCATTATCATGTGGACTAGAAAGAAAATCAAGTTGTTGAGTAACAGAGCTAAATTTAGCAAATGAAGCTTGAGGAGATTGTTTAAGGTCGTTAAGAGCCATTTTAAGGTGATAGACAGTATTTAGAGGATGATCATAACCTGTAGGCGATTCCATATACATTTATTTAGAAAAGTCAGTACTGAGAAAGACATTTTTGGTATTAATTTGAAATAGTTTTAATTTCTTAATATTAATAATAAATATGAGGCTACAAACTAAAGTGAGATGAGTTGCAGGAACAAAGGTGTCCTCATAATCAATACTATATTTTTTATTAAATTCTTTGGCAATAATTTGAGTTTTATAAAGTTTTATAATAACATCTACCTTTGTCTTGATCTTGTAGACACTATTTGCAATCCTCTAAATTCTTACTTAAGAGTAGTCAGACTAGATCTCAAGTTTGATTTTCCTATAAGGCCTGCAATTCTTCTTCTGTATATTTTTATCATAAAGGATTAGCATTAGCTTCTTTATAACTCTTAGGTTCATAGATATGAGTGATGGTTGAGTTAACACAATTGTGTTTAAGATGAAGGAGACTTATAACATGAGGTTTTAAAAGGGAGTTAAAAGAGTCTGATAGAACATGATGATTGAGATAGTTCATGAGAAATTAAATCCTTTGATAAAGCTAGGTCCTTAAATGGGACAGTAGTCTTTATTCTTTAAGACCTCCAATTAAAAGAGACTTAAACAAAACTAGTCAGTCAATAGAATTAGGAAACAAGTTAATAGAGGGGTTAATGAAGAAAGAAGTGGAAGGTGAAACTTGGAGGGAAGATAAGTGATACGACCCTCACCAATATGACTAATGAGATTTGATATTAATATGAATATGAATAAAGACTGATCTATCATGATAAGTTTGATTTAAACATCGAATACAAAATCATAAAGAATGATATAAATCATCAAACTTACAAATAAAAGGTTCGAGAGTCATACGATCATAAGCTTTACTTGTCATTGCAAGCTAGATAAGATTATAAGCTTTAAGAGAACTTAAAACTAGAGTTACTATAAAAATATTAAAGAAAACATCTCTAAAGTTTTTGATTGATCAATAACAATGGTAAACTCCCTTTTTGCATCCCTAAGATAACCTTTTATAGGAATATAATTCTAGGAACATAAAAACCTTAAGAACTAGAGTCCCAAAAGAAAGTAACAATTTGGACTTAATCTAAATAGGAAATACATAACTTTTAAAGATAATTCAATCTTTATCTAAATAGAAGTTTAAGATTTAAAAACTAGTAAAATCACAAGTTCGATGCCAATATAGCTTCCAAATTTGGCATCAATTTTGTTCTAGAACTTTGCATCTCAGTGAGTTTATCACTGGTTATAAGTGCAACTCTAATGTTTATTTGCTTTTGGAAATTCTTTTAAATACGAATATGACCAATAAGGGACTAACATGAGTCTGCGTTCTAGAACACAAGTCTAACATATTACTATATAGGAATCATGTTATCTAATTCTCCAATATTATTTAATGTTCTATAATTTCTCCTATATCTAATAACTTTTAACTAGGAATGGTAATGGGTAGGACCAGGCTGGGCCTATCACTAGTTAGGATAAGGCATAAGCTCGACCTAATGCCCAATCAGGCTTAACTTATACCTGATGTTGAAAGCATATTGAGTAGCCTAAAGCCTATCCAAAATCATCTCTGCCACACCCACTCATCGAAAACCATTCCTTCACTAGACTCCAACACATGCGTGAGCTACTCTCCTCTAGAGCTGAATGAGAAGCAAGATTTCAACATCATATGTGTCAATTACTTGATGAACATCACATAGAGGATTGCAACTGGTTATTTAGTGTGGTGACATAAGGCAAACTATTTAATCCTCGAGAGAGAGGCAATAGGGTGTTTATGTCACTAGATTATAGACAATCAATGGATCAGTAGCGAGAGACGACTATGAGACAAATCAATTACCTACTGGAGAGAGGTATCAAAGTACTCCAACTTGGGAAAAGAAGATATGAAAATAACAAAAAGGAAGAGGAAGAAGATGATGATGATTTAAAGGATAGTCTTACACTTTCATTAGCTTATTGTTCTTACAATAACAGTACTACCAGAAAACATCTCTAGATTTGCTTCGTCTGATCATCCTTCTCCATTTCTACATGAAAGAAAGAGCAATGAAGCATCACCAGTGGCAGCGCTTGAGCAAAAAAGGAAGAAAAAACTAGGCCAAGGTTTTCTTTAAATATATATAATTGGGCTTTTAGGCGGGGCTAAGCCTTAAAGCTCGAGATTGAGCCTGACCTGTAGGCCAAAATTTAGAAAAGAAATAAAGTAAAAGCTTGGTCCAAACCTTATTCAACTCAACCAAACCTAGATTGAAGCCCGATCAACTTGGCCTAGACAGTTGACTTCTGGCTTGTTGAACTAGGCTTAGGCTTTTTTTAAGCCTATTTTTAACTCTTAACTTGAACTATTTGCAATATTTGCAAACTCCTATTCTTATCTCCCTAGTTTAGAAGTTTGTGTAGCTTAAGTAGATGCTTGATTCCCATCATTTCCTTCTACTTAAAAGGATTTTTCCTCATATCAATGTCTTCATATACTTACAATGATAATAATGGAGCAAGGATAATCAATTTTTCATTCATAGTAAAGGAATATTATTTCTTATACCCATCATATATTGCTCTCCCATTGGATTACTAAGGACATTCTAAGAGAACATGACCAATTTGTATAGGTACCATTTCATATTATACCTCATCCTTATACCTCTCAATTAATAAAGAAACTAACACTTTTTTTATTACCTTAACCTTCCCTTTCATCAAATTATTGTAGATTGTATGGTTTAGGGTGTTTTGTAATTAATAGTCTTAACTTCTTCATTAACTCTACATTAGCATAACTCTATCCGTCTATGATCATACTATAAACTCGATTGTTGATATAACATCTTATATAAAAGAGTTTGTCTTGTTGTTTATTCTCATCATCTTCTCTCATATATATACTTAATATCCTCCTAGAGACTAGCATCTTACCTTCTTTGAGCCTCTCAATGCATTCATCATGAGTAGCATCCTCTAAACTAGACATATCTCCATCTATCTCCTTTTCAATTTTGGACACATATTGTCCATCCTCTCTTAAAATCATCAGTCCCTTATTAAAACATTATTAAGATATATGCCTTCTCCTTAAGAACTTGAAGCACTTGACATCTTGATTATTAGATATTAAAGAGGAATCAGTCTTAACTTACTCTCCATTTGGTGCTTACACTTTTAGTGAGGTTGCTTCATATGCTTTAAAGCTTTTTCATCTTTTTTACTCTATATTTTTCTCTATAATAAAGAACCTACACTAGAAACAGTAAAATGGTTTAAAGGCCTTTTCTTACTTATCGTTTTACCTTTATGACTATGCGAACTGCATCCTTTAACTCCACATAATAGTATAACTTTATAAAATTAGCAATGTTTGGTTTTATCCCATAAATAAAATGAGCTATTGTTACCTCTCAGCCTTCCTCCGTATTCTCCCTAAACATAATAATCTTTGTCTCCTTATACTACTATTCCACTCTTTTGAAACACTAAGCTAATATTTGCAGCCTTTGATAGAGATCCTTAAAATAGGAACTTAGTATAAAACATCTTCTCATCACCAAACATCTTCTCATCACCAATTTCATTTCCTCCTACGTTGTAACAGGCGACTCTCTATTTTTTCTCCTGATAAGAATTTGTTGATCCTATAAATTTAAGACATAAGCAATAAACTCTACAACTATCAGTTTAACCTTTTTCTCCTCTAAAAATTTGTAATAATCAAGCATTAACTCTATATGTTTTCCCCACTTTAAAAGGCCTCAGGATTTATTCTTCCTATAAAAGGTGGAAATCATTTTGATACTACCCATATTATTGTCCACCCTTTTTTACTACTCTCTGTCATAACCTAAATCAAATATGTCACCTCATTATCTCCCTATTCTATCTCCTCTTTCTCCTCTATGATTCCTTAGGTTTAACTCTCCCAATTAGTTGGTAGCAGTATCAACCTATTCATACACCTTAAATTATCCATCTTAGCAGGTATAGATGAGTTATATTGTAGACTAACTATAATAGCTTCATATTTCTCCAATCTATCCTTAACTTCACTGGATTATCAAATAAATTTCTTATATTAGCCTCGTATAGAATTTATAATGACTTATTGGTCTATCCTACTCTTTCCTCCTTACTTACTTCCTTCCTTTACAAGAAAATGTTAGTAGCAAAATCACTCCCTCATGCGTTTATCTTAAAATTTACTTTACTTACAACCTAAAATCTTGAAAAAAATGTTCTTTACAAAATCGTTAATCTATCAAGAAGGCTAATTTTAACGTTATCCTTTGTTAAGTAACTTCTAAAGATGCAAATTGGACCAAAAAAAAACAATGAAACATAATTAAAGGCTAGGGAAATAAGAAAACTCAAAAAAAATTGAGCTTAATAGAACCTAATTAGATCATGTTTAAGAACTCGATAAGAATGAATTAAATAGTAAGGAAAAATAAGATATGATCAACATAATTTTTTCTTTTCATTTTTTTTGTGACTAACTTGTAAAATTAGGTAGCATGAAAAAATGATAAAGATAATTTGTTTTAATAAGTTGTGTTGAAAAATGACAAGAACACCAAAAGAGAATTAAATGTATGGTAAAGAGACAAAAATATAAAGAACATAAGTAAATAATATCAAAACAAACTTGAATATAGAAGATGGATCTAATACCAAATTTTGATACGACCTTCACCAGTAAGACTATACAGTCTCAGTATCAGTCTGAATAGGAAGAAGAACCATTCTATCATGACAAGTTTGATATAAGAAATTAAACATAAAACACAAAGAATAATATGAATCGTCACACTCATATAAAAGAAAGGATTAAGAGTGATAAGAATACAGGGTTTGATCACTATTAACATATTTGATAAGAATTTTAGAGAACCTAAAAAAAGAATTACTCTAAAAAAGATTAAAGAAAGTATCTCCAAGATTTTTATTAATCAATAACAATGATAAAATCCCTCTTTACATCCATTAGATAGCCTTTTATAGGAATATAGTTTTAGGAACATAAAAATCCTAAGAATAAGAAACTTAAATGAAAGTAACAACCTTGACATAATCTAATAAGGAAATAAATAACTTTAAAAGATAAGACAATCCTTATCTAAACAGACGTTTGAAATTTTAAAACTAGTAAATTATGAGTTTGACACCAATCTAACTTTAAACATCAGAGTTAGTTTTATTCTAGAACTTTATGTGTTAAATCATGAATGAGTTTAATATTGGCCAGAAGTTTAACTCTAATATTAATTTCTTGTTAAGTCTTTTTTTAGGAGATGAACATGACCAATTCAGAACTAACATGGGTCCAATATAGTACTATAAAGTTGTTGTGTTACTAAATTCTCTAATGTTCTCTAGTCTTTATTAACTTTTAATGCTTGATTTGAATAATTTACAACATGTCCAAACCCCTTTTCATGTCACTTTGGCTTAGAAGCTTGTGTGGCTTAAGTAGATACTTGATTTCCATCAATAAGGGTGATAACATTTTATATTCCTAGAAAGTGAACATATCTAGAGATAGGATCCCAATACCTATATTTCTTGGTTTCAACTCCATACCCTAGAAAGCAACCTAAATAGGCTCAAGGTTTTAGTTTAGAACAATAGTATCTCTGAGGAAATACAACACAGGTAGAATCAAAAACTCGATGGAAGACTAAAAAGAAGTTTATGTGGAGATTGATTACTTACAATAGTAAAGTGAGCATGATTAATAGTATAAATAGCAATTAGAGCTACTTCTCCCTTAAAATACTCAGGATAAGAGGGAGAAAAAAGTAAGGCCCTAATTGTTTCAAGAATGTGTCTATGTTTCCAGCCCATTAAATCTTTTACCCTATAGATCTTTATAGACAAATATACATATCACTTCTATAGTATAGGTTATGGAGTACCAAGTGTGGATGCCGGAGACTATGGCTACTAATATTAATCCTTTTCCTATTATCTAATTGAAAATTTATGGTGATAGTGACTGATCAAATTTAAATTTAAAGTAATGAACTAAACAA
The DNA here is from genome assembly GCA_027576715.1 of Erythroxylum flavicans. Classification (NCBI taxonomy): domain Eukaryota; kingdom Viridiplantae; phylum Streptophyta; class Magnoliopsida; order Malpighiales; family Erythroxylaceae; genus Erythroxylum; species Erythroxylum flavicans. Next base: position 18,284,856 of record JANZXP010000002.1, read on the forward strand.
ATCAACACAATTAACTAACTACATCAAAGATTAAACCAACAAACAACCAATAATAACAACAATACCTGAATAGTGAATCCCCCTAGAATTCTCATCTAAATAAGGCTTCACACATCAATTTAACTTAAAGTTCATTAGACCCTAGAAATTTCTCAATTATGTTAATATTTTTCTTAAAATTGTTAACAACTAATCTTAGGTTGATTAATCAAAATATCTTTCTAATTCAAACCCCTAGAATTGCATTAACCAATTTATGAATTCTTCTATTAGACTTGACTCTAATCCGAAAGATGTATGTTATCCAATCTCTAAGATTGCATGCAACTCTTTCAACTATGTTAGATTAATTCATACAAAGGATTTCTCAATTTCAAATGTATGAAATCAAACATGAATTAATGTACCAACATATATCCATCCTAAAGTTGATCACACCTAGGTATCATAAAAGTTTAGTTCCTAATCATGGAAGACTATATCCAAATTTAAATTAAAAAAGAAAAGAAAAGAAAAGAATATAATAGAACCCTTTTTAATCTTCTTGAAATCCACTTTAGATTAATGTAAAATTGTTCCAAATATCTCTTTTTACTTGTTCTTCATTTTCTCTGACACTTTAGGTCATTTAATTGCACCTCCAAAAAATAATTTTCAGGTATTCCTTCACTTTTACCTTTTATAGTTTAAAATTCATACTTCTAGGTTGAACATGGGCAAGTACAAAGTCGTGTACCATGTCACGTACTTAAAAATCATGTGATTCTCGAATCCATAGTAAACAAATTCGTAAACATGGGCTTAAAATGCAAAGATAGACTTATTAGCATACAAAATGGCTGTGTAACTTTTAAAAATAAGAGTGTAACATACTGAATCAATCAATACGTCTCAAACACGATCATGTAAGCTTAAAATTTTAAAGCAATAGATAACACAACCACCAACACGGCCATATATCAAACTGTGTTTAAACCTACAACTTCATAGCTGGATTAAAACAAATCCAAATCATTTCAAAGTTATTCTAATTTGTTCCTTTTGCTCTAAATAAGTGAATTATAACCTGAAAATGAAATATGAATGAATAAAATACCATAAACAATAAAAAAGCTCAAATAAAAAAGTGAAATACATTAAATATTAACCTAAAAATATGAATGATTAAGCATTTATCAAACTTTTCCACACTTAAGCATTTACTTGTCGTCAAGTAAATAATAATTTAAATTCATCAACCCTTTTAATATCTACCTTTCCTCTATCTCAACCTATTTTTCCTACTTCTAATTTCCATATCTCAAAAATTAAATTAGAGTACAATTAGAATCAAACGATCTTAAAATAAAATCCTATTAGCAAGCACCGTAAATGGTATCTTGATAATCTTTCTAAAATCAAGTATAGTAGGATTCAACATTCTCACACAAAAGATTCACTTAATTCACTCAAAGTGATTAGGGTGAAAGTTATTAGAACCCTCAAATCAATATATAGAAGGAATCTTATCCATATGATTGCGAACAAATCACATCTCCACCACTATAAAATAAAATAAAAGCAAAAATCAAAAGGTCTTTAAATTAAGGAGTGATTAGGCTTAGGTAAAGGTATATCAAGGGTAATTTTTGGGTTAATAAAATTGAAATAATTTGCATAACAAGACTACAAAAAAATTTAATTCAATCCAGCATAAATCCTCCCAATAAAATGCAACTGAGGTGGAAAATAAGTCTTGAATAATATAAGTATCTTTTATTTCTTCTTTCACAATTATAACAAATTAAATACATATATATTGTTATTCTTTTCTCTCTCCCTTTTTTTTCTAAAAATTGTTTATTTCAAGATACTTCTAAGTTAATTACTTTCAAGCTTACAAGGAGAACATATGAAAAATTGATAATTAACATATGAGAAGATATAGTTTCAAATATAAAAGCTTGTACGTTTAAGACCCCATTTTTGATAAGTCTTCATCTAATCAGATTCTTAAGCAATCAAGTAAATATAATATTTGAGGGTGAAAAATTAAAGGTCAGGCAAACAACAAAAATGGTTTATCAACTTATAATGTGGTTAAAATAATTTTAAAAAAAAGGTGGCTAAGCCTTAGATTTGGTTATGCTTAAAAGGAAAAAAAAGGTAGGGTAAAGAAAAGGCTTAAATAAGGGTTTAATCTAAGTACCTTTTCATCTTAATGCCTTTAGTCCAAAGATATGGTCTCAATGTGCATAATAAAAACAACCTTTAAAATCATTTAACTATACATGCTAAATATATAATAAAGAAAAATAAAGCATAACATAATATAGATCATTATTCATAAACTCAAAAGCTCACAATTTATACTTATATGTGAATAAATCCTAAGCACTTTCATAAAAATTAGCTATCAAATTAACCATTTATAATGTAGCAAATAAGAATCCATCTAATCATTCCTTCTTCCTTTTGTATTCTAGCATAAGTTAATGATTCACAATAACTCAAGATATTTTAAGACAAGAATTGATATATTCAAAATTTCTATAAAAATAATCAATAAATAAGAACTAAATTATGTTTGATATACAAGAAAATTCATAATAAAATCATAATAATCCTTCCCCACACTTAAAAGATACACATTATACCCAATAAACATAGCAAAACATAGAAAATAATGAAAAATAATTAATATGAGGAAAGATAAAGTGAATTAGTATTTTCTCAATTTGTATACAAAATATTCAAATTCTTAGCATGAATTCAATCCAAATTAGGTGAAGTAATCCTTGAAAAAGGACAATAAAAGGGGATAAAACATAAAAAGTGGAAATAGAAACTAAAAACATAAATTGGTCATACATATGAATAACTATAGTTTTGTATATCAACAATAGACAAGAAAATGAAAAGGTAAAATATCATCAGTTTAGCAGGGATAGTCCCTTACTAAATATCAAAATAAAAAAATGAAAACAAAGAAACATAAAGATTAAAGAAAAGATAAAATATCTTGTCACTCATCTTTTCGATCCTAGAAAATCTAAGTCAATATGGTAGCTAAGTAATATAGAATCTAATCATCAATCACCTTATGCTCAGTCTTAAAAGGTGGATCAATCTACCGTGTTAAAGTTATATCAGGTTCTCGAGTAGTTGTGGCATCTATATCATCTAGAATTGATGCCTCTATCATAGGATCATTTGACTGTTAAGATGATGGAGGAGGTGTATTAGCTCTCATAGGTGGAGGTAGAATTGCAACTCCTAAATAATCAACAATATTGATGAACATCCTCTACCCATCTATCATATGCCTCCAATATCGATCCTTGCTCTAAAAGATCCTATTTTCCATATCTAATAATCCTCTAGACCCCTATCATCTTGCCCACATATTTTTCAATCAAATGATTTGGACTTAATCAAGTTGTTGAGAGGTGGATGATTGAACAAATATGTTGGCACTAATAGAAGTTTCATTATGATGCTTGGGTCTAACTAGAGGTGGTTATGGAGGTTAGGCCACTATTGTGGTACAACAAGGTGATCATATTCACTCTATTAGTAGCCTCAGGCTTATGGGCTCCAATTAAAACATAATTAGGTCCCTGTTGACCCTATCTCCTCTATATTATACTCATAGCTCTCAAAGTATCATTATTGATATGTACCGTCTATCACATAATTCAAATCTCAGGCAATCTCTCCAATAACCCTATACTTCTAACTAATTAGAAAATATATAAGCCCATACAATTAGCTCCAACCATAGCATTATATGTCTGATGTATGAAAAAATAAGTTAGTACATGGACGAGGTGGATGGGTGTTCTCTCATCCATACTATATAAGTAGAAAATATTATTCTTACTCACCAGTCCAATATTATCTCTACTCTCTCTCAATGTGTAACTTAACAAAGTTTGCACATACCTTAACAGTGGGGATCATATTGTAGAGACTTTTGATTTTATGGACTTGTAATGTTGTATCAAATGTCTCTGCAGTAGTATCAATTGAAAGGTCTACTCTGAAAGCATAATGGGCCTCAGAAGTGACAAACGTAGTAGAGTAAAATCTCATGTATAGTGAAAATTATGTATAACTTATAGTCTTCTCTCTCCAAGCACTAAAAACTAAATAGTATTATCCAAACTCTATCTAAAACTCCTTTTCTCTAATATAAAGGTGGTGAGGAAATCAAGTGTAAGCTCTCTATATATTAGGTCTATAATTGTAACAAAATGATTATATCTACCAACACTCAATAAATCTCAAACATCCTGAGGTAACCCAACCTAATTAAGTACTAACTAATCTATGCACTTACACCTGTTGAATGGTTTAGTCCCTAATTTCTCAAATGTGGAGATATGCACTGATGCACTAAATGTAGCATTGGTTGAACTATAAGTGAAGGTTATGGGGGTTAGGTTATCTTAATGGTCGTCTAGATGTTCATTCACTTTTTTTATCTCTTTCTAGGCACTTCATTGTCCTAATGCTAATGTATAGCATTTGTCCTCTTTGTCATTATGCCCTGAAGTAAGAAAATAAACACAATGCCCTAGCATGAGAGAGCAACAATCATAAGTGAGTAAAAAAACTAAAAATATTATTGAATTACAAAAGTCTCACTTTAATATGTGTATTCTCGAAAAAACTGAAGTTTAATGGAGTAAACAAACCTAAAAACATTACTAAATAAAAATTACCTTAATATATTGAAATCTCAAAGAAAATAAAGTTTAATGGTCGAAATTATTAATAAACCAAGTATGAGGGTTACATATATGAGAGAAAACGAACAAAGAGGGAGAAATAGGATTTATCAATAGACAATGAAAATTTAAACAGATTTTATTGTAACACGAGCAAGAACAAGAGCATATTTCTACCCTTGTTGCCTAATTAAAGTTTAAAAATTGAGAAATATGGGTAACTCTTAAACACGAGAGTGTAATTAAGTTTTACCAAAAGACAAGATAATCACGAGCTTGTTGTAGACTATGTTCATAAATAAACAGTAAAATTAAAAGAAAATAAACATTTTTTAAAGTAAAAATACCTTTAAAACTAAACAAATAAGTACACAGGTGTATTATGACTTAATATGACCTTATTGACACTGAAAAGCTTAAAAAATTAGCAAGGGATTAAATATAGGAGTGTAATTGCTCATGTATTTTATGACAATGCTAAAAAAACTACAAAATCACTAAGACAAGTATGTTAATTGATGTATAACTCACTGAAACTTTAAAAATTTAAAGAAAAAGGAGTCAGTAAGGTACATGGTCAATAACACGAGCATGTTCTCGATTATGTAACTTCTTGAAACTCAAAAAACTTACCTAGCTTACATAGATGGGCGTGTTTAAGCTCGTGTAAATCACTTACGACATCATTGTAGAACATAAGTACCAATATAAATGTGTTCGAGACCATATAACTTATTGGAACTTTTATAATGAATTCTCTTTACGTGAAACATAGCCACGATGTTCTTTCCACTGAGCATGTAGAGGAAAATGCCAACACAAGAGTGTTTTCCCCTAGAAGTTTTATAATTATACAAATTCTCACTTGCTTTCAGATTATGTAAACTGACAAACATACCCAAGGCATAAAAGATGAAAAAATACCTAAAATATATAAAAACCAATAAAAACTTCTGTACATAACCACAAGAATAATATATTCATCAATTAAACTATGGAATTTAAGACTTATAAAACCTAAAATGAAAACAAAATGAAACAAAATTACTAAGTAAACTTGGGTTGTCTCCTAGGAAGCGCTTATTTAACATGGTTCCACTTCAACTCACAGCTTTTTGTATTAAACATTGAACTCCTCTTTAGTGTGCTTTTCAAAATTACCTCCAAGATATAACTTTAATGATGGCCATTCACTTTAAATATACTTTTTCCTAGATGAGTTACCTTCATTGTGCCATAAAGAAAAACTTGTTAACTATGAAAGGTTTGGACCATCTAGACATTAACTTACTAGGAAACAATTTAAGTCAAGAGTTATAGAAGAGAACTTGATCCTCTTTTTAAACTACTTGGCTTGCTCAATCTTCACATCATAGTACCTCTTAGTTTACTTTTTATATAATTTCAATTTATCATAAGCTATTAAATGTCATTCTTTTAACTCATTCGCTTGAAGTTTCCTCTTTTCAACTATAAGATCGAGATTAAAGTTCATAAAATTGATCCCACAATATGCTTTATACTCAAGTTGAATAGGCAAATGACATACTTTTCTATGCACTAACCTATAAGGTGTAGTGCCTATCAGTGTTTTACATACCATCCTATAGGCCCAAAGAGTATCATCTAACTTAGACCAATCTTTCTATGATTTTTTACTATCTTTTCTAGAATCCATTTTACACCCTATTAGATAGTTCCACCTGGCCACTAGTTTATGGATGGTCAGGCGTGGAAAGTCTATGTTGACTTCATATTTCATAAAAAAATTTCTCAAATTGCATATTACAAAATTGTATACCCCTATACTAATAATCATTCTAGGCATTCAAAATCATAAAAACAATTTTTTGAGAAACTTAGTTACAACTAGAGTATCATTTGTAGGTAGAGCACATAATCTACAACATTTAGGATGTATTTATTTCCATTAGAAACTGGGAATGGATCTAGAAATTCAATGCCCAAATATCAAACACTTTACATATTAAAATAAAATTTGAGGCATTTCATCTCGACAAGAAATATTACTTGTCCATTCATAATTATTACATAATTGTACAAACCTTGGGCATTTTTAAATAGTGTGGGCAATAAAAATTTGACTTTAGAACTTTGTCAGTCTTCATATTTGCATGGTAATGCCCTTTAGTTGGACCGACATGGCTATGCTCTAAAATCTTCCATCCTTTCAATTGGGGAACACATCTTATGACAATCTAATATGCAGAAATCTTTAAAAAAGTTGGGATCCTCCCAAAGATAATCCTTTAAATAAAAAAAGAATTAAGATCCTCCCAAATATAATCCTTTAAATTAGAAAATAATTTCTTTTTTTATAGATGAGAAAGCCATTTAGGAATAATCCTAACAACCAAGTAATAAGCAAAGTCAGCAAAACATAGAATTTCAGGCTCACTTACCTCTTCAAGATTGTAAAGGTTCTCTTCTAGAAATGCATCATTAATGTCATCTTCTCCAAGTTTCTCCAAATTTGGGTTCTCTAAAAGTGATAAATGGTTTGTTAGTTTTTTTGCTTCCTTTTAATCTATGATTTCCAAATCAAATTCCTGCAACAATTTAAATCCATTAATTAGTCTTAATTCAACATCCGATTTATTCAACAAATATCATAATATAAAATGGCTAGTGTAAATGACAACTTTGGATAAGAAACACATAAATCATTATTAGCAATTCTTTTTATGTGGTTGTGAAATTCTTTTAAGCATCCATCAAACTCTTGTTAGCATAGTAAATAGGAATGCTTTTCCTTCTTCTATCTAAGAACTGCACATACTATAAAATCACTTGCATCATACATTAGGGCAAAAGGAATATTCCAATCTAAAGCAACCATAATCAGGGAATTAGTTAAATTCTCCTTAAGAGTGGTGAATACATCTAAATACTCTTGCGTAATTATAAAAGGCACATCTTTCTCAATTAACATGGTCAATGGCTTAGCAATTTTAGAAAAGTCCTTAATTAACCTTATATAAAATCCTGCATGTCATAGTAAACTCCTAACAACCTTAATCAAAGGTGGGGGTGGTTAATTTTCGATAGTTTCAATTTTTGTTCCCCCTTTATTCCCCTATATATGATCTTATGGCTTAGAACTATACCTTCTTATATTATAAAATAACACTTTTCCTAGTTCAAAACTAGATTAGTCTCCTCACAATGTTTAAGCACTCTTTCTAAATTATGGACGCACAAATCAAAAGAATCATCAAGAAAAGAAAATTCATCTATAAATACCTCAATGATTTTCTACACTAAATCATCAAAAATAGCCATTATACACCTCTGAAATATAGTAGGAGCATTGCACAACCCAAAAGGCATCCTTCTATAAGTAAACGTACCATATAAACATGTGGAAGTTAATTTCTCTTGGTCCTTTAAGGCTATGAAAATTTAAAAAATCCTAATAAACTATCCAAAAAGCAATATTAAATATGATCGGCTACTTGTTTAAGCATTTAGTAAATCAAAGCAATATTAATTCAACTTTCTATATTTTATGCATATTCTATACATGATACTAATAAGAATCAACTCGTTCTTCTCTTTGGGTGCCATCATTATCCCTTCTTTCTTTAGAAAAAAATTGTATAGTGCCCACCTAAAAACTGTTAGAAATAGGGTAAATAATACCTGCATCAAAACTTTTAATTACCTAAACTTTGACAACTTCCTTTATATTTGAATTAATCCTTCTCTGAGTTGTACAGTTGACTTGAAATCGCCTTCTATCAAAATATTATGTGTGCAAAAAGATGGGCTAATTCCTTTAATATTTGAAATCTTCCAAACTATCACCTTTTTGTTCTTTCTAAGTTCCTTTTGTAAATTTTCTTTTTGGTTTGCCTTCAAATTTAATGTTATAATCACCAATAACTTTGAGTCCTTCTCCAGAAATGCATACTCAAATAACTTATTTAATTCCAAAATAGGTGGGTCTTCAATGGAAGGTTTCAACCTCTTTTGTTTACTCTTATCGATCTCTTCAAACTCTTTCTTCCACACCATGAGTTTGTTAGCCTTAAGATAGGCTATTTACTTAACTCTTAAAGGGTCAGCTTCATTCTCCTCCTCAACTTAAATAAGACACAACTTTAGTAGGTCATCATGGACAATTTCTTGTATAAAATATGAAACTGTAACATCAATAACATCAAGAAAATAACAAATATCATCTTGTTCAAGAGAGTGTCACATAGCATCGAATATTTTAAATATTACTTCTTCATCCCTAACCTTAAGCACAAACTGGAGTTATGAAGGTGTGGTTGGAGAGTATATTGTATTTTTTCAGCTTTTGTTTCTTGGTATCTTTCTAGCATTGGGTATATTAGGATCTAGAAATATTTTGGGATAGGCATATAGGAAAACCTTTTTGGATTTTATTAGTGTTAATATGGAATTTTCCTTGAACTTATGCCTGACTTCTTATCGATAATATATATGGGTTTCGTAAAACTTAGAACACAAAATTCCAAGCTACTAAAATGCTAAGATACGTTGAAATAAATGTTGACTAAAAAACAATTTGATTTAAGTAAAAGAAAAGTACAAGCTATAAAGGGATATATAACAAAAAGAAAGCTGAAAAATTAATAACAAAGTTTTTTTTATAGTTATTCATTTATCTAGAAATTGCCCGGAAGTTGTGTGTTATAGGGGTTATGTAGTTAATATTGTTCCTTATTTATTTGGTGCTAATGAATTTATGGTCCTTATTAACTCCCTCAAGTAATTTTTTGTTGTAACTACCTACTTCCCACATTTTACCTGCTACTATTTTCTTAACTTTACATTCTCGACTTTTACCTCAAACATCTCTTTTATAATTTCCTAACTTCCAACCTACTTCCGCATTCTCCATTTTGTTTGTTACCCACTCTCAACATGTTCATTGCCCACGTCCTAGACTTCCACATTCCTCCCACATTCTGGTCTTTCATCACCCATAAATTCTCTAGCTAAACATTTACTAGGCTTTCATTTCTGGGCTCCTTTCACCTATGAGGTAAATTTATTTTTTTGGGCTGTCAACAATTGCCCCCCTTATATGTCTGGTTGAGCAAACCAAATATATAGTGTAGAAGTTTCCTTATCCTTCTGTAAAATGGGTTCAAGACCATTAGCCAAATTCCTAAATATGGCCTATTGGAGTTGGGGAGTTCAGGAACTAAACAGAATTCATAAGGAGGTCCTAGTAATGTTATCATGAGGATCTTCCTAAGTCATAAAGTATCTTTAGTAGACATAAAGAATTAGATCCAATGATCATATCACTATTTAAAATCCCCATCTTCTTGTCTGTTACGAAAGCTGGCAGATCTTCTTCATTTAAATTTCAAACTCATATTATTTCTTTAGGTTTCACTTGTTTTCTGTTATAAATTCTTCTTGTGTTATGTCATTCTCCATCTCAAACTTTAAACAGTCTTCAAATTCTGTTTCGACTTTAATAGTTTCTCTTTCTTTCGCTTACAAGTTCTCTCACACTTTTCCAAGGCTATGGCTTCCACTCATCATGCATATTCCTCTTCTTCCACCAATTATGCCGAACTGAATGCCACATATGTATGTTATGACTTTTGTACTTCATTAAAAAATTCATCAATTTTCTTAATTTTACTTCTTTATGTGGGCTATAAAACTTGAGATGATCTCTATTCCATATGAACCCCTTCATTCTTTTATTAAAATCAGGTAATAAACTTTTTCAATCCTAAATCTCCTTTTTAGTTCTTACTATTAATTCTAACATCCGAATTCCTTTTCAGCATGGTGGAACGATTTCAAGGATTTTGTTATTTCGATTATAAACAAGAATTGCCTCTAACTATTAAGATCCCTTCATCCACTGAATCTTCTTATCCATCCCATCCTTATTTAAGAGAAGAATGTAAATCAAAATTTCCTCTATAATCTCCTCTGTTTCAAGCTCCTAAATCCCTAAAGTAATGGTTGAAAAATGTAGATTAGTGGGTTAAATGGGCAGATAGATTGTATCATAGATTGTATCCTTCATATCATTCTGCCTAGAAAAGATATGGTCTTCTTCAGTTAATAGTTCTTTCTAAGCATTCCCTGGAATATCAACCTAACTTAATATATGATGCCTTGAAAGTCTTAATTCCCTCTTATAACCCCTTTATTTTTTCTATTAGACATGCCTTAATCTTATTAAAAGATTTTTTTCTTAACCGAACTGCCTCTAATTAAGGAGGACTTCGTTTGTCTAGTCAAGGAGACTTCTAGTTTGGATCTTAATGCTTTTAAGTGCTCTTCTTATTTTAGGCTAATAAATAATTATACTTCTTCTAGAAATCCTATTTCTGAAGAAGAACATATGAAGTTCATTCAGGTCCTGTTGAATCAATTTATTTTCTACCCTATTAATAACAAACCAAGTATAGAATTCCTTCCCTTTTGTAGAGTAATGGCCTATAGAAAATTCTTCGCTCTTGGTTCTATTTTATTAGGATTCCTCTTAACAAAAATTAGGGATATATTTGTCCATCCTTTCCTTATAGAGACTTAATTTATGTGTATGGTTTATGCAACTCTGGATTTGTACTTACTTCCTTAAACTTAGGGAAAGAGAGGGCCTACCTTCTAGTAATCCTAAATTTCCAGACTTCCTTAGTCTTTATTTATCCATCAATTATATAGTAAGCCTTTTAAAGATGTCTTTAGTTTTTTTTTTCTATCTTTAAAGTATAGATCGATAGACCAATTGAATCCTTTTGAAGACTTTTTTTAAAGACCCAATTGGCTTAGAATTTTTAAGACTTCTGAATCATCCTATTGGAATTTTATTAAAACTTTTCCTTGTCTATACTAATCTAAGAGTTCTTATTATAGATGGTGATCAAGCATTAAAACCTGACTCTTCTATTACGACCTTAGGCTTTTAAGTATACCTTCCTTATCTTCAGAGTTGACAACTTAGCCTTTCTTTTAGAATTCCTCCAGTTGTTCAGTTTCTAGACTATCCAGTAAGATTCCTTTTTTAGACGATAACTATCAACGACAAGTTCCTTTGGGAAATCTTGGATCATTATCACTTTCTGAGGTGCAAGATCTTCACAACTATTATTGTTAACACTAAAGTTTATCACTCTCGGTGGTCAAAGAGTTTTCAGAGCTTGATACTTTGTTTGGATTATGTCCTCCTTAAAGATATTTCCTCTGATTTAAAGATTATTGACTCTTTGACATTTATTACTAACTTCTGCCACTACATATTTTAGAATTTTAGATGCCAAAAGCAAAGAGGAGGGAAAGCCTACTTATCAAAAAGAAGTGGTTTCAAATCCTGTATCCAAGAGAAAACTTAAAAAGAAGTCCCCTGTAACTTCAAATTCTATAAAGGTTAAAACATTGATCCTAAAATGTTCTATCAAGAACTCAACTCATTCATCCACAAGATTGCTTGAAGAAACTGATACTATAGAGCTTACGACTAAAGATACCATCCCTATATAAGGAAATTCTTCCATTACTAAAAAGGTTATTAAGGACATCAACAATGGAATCCAACTTCCTTTAACCTCTCTTACCTTTATTTCCTCTACAAATTCTTATTTTTAATCTCATTTTTTTACAGATGACGCGACATTAGATCTTTTAGCTCCCGCCCCTCCTCTTGAGTTAGAATCTGAGCTGAAGATTACTAAGGTTACTTTGCCAGAAGTGAAATAGGAATTCCTTTATTCTTTACACCTATCTACCAGACTTCTAACATATTCTTATGTTTTGCAGACAAAAGATGTCTTGATGACAGTGACACATTTTAAAGTAGTTTTAGACTAAGTTTCTTAGACCTTTCTCTTAATAACCCCTCCAATGCTACACTAATAATTAGTACTAAGGAGTTGTCAAGGGTTAAAGAATCTTTGAAAGTTACTATACAATAAAAGCTTTAATTTTTGACTAAAATCCAGCCTAGGTCTTTCTTGAGCATGTCATCATGTGTTGCCTCCATAACTAAGGGGGTGCTTGGTTAAGGGATATGAGAATAAATCAATGGGAATGGAAAGAATGATAAAGGTTGGTTGGTTATTATGATTGATTGAATAGTTTTTTCATACCCAAGTTTTAGATAATGGTCCATACCCTCCATGTATGGGAGGAATGAGTTTGATTCCTACCAACACTAATATTTTTTAATTTTTTAATTAAATATAATTTATTAAAATATAA
>JANZXP010000002.1:18307865-18323757 GCA_027576715.1 Erythroxylum flavicans
TAATTCTTATAATCCTCTGGAATAAAGCAAAGACTATTTCTCCCACCTACTTGTCTCACCATAAGATCATGGGATGCTTTTGGTGGAATTCCCACATCATTAGCCATTTGAATTTGCATTGCTACAGTAGAAAATATCTTTTTGTGACCTTTATGAAAATGTGTTTTGAAAGGACTTGAAAGATAGTGATTGTGATCCTCGACAAATTAAATCACTTGAAATTCTCCAGTTTTCACATTATTTACTTTCATTCTTGCTTTGCAACCAAATCTTATTTCTAAACGTAGAGCTTTTATATACACATCTCTTTTATCAGACATCCTTTTACCTTCAGCATTACAACAAAAAAGCCTACAAATTAATTTACCAGATTTATCTTTTTGACTTTTTCTCCTTCTTATTCTAAAGTCGACATGTTTGGCATACATTAAATAAAATTGATAAGCTTATTCTTTCGTCTTAACTTCATGCCAATTTTCAGTAGTAACTCTCTTGGAACAGATGAGTGGACTTTGTTCAAATTCTCCTCACAATTCGAATGCACCAAATTAGTTAAATTCATATTGCGACTCTCATTGCCAACCAAACTAGTTGAATTAATATTATTACTCTCATTGCCAATGCCAATATCATTCTTATGCTGCTTCATCTCAAGTTCATATTCTAATCGACGGTATGAAGTAGATCTACCTTCCATATTCACACCTGTCAATTTCACAAACTAATTATCATTATTGATTTGTTTTCAGATAAAATTATTAACACAACGAAAAAGGAGTGTTCACAAATTACTGGGAGGTATTTTAGTTTGCTCTGCATACCTTATTTAATTCCTATAACATAAAAAGTGAATGGAGAATGAAAGGTTTCATGTTGTGCAGTTATATGTTCTCATCTTCTCTCTAACACACACCTGAAAAAACTCGTAAATTCTTCCCAGTAAATGAATAATATGCTTTAGAAGGCCTTATACCAAACAAAAGTCAATATTATCACAAGTAAACTTGGAATGAAATGTTTATATTTCAAATTAACTAATCTGTAATGTTAAGCAACTCAACCTTTACAATATGCATTAATTATTACTCACATAGATGTATAAACAGAAACAAAAGATGTTAGAAAGGAATGACGTCCATGCGTCAAAACAATCAAAATATCTTCAAAACTTACCTTTAAGGAAAACATAAAGACTATCTTGATTTTAAGAAGCACCATAGGCAAGCACAAAAATAGTTTATATCTCTCCATGTTAAAATTAAAAATAAAAGTAAATTAACAAAATGATGTCTTCCAAGACATAAATGGATCAACAACAAAGTCATATTATAGAGACTTCAAAAGAGGCAGACATCAAAGGGGCCATTCACGAAAAGTTAGTTTCCGGTCTGCTAAGCCATTCCCTTAAGAATTATTTAGAGATAGAGATACAGATAGAGGGAATGATAATAAAAAACAAGTAAGAAAATCTACAGATAAAAAAACGAAGCTTACATGAGAAGATACTTGAAATTCATCACAATCTTATCTTTTTTCCCCTGTCACTGGTGTGTTTTTTAGAGCAACACTAGATTCTTCACAGTCCTTTTTTTGGAAATATTTCAAACCCTATTGTTACTCATCTTCTACAGCTTTACTCCAACAAATGTAAGAACAAAGTTAATTTGTTTTGTGAGAAGGAAAAACAAGCTTTGAAAGATATGAAATCGGACAACAAACAAGCACAGAAACAAGTTAGATGGGTGGGAAATCTTACTTAGAGATTGCTTTGGAAGTGACACACAACAACCATTTTGTGTTTCTATGAATAACACAATTATCGTTTACAATCATCATCATTATGGTACTCTTGTAGTATTTTTAATTAATATATTAATATTATATTTTTGTAATTTGCTATTAATACAATAATGATTTAAATTTTCATTTTAAGTAGTTCATGTAGAAACAAATAAACAAAGTTTTACTGCTAATATCCATTCTTTTTTACATTTATTTCTTAATTTCAATTATTGCATTTGATGTTAATGTTACATTATACTAATAATTGTATTAATTAATTAAAAATGCATTTTTGATTGATAGACACAACAATCATTTTGTTTTAACAATTGAGAGTGTATTTGCAATGAGAAGTATGGTTGTTCTTACTTGGTGACATGTTTTGTATTGGAAAGGAAAAATATAGGTTAGTAAGTTGCTTCAGGTGATTATAATAAATGATAGTTTTTTGTTTCTACATAACAAATCCAATTAGTATATAGTATTGCATTCATAAGCCTTTTGCCCCTTTGGTCGTGACTTAACTCAAGCAAGTCAAGATCGTGACTTCATTGCATGGTTATGCAAGCAAGTCACGACCGTGACTTTACTTGCACGACTGTGCAAGTTCTCGAACTCAAAATTGGAAGAAGAATTACAGTTGTTGATGAAATTTGATACACGTTTATATATAAAGCGAGTTTATGGATACACCAAATGATATTGAAAAGCAAAAGAAAAACGCTACACTATATTTTGAAATCAAGAGATTAGTCAAGTAAACATCCATGTCGCTAGAAGAATTTAGGTTATTATACAGAGAAAATCTAAGGACTACTTTTCTCAGTGATAACCTTGAGATAATAAGGCATTGGGCTTTTTTTTAAATCATTTGCAATGCTTCATCATCATTCCTAGTCCCCTTTCTTTTAATATCTTCAATTTAAGAATTTCAAATTTTATTTTAAATTAATGTTCTTTATCCTAGCCATCCCTGCATTTTCTCTATCATTCTATGATCCCTAATTATGTGATACAATGACAGAAGGCAATATCACATAATGTATTCATCACTCAATTTATTTAGCTCAATAATGTAATCATTATTAAAAGTCGTACAATTTGATGTGGATGAGATTCAGGAATCTGGGTATTACAAGGTGTAGGAAGGTGGCAATGAGAGACGAGATAGTGAGAGGGGTTCCTTCTTTAGAAGAAGGAGAATGTGTAAAAAATTTTGGTTTTGTGAGAATGAAAATGAAGAGAAGGAGGACATTGGACGATGAGAGGGGTTCCTTATTTAGTGTTGAAAAGAAGGAGAATGTGTAAAAAATTTTGATTTTGTGAGAACGAAGATGACGAGGAGGACAACGTAGGCTAGTGTCAACTTGGCTGATAAGCCACGAAATTTAGAAGGGTAAAAGAGTTTGTAAAATTTAAGAAGAAACGACATCATATCTCGATTGGACAAAGTTAGATAGAGTAACGTTAGATAGAAGATCTCGACTCCTAATATACGTTAGACAGAAGATCTCGACTCCTAATATTGCCCTTAGTTTTTCGGTTAATGAATTTTAAGGTTGGAGCACCCTGTTCCCATTAGGATGTTCGAATCCTGTGCCACTTAATCTGGTATGCACATTTGTGTTAACCCCATATAAATGTGTGGATGAAATTTAATGGAATAAGGTAGGAACTAGTCAACTAGAACAGAGGATCTGATCCCTAAATTTTACTACTTCCATTTGATCAACTGTCTTCAAAAGTTGAGCTGCCGTTCATTTAGTAAAATAATCTATGACTAATAAAATAAAATTATAGACTTTTAAGAGGTATATAGATATACCTTCCCAACTAAATTAATAAGCAACTTCGAAATGGCTACGATTTAATTATATAATGTAACTCAGAAGCATAAATTTTCTAAATTCTTCCATATTTTTGACACTGCTAACATCTTTTAGCATAAGATATACAATCTTTCAAGATTAATGGTCAATATATTATCATATAAAGCATCTCATCTTTATTCTAGATTGATGTGCTCTATATATTCCCTCATGAATTTGTCTTATTATTGTTAATGCCTTAAGCATCACAAGGCACCTCAAAAGAAGTATATCATTACATTGTCAAAACAAAACTGCTTTGATCAACACGAAATTGAGTGTTCATAACTTAAATTTGTACCCAACTTTTTATCGACGATATATATGAGTTTTAGAAAACTTAGAACACAAAATTTAAAGTTACCAAAATGCTAAGATATATTGAAATAAGGATTGGACTAAAGAAACAATTTAATTTAAATAGAAGGGAAAGTATAAGCTATGAAGAAAATTTGAGGTAATAGAAATGAATACACATTGGAAAGAAAGCTAGAAAAAATAATAACAAAGTGTTTTCTACAGTTGTTTATCTCTTTGGAGATTTTTTGAAAGTTATGCGCTGTGGGGATTATCTTTTCATCATTTAGGTGCTAATGAATTTATAGTTCTCTTAATTTCAATTTCCTCGAGCATCTTTTTGCTACAACTATCTATTTCTCTCATTCTAACTTACATTCTAAATTACTGCCTCAAAGTATCTTTTGTAACTTCCTAACTTTTAGTTCACTCTCAAGTTCTTAATCTTGTTTTTTACCTACTCCCAATATGTTCATCGTCCATGTTTGAGACTTTTTCGAATTCAACATGTTCCTTCCATGTTCTAGTCTTTCACCATTCATGAATTATCTAGCTAAATATTTACTGAATTCTTTATTTTTTTGGCTCCTTTTACTTAAGGGATAGATTTATTTTTAGGCTATCAACATGATGTATCTGTGTGTATATATATATTAATTATTATTTGACTAATTTTTTATAACCTTAGCAACTCAAATTCAAAATGTTAGTTATATTCGGTATTTTCTGATTTGGCAAATAGAATTTTTTTCTATAACATGTAGGCATTCATGTAGAAATTAATTACCAAATAATTCAATTTTTTGATTTGGCTAATAGAATTCTTTTCTATAACACGTAAGCGTTTATTTAAGAAATTAATTATTAATGTTAAAAATGTTTTTGTTAGCTAAATAAAAAATACTAACAAAACTAATATTTTAAACTAGGTTATTAAGATTATATAAAATTAGTCCCACAATTAAAAAATTTAAAATCCTAAATATTAAATTTAATAAAATTTAAAGGATTATTTTTATATTCGAAATTTGGCAGTATATATACAAGAAAGTCTCTAGAAACCTCGTTCTGTATTGTCTAAAATCTCCTAAAGAACGAGCTATCGAGCCACGTGTGAGGACATAATCTTAACCGCGGACCAAATCTAGCTTATTCTCAGCTCGAGGCCGAGACTGAGAGTGTCACCTTCTGTTCTGTTTCTGAGAGACAGAAACCGAGCTAAAACAAAACGACCATAAATGTCGACGGCGAGAGTCCATCAAACTGCGACGGTGGTGTCTGCACTGTCATCAAACATCAAGCATCGCGTATCTTTTCGTCCTAACTGCTCTGTTTTATTAACACGCCGTGGCTTTAACGGAAACTTCTTTCTCTCACTTGTCGCTTCTGTCTCCGACCCTATTGAAGTCTGCGTCAAAGCCTCTACCACCGTTCCCAATAAACTGGGTGACTGTAAGGAAGTTTCCCTTTTTCTTTCTACTCAGTATTTTTCTTGCCCAACAAAAATGCTACCATAGTATCTACTTTGCATTGCACTTTCCCTTTTTGTCTCTTGTTACTAATTTAGTCATCTTCGTCACTGGCACATGAATTATTCGAGTGTTTTACTTTTTCTTTCTTTATTTGAAGAAGTTGTGTTGCGGGAAATAACATTTCCTATTTGGGGTGATTAGCTGTAGTTATGGCTTCTTGATATGCTATTCCTGCTCATTGTTAGCTCATTATGGATGACTTATTTCTTTGGTATGGCAATTACCTCAATGCAAGTTATTAATGATTAAAAAGTTCAACTGATTTGGTCAGTTTAAGCGTAAAAACTTTAAACTATCTAACTTTTCAGTTCAGTTTTTAACTTTCTTGTTCAATTTGTTTTAATAACGCTTGTTGATAAAGATCAATTAATTTATTAACTAATATGTCAATTTTTATAAATTAACAATTTCTAATAAATTAAAATAGATCAATTAATTTTCTTGTAATAATCTATTTTTTAATTAAACTTTAAAGTTTTCGAAAGTTAAGGACATTCTCTTTCAATCATATTTCAAATTATTTAATTTATTTAATTTTTAAGCCGTTTCATAACTGTTTAATATCGGTTGAACTCTTTAAATCTTAAACATCTTGTCTTACCGGTTTAACTTTCGGTCTAGTTTTTAAAATATTGCAATTTATGTGCATAAATAATTTCTCAGTAATCATTGAAACATTGTACACTGTCAATGATCACAAAAAGGGGTAAAACTTGAGCTTGTTTTCCTGAACGATTGTGCGAAAGAGATAATAAGCAATCATGTGTAAGGAAATGATTGCTAGTGTTACATATGAATTGTTCGACCTTTCTAACTTTTTAATGTTTATGATTCTTTGAGAATACCTTTTACTAGGAAAATGAATGCAATGCTTCGAGAAGCAAAAGTTCTAAAATATACAAAACTTCTGAATGTGACAACTTTTGTGATTTTTGCACTTTTGGATGTGTTAATCTAAAGTTGAAACTTGGTTCATGTGGAATTAAGTCTTTATTTTTGATGTTAGGCCCCTTTTGTCAAAGGGTATTGTTGACTTTGGAGGAGAAGCATCTTCAATATGACATGAAGTTGGTAGATTTGTCTAATAAGCCAGAATGGTGATTGCTTATGCCTTCTCTCCTTTTTTTTTTTGGGGAATTTTTCCCATTCCTTATGAATGCCTCAAAGTTGCGACTCAACTTTTTTACTAACCCTTACAAGTACTGAAACTGTATTGAAATCATAACATAATGATATCTATAATCGATTTTTGTTTGTGGCATGCTAAATATTAGTATTCTTTTTTGTGGGTTTTGTGGCCAATAGGTTCTTGAAGATAAGCCCTGAAGGTAAAGTTCCAGTGGCAAAATTTGAGGAGAAATGGGTTCCAGATTCAGATGTTATAACATTGTCAATAGAAGAAAAATTCCCATATCCATCATTGGCAACCCCCCCTGAGAAGTCTTCGGTGTATGCCTTTATTTAGTTACATCGATGTTTATGATTTTTTTTTCCATATTTACAGTCTTATATATGTTTTGGTGCTACACAAATCCTTTCATTGTTTAGTGCCAAACACACTTAAACCTTGAACATAAGCAGTTATGTTTTTCATGCCAAAATCATGTTAATCTAGGATTTTTATCATGTTCGAAATTTGTTATAGGTGTTTGGGCATGTTGTAAGTTATATTTGTTAAGAATTAACGTTCAATGTTTGTTTGCAAGTGTTCTTTACACTATTCTTAGGTTTCTTAGGGAATGATCATAATTGCCTGACATTAGCTTTGTTGTTCACTAAGTACTCTTGATCATAGCTCTTAATTTTATGGAAGAAGGCTTATGAGCTTTTAGTTGTTAAGACTTTTGTAGTAGTGATTTTTGGCAATTAATAGGCACCTGTAAGTTCCTTGATCAGGAAATCAAATTTTCATGCTTATTGTCAAGATTTATTAATGCAGCGGCTCAAAAATCTTCTCCTCATTCATTGGTTTTCTCAAGAGCAAAGATCCTGGCGATGGAACAGAGCAAGCATTGCTTGACGAGTTAAGCTCTTTCAACGATTACCTCAAGGAGAATGTGAGTTTTTTTTTTAATTAGTCTTCTTGTGTTAGTTCTTCATACTATGGAGTAATTCTGTATACTTAATTACTCTATTATTGCCTTAAGTTACCTTAGTTTTTGTCTATCTTGATTATATATGGTTATGCAAAGTTCATTTTGATCATTTTATCTAGTTATTCGATTTTACATTTGAATTGGTTGTTTCCCTATTGTCTTTTAGCAAGATGACCTTGTTTTGTTAGGTTACTTGTAGTTTTACTAGGATACATGCAAGTACAAGTGACTACTCTTGGTGAATCTTCTTCACAACATGTTCCTTTGCTTTCTCCATATTGCTGTGGTTGATGGGGGTTCTCCACTTTATGTCCATTAATAAATTATGATATTTGGCCTAGGGTTATCAATTTTATATGCTTTTTTGGTAAAAAGCAATTAATTAATAGTAATGAAGAAAATTATAAAGGATGAAACAGATTGGATTGCTCCACATTAGTAGACATATTGGGTAGGGAAGCTAAATATTACAGGAGGAGGCCCTAAGGTCTGCAAACCTGCAAACTTCTAAGTGAAAATAAACATGACTCTTTAAGTAAATCCCTAGTTGCTAAATAAGGTGTCATTCTTACACTTCATAGATAATCTTTGCGGTAGCCGTGACTTATCTTGACTTCTGACCACGTGTTTTATAGTCTAGTGGAGTTAAAGCTTGTCGCTTGTGGACTCTATTATTCCTTTCTTGCCAAATAAGGTAATAAGGCAGGCAAATCAATCTTTATAATGGAAGACTCATTAATTTTGTTAGGAGTCATTTTCCCCATCCATTTGATACTTTCCACCCCTTCATTACAAGCTATTAGAGAGCTTTGTTGTAAGAAATAGGACCAGGTTGGCAGCTAAAAAATAAATGGTGATGTGTCTTATCCTCTTGGTTACATAATACACATGTTTTGGGGGTAGTTAAGAAGCTAAGCCTGTCTATTACGTTCCACTTTTGGTTTATAGCTAACAATAAGATGAAAGACTATTTAAAGATAGATTTACTAAACCATACTAGTGTGCACCATTGAATTTTTGGCTTTGGAGGGATCAAAATTTTCCAAGCACAAGCAAGTTGGCATTTACCTGAGTAATGGACAAGCTAGATAACTTTATTTTCCATGTATTCCATTAGAGTATAGTTGGGTATCTCTTTTTATGTCAAGTAGCTTAGGGGATCTTCCATGTCTTCCACGGGAGTTTGTAGGCCACTTCCATTTGTTTCCAGAGATGATACACGATAGCTTGAATCCAAGAGTAAACATGGGTCGTATGTAATTCTTAGGGAGAATTTGTCTATAAAAGGGCTTTGATTGTGCCAATTGTCCCACCATAGGGAAGTTGACTTCCCATTTCCAATTCTATGCTTAATTGGAGGCTTAATCCAATTAGGTTTTGTCTTTAATTTCTGTAAGCTTTGTTTTTGTAGTCTATTAGTATTTTCCTGTTTCACCCAAAGTGGTGTTATATCAATAGGGAGAGGCCAATTTTGCTTGAGGAGCAATACCTTATCCAAGTAGGGTTTTAAACCAAGACCTCCTTCATTTTTGGGGGAGCAAATTATGTTCCAGACAACCTTTGATTTGGTGTGGGTGGTTACATTCCCTACTTAGAGGAAGTTTTTGCGTTTTTGTTTAACTATCTTCAAAGTAAAAGAGGGGAGCCAAAAAGCTAGTTATGATAGATTTGGATGTTGTAAAGAATAGAATGAATAAGTTGAAGCCTGCGATTATATGATAGGAATCTAGAGGTCCAAGATGGAATCTTTGATTCTATTTTTTGGATTAAAGAGATAAAAACTTATGTTGTCAGCCTTGTTGTAATTGTAGCTTGAGGTATTTGACAGATAGATTGGAGGATTTAATACTAGTGATGCTTTGCAACTACTTTATGATGCCATTTTTCAGTTATGTATATGAATAAAGCACTTTTTCCACGTTGACAACAAGGCTAAAAGGTTTGCAAGCTAGGATGCCCCTCATGATTATTTTGAGAGAATCTGGATTAGTATGGCAAAGGTAAGCAGGTCATTAGTAAAGCATAGATTAAAAAAAATCAATTAATCACAATTAGGGTGATATTTGAAGTTGAGGAAGGCTCTAAGGAGATATGGGGTCATTGTAACCTGGCATCTTTAAAGGAACATGTTGGCTCACCATTTTCAAGGACCAAAAGGAGATGGTGGTTATTGTGGAAAAGCTAGATAGAATAAGCAATGATTAAAAAACTTAACCGATTTGACCGGTGCAATCATAAAACTTTGAACTGTACAATTTTTTGGTTCGGTTTTTAACTTTTTGGTTCGATTTATTTTAATAGCTCTTGTTAAAAATTGATCAGTTTATTAATTAATTGATTAATTTTCATAAATTAATAACTTTTTATAAACTAAAATAAATTAATTAAAATATCTTTTTTAATTAAACTTCAAATTTTTCGATAGATAAAGACAATCTCTTTCATTCATATTTTAAAATTTTTAATTTTATTCAATATTTAGCTAGTTTTATGATGGTCTAATATCGGTTGAACTTTTCAAAGCTTAAACCTTTTATTTTATCGGTTTAACCTTCCGGTCAATTTTTAAAACATTGAAAATAAGTTGAGATTTTTACAAGATAGTTATGTTAATTAAGAACAGATTCTTAGGAGTAATATTTTGGTTTTTAAACCACCTTAGTTAAAGACAGGCAGTTGTAATTTAGTTCAAGATAATCTACTTGTAATTAAAGAGGTAATCTTGATTGATTTAGGTATGTCTTTTTTAAGAACCATGAAGTATGCCTCAAGGTTTTTCTTAAATACCCGACTAGGGTTGTTATTTGAATAAGTTTTTACAAGAATAAAACTCTCAATAAACTTTTACATGGTATTAGAGTAGATTTGAACCAACCCTTATTCCATTCTTGTTATCGTACCCTGATGACAAAATTCATCAAATTTGCCATGGCAACTGAATTTGAAAGTGGCACATCCAACCCAAACTTCATCCAAATGACCATAACTACCTATTATGTCAATGTTTCTAAAAATAGTTTGATGCCAATTAGTAGGCATAAACTTAATCGCCAAAATTTTAGCTTGTGGTCTCAATTAGTAATGATTTTCATGTGTGGAAAAGGAATAGAAAACTATCTTATCGATGCTACTGCCCAATTGGAGGAAAGCAACCCTGACTATGGAATTGGGTAGGTGGAAAATAATCTAGTGATGTCCTAACTACTAAATTCCATGACCGATGAGACAGGTGAAAACTTTATGTATTACAAGACAGTGAAAGAAATTTGAGAAATAGCCCATGACACGTATTCAATTAAAGACTATACTTTTACTTTTGTAGCAAGGTAAGTCATCAGTCACTGAATATTTCATTCAATTAATTTGGTACTGGCAACAGCTTGTTATGTTGGAGGATGTCTCGTGGGGATGTGCGGAGGATGACAAACAATATAGAAAGATCTAAGAGAAGGAGGGAGTTCACAAGTTTTTATTGGGACTAAAATAGGAACTTGATGAGGTTCGTGTACAGATTCTCAGTACCAAGCCTTTGCTCAGTGTTCATGAGGCTTTTGGAAAAGTACGAAGGGAGGAGGCGTAGAGAAGAGTGATGTTAGGAACATCAACAGGACAACCTAACCTAGAAGGATCTGTCCTTGCAGTAAAGCGGCAATTCTCGAACTCTTATCATGGATGATAGCCAAATCATTTAGGGAAGCAGCCAAATAAGTCAGGCAACAATAATTTCCGAAGGCTGAACAATCATCCTTGGTGTGATCATTGCAAAAAGACAAGGCATACGAAGAAAACGTGTGGGAAAATATATGGAAAACTAGCGAATTTGCAACCTTCCTCGTCATCATTTCAAAGAAACCATGGGAATATTGCAGCAACAAAAAATTGAAAATTCGAGGAAATCAGTCCATTCAACCAAGAACAAATATAAGCATTGCAGAAAATGATACAAAGCTCAATCCAAAATGCACACAATTTTAATGGAAGTAGTATAACAACTACGGCAAAAAGAGGTAACTCCTACACTGCTCTAAGTGTGAGGAAAAATTCTACACGATTGTTGATTTAGGAGCACCCGACCACATGATGGGAGATATTATAACCTTTAGTGAACTCAAACCAGCCACAAAGGGGACCATTGTTAGCATTGTTGATGGTATCTATTCAAAAGTAATTGGCATAGGTTCGGTCACTATATTAGAAGAAATCAAACTAAAATCAGTTCTATTTATGACTAACTTGAACTACAATTTGCAATCTATTAGTAAACTCACAAAGGATCTTAATTGTGTTACTAAGTTCTATTCTACTTTGGTGGAACTTTAGGCTTCGAGCTCGGGGAGGACGATTGACAATGCTGAAATGACTGCAAGTCTCTTTCTCTTGAAAACTGAAGCCTCTATATGTGTTTCACCAAAAATCTTGTGTGCTGTCTCAACTAAGAATAAAGAAAGTGCTATGCTATGACATTATAGGTTAGGCCACCCTAGTTTTATGTATTTGAAAAAGCTCTTTCCATATCTGACTTCAATGTGAAGTCTGTCAATTATCTAAGCATTTGAGAAGTTCCTTTCCTATTCAGCCGTACAAAATATCCCATCTTTTTTATATGACCCATAGTGATATTTGGGGACCATCCAAGGTAAAAAAACAATTCAAGGCATAGGTGGTTTGTTATATTCGTTGATGATCGTACTTGAATCAATTAACTGTTCTTAATGAAGGAGAAGTTGGAGGTGGGACAATTATTTTAGATTTTTTACAAGATGGTTGAAAACTAGTTTCAAACCAAATTGGGAAATATTTTAGTGAAGACAATATTATTCATCTTAGTTCTTGTGTTGATACACTACAACAAAATGGTGTAGTAGAAAGGAAAAATAAACACTTCACTAATTTTGACAACACATGTTCCAAAAACTTGGGAGGCAATTATGATTGATACATATTTAATTAACCGAATGGCATCATGTTTAATTAACCGAATGGCATCTCATATCCCAAACTTTCAAACTCCATATCATTCTCTCATCACCACCTAACCCTATATTCAGTTCATGACCAATTTACCTCTAAAGTTTTTATATTGTACATCCTTTGTCCATATTCATCACCAAAATCATAGCAATCTTGATCCTAGATGCATTAAGGGTATCTTTCTAGGATATTCCTCAAATCAAAGTGGGTATAAATGTTACTCTCTAGTTACACAAAAAGGTCGTACAACACCATGGATGTTAAATTCTTTGACGAGCAACCATTCTACTCCAAATCCAATATTCAAGGGGAGATTTCTATAGATGAATATCAGATTTGGTCTATGGATCCTAGTATTCCTAGTTCGGTCTTGCTCCAAGTTTAATTCCAGTGCCTAGTATACCTAACCCTAATCCTTCTATTCTTGATGTCCGAAAGAATTCAAAAGAGAAAGAGCTAATTGTCTATTCCAAAAGGTAGAAAGATCAAAAGGAGGCTAAGCATTACACTCATCCGCAACATTGTCAAGAAGCCATCCTAAGCCGACAACACCACATACGTAATGATTCTGTTACATTAGATTGTGCAAATGATTTGAATGATTTGGACCTCCCTATTGCTTTAACGAAAGAAAAACAAGCATGCACTTTATTTTTGATTGAAAATTTTGTCTTTTGTCAACTTGTCTCCTAACTACATGGCATTTACTACTTGTCTGAGTGAAATATAGATTCCTAAAAATATTCAGGATGCTCTAGAACAATTTGGATGGAAGGGATCGGTTATGGAGGAAGTGAATACTTTAAAGAAGAACCAGACTTGGGACTATATAAAACTACATGTTAGAAAGAAGGTAGTTGGTTGCAAGTGAATATTTGCAATCAAGTATAACACAGATGGAAGCATATATTGATTTAAGGCTAGACTAGTTGCCAAGGAGTTTACACAATCCTAGAGTCTTGATTATGAGGAGACCTTTGCTCCTTTTGCAAAACTCAGCACTATCCGTGTTCTTTTCTCCCTTGCACCAAATCTAGGGTGGCCATTGCACCAATTAGACATAAGGAACGCATTCTTAAATGGTGACCTAGAAAGAAGTATACATGGAAGTTCCTCTGTTCTTGACACACGTGAAGGTTTTGGAAAGGTACGTAGGCTAAGGAAATTGTGGTCAAGATACGGTATTATCACATAATATTGTGATAATCTGATTGTAATCAGATTATATAGATTAGATAGCATTATCTTAGGGATAAACATTATCTTAGGATTATCTCCTGTATTTATATAGATCCTCTATCCTATTCGGTATTCCTATTCATGTATATATGTACTACATTCTCTAAGAAATATAATATAGAGCAAACAACTCTTATTCACATGGTATCAAAGACACGCGAAAGAGATAGTGAAACTGAGGAGTCAACCCTGGCAAGTCAAGAAATGGCTTCCAATATTAAGGAATCCTCCACGGCAAATCCAAACCAGACTGGAGGTTAGTCGTCGATGACCTCTGGTCTTGAAGGAGCTTCAGTTGTCATCATCTCTGACAAACTGAATGGAATGAACTATCGGGAGTGGGCTAAAGTTATGAAACTCGCCATTGGAGGACGCGGGAAGCTGAGCTTTGTCGTCAGATATGGAAATGTTCCAGACCTAATGAACTCGCAAGCTGCGAGACAGTTGGAGATAGACAACTCCATGGTCTCGTCATGGCTTATCAATGCCATGATCCCGTCGATCAAACGTACCTTCTTGTTTCTGCCAATAGCTCGAGAAATCTGGAAGGGTTGCAACAATCATACTTTGATGGAGAGGATGCATCGCGAATCTACGAGATGAAAACAAAGCTGTGGCAAATGAAGCAAGGTGATAGAGAAGTTACAGAATATTAGGTTGAGATGGTAGCATTATGGCAAGAACTTGACCTTCTGTCGGATGAAGAGTGGAGGTGCAAGGAAGATGCTGTGATGTACGACCAGAAAATTGAAAAAGAAAGTCTTTGAATTTTTGGCTGGTCTCAACAAAAAATTGGATGATGTCCGTGGCATAATCCTAAGTAGAGTTCCTCTACCAATAGCTAAAGAAATTTTTTTGAAGTTAGGAGGGAATCAGCAAGGAGGAAAATTATGCTAAAAGAGGAATCAAAAGAATAACAAAATTTTTCTCCAATACCTACTAATGAATCGTCTGCATAGATGTCCCGTGGTGAATTCGGTAAGAAGGGTCAGAAGAAGTGGTGTGAGCACTACAAACAAAGTGGTCACACCAAAGACACATGCTGGGACGTCCATGGAAAGCCTCCAGATTGGAAATGACGAAAAGAAAAAAATCGAGGCTATCAAGTATCTAGTGAAGGGGGAACAGAAAAATTTGAAGATAGTCAAAAACAACAAGTTGTTGAGCTGAATATTTCAATAGGGAAATTATTGGAAATACTAAAGAATCTCCAAAATGACAGCCACCAACAGAAGACAAGTATAGTTGCCAATTCTAATATGAGAGGTAATATCATTGAAGCTTTTTTATCTTCATGCGGTAGAAAGAAATGGATAGTTGATTCTGGAGCATCAGACCATATGACAGATGATTATAACTTGTTTCATTCATATTGTCCTTGTGCTAGGCATGAAAAGGTTAAGGTAGCAAATGGTGATTCTTCTTCGATTGCAGGAAAAGGAGATATCAAAGTAACAGACTCTATGAAATTAAATTCTGTTCTACATGTTCTGAATCTAGACTGTAACTTCCTTTCAATTAGTAAATTGACAAAAGAAGCTAATTGTAGTGCTCATTTTTTCCCTACTCACTGTGTTATACAGGACCTAGGTAGATGGAGTGTACTACTTTGAAGATGAAGAAAGTCATTCTTATAGCTTAGGTAATAGTGTGATTGTCCCTAAGAATGATGAACTATTGATATGGCATAAAAGGCTAGGTCATCCAAACTTCCAATATATGTCACGATTGTTTCCAAATAGTTCAATAAATAAAGATCTTTGTGTTCAATGTAATGCTTGTGAATTTGCTAAGCATCAAAGAATTTCTTTTACAAGGTCTAAATACAAACCCACAAAACCTTTTTCACCTATCCATAGTAATCTTTGGGGCCCATCTCGTGTTACTAATAGAACCAATTCAAAGTGGTTCATTACATTCATCGATGATCATACTCGTTTGTGTTAGGTGTTTCTTTTGAAGGATAAAATTGAAGTCCCTACCGTGTTCATCAACTATTATCAGATGATAAAAAATCAATTTCAAACAAATATTCAAGTCCTTCATACTGACAATGGTACTGAATATTTTAATCAAAATCTTCATACATTCTTCCAAAAACATGGAA
>JANZXP010000002.1:18329769-18341302 GCA_027576715.1 Erythroxylum flavicans
ACAGCATCATCATTTCCGCACTCGTGATTCTTGAAAGTGCATCTGTAGCGTTATTTTCCTTCCCACTCCAATATCGCACTTCAAAATCATAGCCAAGCAGCTTAGGAAGCCATGATTGTTGGAATGGAATTGTCAGTCTCTGCTTTAACAAGTATTTTGAGGCTCTTATGGTCTATCCTCACAATGAATGGCTTACAGCTCAAGTAGTGATGCTAATACCTGATTGCCTTGATTATCGCCAAAAATTCCTTCTCGTAGGTTGACAATCCACAGTGCCTTCTTGCCAACGACTTACTGAGAAACGCTATGGGGTGACCTTCCTGCTACAATACTGCTCCTATCCCTTCTCCACTTGCGTCTGCTTCAATTACAAATGTCTTTGAGAAGTCCGGCAATGCCAACACTGATGCTGAAGTAATAGCCCTTTTTAATTTCTCAAAAGCCATTTGCTCTTCATTTTGCCATTCCCAACTCGCCACATGTTCCTTCTTTAATAATTTCGTTAAAGGCTTAGCTATCATCCCATATCCCTTAATGAATCTCTGATAATACCCTGTAATTCCTAGAAATCCTCTAAGCTCCTTAATTCCTTTGGGTTTCGGCCACTCTTCAATCATCTTAACCTTTCGATTATCAGTGGCAACCTAACAACTCGTTTGAAACGTCGAAGGAGCATTTGTCAGATCGAATGGCATGACGAGGAACTCGTAGTGATCTTCATGTGTCCTGAAGGCAGTTTTTGGCACATCTTCCAGCTGCGTTCGGATTTGATGGTATCCAGAGCTCAGATCCAATTTAGTGAACCAACCGGCCCCGTTCAACTTGTCTAGCAATTCCTTGATCAACGGTATCGGAAATTTTTCTTTCACCGTGTGTTTGGTCAACTCTCTGTAATCCACGCACATCCTCCATGAATCGTCATCCTTATTCCCTAAAACCACTGGCGACGCATACAGACCATAACTCTGTCGAATGAAACCTTGTCTCATGAGATCCCGAATTGATTGTTCGATTACATCTTTTTGTACCCCTGAGTATCTATGCGGTCGAACATTAATGGCCTTTATCCCGTCCTTCGGCACTAGCTGGTGGTTATATTGGCGGTTTGGAGGAAGCTGGGATGGTTCCTGAAAAACTTCTGCATACTCCGACAGGATAACATTAATCTCATCGAATGCACTCTATTGATCCGTTGTCATTCTCATTTGCTGTAGTTGGAACTCAATCGGTGTTGATAGTTGCATCGTGAACAATTGGCCCCTACTAGAATTCCTTGCTGGAGACGACCCTAGATCTCCCTTCCATGTTCCCGCTTAATGTAACCAAGCGTCCCTCCCACTTAAACGTCATCGTTCGGTCCCTGAAGTTGCATAAGACCTCATTCAATTCGCTCAACCACTGCACTCCCAATATGACATCGCATCCCCCTAATACTAACACCAGTACATCCATGGTAAACTGCACTCCTTGCATCATCCATGTGAATCCCTTACAATACCGATGACATTTCAATTGTAATCCTCCCCCTACGGTGATGAAAATGGGCTCCATCTCTTGAAGCTCACATCCTCCTTTCCTTATGACCGAAGTGTCCACAAAGTTATGGGTGCTCCTGTTTTCAATCAATATATGTATCTTCCTACTTTGGTGCACTCCAACCACCCTCATCTGCTTAAATTCAATGTTCCCCGATAATCCCAACATGGCCTGCATGGAAACCATCGGATTATCTTCTTCTTCTTCTGGACTTCCCTCTAATTCTTCCTCTTCAGCTTCATGTGAGTTTTTTCCTGTGTCATCATCTCCGTTAATTACATAAAATTGTAATTGTCTCTTCTTACACTGATGGCCAATGCTATATTTTTTGTCACACCAGAAACAGAGGCCTCTTGCTCTTTTCTCATTGAAATCCTTGCTACTAAAATGCTTCTGGGTTTTAAAAGTTCTTACCGATGATGATGACCGTAACATTGACGTTGGTGTAGGTAGTATTCCGTCAGAAGGTGACCTCCGAATGACATTCAGGTTGGATGGGATACTTCTAGAAAGGTCAGGGACAAAAGGTTACTAGACTAGGATTTTGTTTTTAAGCTACTGCTAAGATAAGGTGCCTGAAATGGTCTGTCTGCTAGGATCCAACTCCATGAAAATCATGGTCCACCTATTTATAGGGATTTTAATTTAAAACCTCAGTTCTCTGACCTTCTTAATGACCATCACTGCATTTTAAATCTCTTTCTGGCTTCCTTCCCTTAATGTTGCACTGTCTCAATTTTGTAGCTTGCAAACTTTGGGTAGATTTTGTGGATCTTGGCGTGTTTTAGAGCTAAAAGAATTTCTTTCCCATGTGTGGAACGAGCGTTATATATTTGCCTTGACGACAAAACATAGGGGGGCTTTTATTACATGTCATGAATTAGATGCTCACTTTGTTGATAGTGTGGGGACTGAAGGTGTGAAATAGCAGGCCACTGGTAAGCACATCGAGACCAAGTGCAATTAAGAAAATTTTCAGCAACGTGCTCCAGTGTTTATTTTGAACTTGAAACACAGATGTCAACATTGGCACCAAGAGGTGATGTGGATCAAGTGTGCTGTCTCAAGCTAAGAAACTTGACAAAATGGCTGAAAAGAAGGCTATAAAATCAAAATGATAGTAGACGAAAATTCTTATCAACAATAGATGTAAAGCATTGAATTTTTTTTTTTAGATTCTTTAATGATGTGCTGTCAGTCCACTAGTTTCCCAGTTATCTTGTTCATTGTTCAAGATTGAATCAATTAAATAGAAATGTAGCTAAAGGACTCTTGTGTGGCTCGTATTTTGATCATTCGTTTGACCCAATTTAGAAGTCTTAAGACTGCTTTTTTTGTCTTCAAGTGAGTCTTTTATACACTTAATTCCTAGTTTCACAGACATCTACTCTCTTAAGAGTGGAGAAGGTTGAAGCTTTTAAGCAGCACCAATCTGTTTATGTTTTAGATTTTTACACTGAAATTTCACGTGCTGTGGACATATATCTGTATTTTCCTTGTAGTTTATTAGCTTATAATAGCTTGCATAGGCTGTCCAGTCTCTTCTATGTGGTCTGTATTTCTTTTACTGAATGGTGCACATTTATTCATCGGTTTCTTTTCCTTCTCTCCTTGTGGTTTAGTTGCTCTTTCTTGTATGATAAATTTGGCCCAAGTCCACCTCAAAAAACACCTTGTAAGGGGAAGTTTGTCATCCATTTATAAACTATTTTAACATTCTTTACTTGTTCAATGTGAGATTCTTGACACACACCCCTACTCAAAGCAGGGCTGGATATCTGATGAGTATGTTGGACAAAGGGCTAGAACAGGCCGGCACCGCCCCAAACCATTAAGACTAGTTTAGGCTTTGATACCATGATAAATATAGGCCTGACTCTACCCCAAAAGGTTGTAAGGGGAGGTTTGCCAAATATTTATGAACTATTTTAACATTCTTTACTTGCTCAATGTGGGATTCTTGACATTGTGCTTTCAAGTTATCTCACTGCCAACACCATCTCATCTGCACATAGATAGATTTCCCAAACATGCCCTTTGTGTATAACATAGTGTTGATTATACCCACTTTGTGTAAATCTCCTGTAGATTAGAAGTTCCTTTTTGGGGAAGTTGACTTCTAGTATATGTTGGACTCATACTTTTCTAGAGCTTGTTGATTTCTCATCTTGCCCTGAAGAACTGTATGAACTGTCATTTAGGAGTTGAAAAACCAATTGAATTGGACCAGAGTTATTTTTATGCTTTGTCCCATTTGACCATCAGTCTCTCAAGCAGAGTTATATAACAAAGCCTAGCGTGCCGTCTATCACATATCTCAGCTACTATGGCCTATAGCTAAGCAAATTGCATGAAAAAACTCATTTCATTTCCTCTTTCACACACACCTGAAAAGCAGCTCCATTGACATCATTAGCTGACCAACACGTTAAAAATTCTGAAACTACTTCAGATCCAAACCTATCCATATTAATCTACCACTTAGCTACAATGCACAATGGCATTAGTATCAAAGACTGTCCAGGGAAAAGGAAAGAAGAAAAGGAAAAGTTCAGGATGAGAAAAGAGAAAAAGTTGTATTTAACGGAATTCATAGTTTTGTGAATAAAATTTGATAACAAGACCGTAGGTATTTATTGCAGTTTATTTGCACTGTGATGCTTTCTATAACTGTTGTCCTGGAATATAGTATCTTATTAGATTACATTATATGCACCCTATGAAGGCAAGAGCTGATCAAGTTTCTGACCTTATACACTTATCATTCTACAGACTTATTCAAACATGTCTGTGTTCATATATATGATTGCTGCCGTTGCATGCATGACATTTGCCTTTAATGGATGTAGCTTTGATGGGAATCCTATTATTTATTGAGCTTGGCAGTCTCTTGTCAGCAGACATATGATCTATCTTTGATTGCTTTTTGAAGGGTCCTTTTATCAATGGGGAAAAGGTTTCTGCTGCTGATTTATCCCTTGGACCAAAGTTGTATCATTTAGAGATTGCTCTGGGGCACTACAAGAAATGGTCAATTCCAGAGTCACTTCCATTTGTCAAGTCTTACATGAAGGTATGTTATATACAAACCATATCATTATGTGACATATAATGGTAACTGGCTGTCTCTGACTTCCTATCTTTAATTGGCATTTTTTGAATGTACAACAATGTAAGTTCTGCTGTAAGTGAGTGAGCATAAATATCCTTCATCTCTCTCTTTTATGGTTCTAGTAACTTGTCAATATTTCTCATAAAGTTAATGTACTAGCCACTTTTGTTTCCTCTAAGGAGGAGAGTATTTAAAGATTACTGGTTAGAGAGTTACAATGGTTTCAATGGAAGCTTCTCCAAATATAGGATCACTTAGCAGTTAGAATGGAAATGCAATGATAAGTGAATTAAGGGATGCGTAATAAGCCATTTAATAGCTGCATGAAGTCCAAAAAGAGATGCTGTAAGTTTGTAATTTTACCAGATGAAGTCTTGTAAAAGTGAACAAAAAAGATTTAAGATTCTCGGATTCATTTCCTAGTCTCTACTTGAGGATCTTGTATTGTCTTCCATATATGAAATCCATTTTAGATGCAAATGATAGATTCAAACACCATGTGATGAGATTTCTTGTGTTTGATACTTCAAGGGACTAAATTTTCTTTATGGAAACACTCAAGTCTCCTAAGACTTTGTATACTTTGAATATGTGATTGCTTACCCAGAAAGTTAATTTTGCCCTCAAGTTAAAATTGTCTTCTTATAAAATACTGAAGCAGGAGGCGGTAAATAATTCTCAATATCTGTGTCTCTCTTGTTTTCCCCAGCCACCAGCCACCCGCCACCCCTTCTAGGCTTCCTGTTTATCAGTAGAGAAAGGAGAGAAAAGATGGAAAGAATGAGAGATTACGAGGGGAGAGATTGAAATGCATGATATATATTAACTCAAAAACATCTGATTGTCTCCTGCAACACAATACATGCACCTGAACTTACTCGGGATTATGTCAAATTAAGGTTCCTTTCAGCTTCACAAGACCTTAAGACTTTCTTTTGATATACCATCTAATCATTGCTTGCATTTTTATTTATTTCGCGCATTTCAACATGTATGAGCTCTTCTACTCTCTATACACCCACCATGACCCGAGTTGCCGGGATGATTAGGCGTCCTGCCTCTTTACCATTCAGGTCAATTTCTGGGTGGTTCTACTAATTGCAGTTTAACTTGAACGGCCACAGGTGGTTGACCACTAGTTCTAAAAGAAGCCTCTTTTGCTTTTCATTTACCTATGTTTGCAATAAATGATTCGTGTAGGTTTATCATTTATTTTAGCAGCTGATAAAGTTTTTATATGCAGGAATAACCCACTACGTATGAGTTCATTGTTTTATAAAAGACCTATCTGATGACCTGAAAAATTGTGAGGGAAATGGAATTGGATAGGAAAACTGTTTTATTCTTTTGTCTTGAGAACAGCCTACTATTTTATCAGTTGCAATGACATGGGTCAAGAGTATAAGATATAGACAGATGGTGGAAGCAAACTTTTTAAGTGTTTTCTTAATATAGAGATGGGAAGTAATAAACATTGCACTAGACTATGTTTTACACCATGCGTTGATTGTATTGCTCAATATCCACATTTGTGATAGTAAGGTTTCTAGGCCAAAAAGATGCTCAGGGGACAAACCTTTGTTGTCACTACTCTCAAGTAACCCTAAAATTTATTAACCCCTTATCGTTATCTTCATTCAAATCATTAACTTGTGCTTGATGGTTTTAGTATGTGCTGCTCTTTATACTGCCGACTTTGCAAGAGTTTCTGCTGGTGTTGAATGCCCTATATTGCAGGCTATTTTCTCAAAGGATTCATTCATCAAAACTCGAGGTCTCCCCGAGGATGTTGTTACTGGTTGGCGCCCAAAAGTCGTGAGTTGAAGAATATTATTGATGTTACAGCTTGATCTTCTTGGTAACCATTCTTTCCTTCTTCAAGTTCCACTATCCTTAGTATTGCTCAGAAAATCTGTATGGAGCTACATTTCCGCTGAAACAAATATAGAAGATGTATTTTTTCAGATGTAGTTTCACAGAAGAGATTACAATCTCATAATCAACCAAGAAGGTTATGACTTATGATTATGGTTGCTAGGATGAGAGTTATATTTACCACAATTTGTAATGAAACTAATTCTAATCTGTTATATAACAAAATAGATAAATAGGTTTGTGAAAATGACTTTTTTTGTTTGTTTTGTGGTTATCAAGCCCTAGAATCGAGTATAATTCAATTGTCAAATCTTTATAGTAAACAAGGAGTGATTTATGGAATATAAAGAACTTAGACTAGCAACAAGGCCTTTTTAGTTTATTAAGACATTTATATTTGACTAAATTTGAAATATTATTCAATGAAAATATTTCTTTCTATAATTACATACTCTTGTGTATAATTACTTTTTGAGTTGTTATTAATAGTTATGAAATTAAACTCAAAAACGAAGCTCTTAAGAAGTTTGAAGCTCTTAATATAGTTGAAGTTCAACTTTCAAAGATAAAAGTTATAGTTCAAAAATATAATTCTTAAAAACATGTAATGAATCTTTATTGATTCTTTAATAAAAATCTTGCAAGTGTTTATAAGATAAGCATTATGTATATAAAATAGAAAAAGGCATTATGAAGTTATTTAAAGGAAATATCATAAAACATAAAAAAAGAAGAGAATGATGATTATCCATGTATAAGAAAAGAAGTATTATTATAAAATATCTATAACTTATTCGAAAAATAATAAAATGTATAGTAAATAAAATTTTATATGATTGGATTGATAGTTATAGATTATATAGTTAATTAGATTAACTTAACATTATGTAAAGATATTTCATAATTTTTTGAACTTATATATTTCATACTTCATATATTTCTAGTAGCTACTTGAATTCTTAAAAAGTCCTTACTTATTAGTGCATGTATGTTAACAATAATTATAACAATTTTTAAAATATACGAAGATAATATTTGAAGTCAAATTATTTTCTTATAGATATTTTTTATGTTATGTTTTAATTATTATAATAAAAGTATATTATTTTACAGACAATAAACACACGTGGACAATGGTTATAATAATTTTTAGATATTAAATTTAAACTAAGATGTACTAATTTTAAAATTCGTTATTTAATTGATCAAAATTAAAGTTGAATTAGTTTATAAAAATTCTAAATAAATGCATTTGGCTAATTTTATGTACATAATTCACAATGACTGACTATTAATTACTATAAGTAAAGTACAAATAAAATTAGATAACTGAAACAAAATTATCCTATAATTAAACATTGTATTATTAATTATATAAAATTATAAAAACATTTAACTAATATTCTCAACTTTTAAATAACATATTGCTTATAAATTGATGCAAAGAACCAAGTATAGAATTACTAATTACTATTAAACTCTCGAGATGGTTATAACAGACAAAACTAATCTATACTCCAATCACAAATTAAATGTTATAAAATAAAGTTAGTCGACAGTTTTTTCACTGATGGGATGTTATTATAAGACTGAACAAAATAAAATAAATAAATAAATAAAGATAAGTAGGAGTGGTCCAATGGGTTTAAACTCCTCACTTAAATCTCTCCTTTGTAGAAGGTCTTGAGTTCGAGTCATCAAAGAGGGAAGAGGAGAAATTTTCTCTGTTGATAATCCTCTAACCTTTTGCAATACTCTTTGGTCAGATTAACTGCGGACGTCTCGCTTACAGTGGTAATAATCAATCAGTAGTCGACAAGTCAGTATATGAGAACTCTTACTATATCCCCATTTTGTTTCTCTTGCAATTAAAACTTCAATAATTGACTTTTGCTTGTTCAAAATTGTTGTAAGATAGTATCCAAATAGTCAAATGAATGACGCATTTACTTCATGGTATTGGAAGAGGCAACTTAATATCTCCCATTTCTCTTACCAAAGCATCCAAATTGGACTAACTTCTCTTTTTTCCTTATTGTTTACTCACTTCAACGAGGAATTTCCAAGGTCTTGTAAGTTAGTCAATGCCTGATAAATGTTTTTAATTTTTAGTACCTTGTTTTTGACTACTACACCTATATATATATATATATATATATATATATATTATACATTACGCCCACCAAAGTTAGAACTGGAATACGTAAATCAGAGTCAGATATGGCAACTCATAAAAATTGACGAAGCATTAGATTTTCTCTGTAATGTAAATAAGGCTTTGTCATGATGGACGTTACACCATTTAATTTAGATTAGTAACTAGTGACTGAAAGAATAGTTAAAATGAAATTATTGATTAATGTCATGATTAATCAATACAATTAGACTAACTTTATAACTGCAAAATGCTAGATTCAAGAATTAGATGAATAAATACCTAAAAACTGAGGAGTAATTGAGTAATTGAGTACATAAATGTAGAGGATTAACTACTGCTATTCTAAGATATGAAATTCCCACATACAATTCTTAATGGGGCAACTGTATTTAAAGTTGACTAACAGTAAGGTCTCTTGTACATTTCAAACATGGGTCAAACTTATCTATTATAGCAAGCACATAAATACAGATCCATATGAGATTTTGATATTTAATTAATTAGGGTTTGTACAAAATTATGTTTATTGTTTATTATGCTAGGCTACAAAATTAATGATTAAAATTCTTATCAGCGACATCATTATAGGTATAAAACATTTTGTACAAAGATCTTAAGAGTGCGTATCTGCCTACCAGTCCAATATATTTAGAATTTTAATTTTGAACATTAAAATCTCGTTATATTTTTTTTTATCCTAACTCAAATATTGTTTAAGCAACTTTTAGACTGAAGCAAGGAATAGGATTAGTGGTTAGAATTTTATTAAGCCATTAAAACATAAATTACTGGTAGCATCCATGTTGTTTGTTATTGGTCATGCGAGAAGCAAATTGCAGTCAACAATTTCGCATCGTTAATTTTGTAAAGATCTGGAAAGACAAATATGAAGTGCCACGTATGTTTGTTGACTAGAAGAGAAAGAGAAGCCGCCGCCACCTGACCTGAGGAGTTCGCTAGTCCTTGCAAGAGCCGTCACTCCCCAACTCACATCTCGCACACAATGTTTTTTTTTTTTTTTTTTTGACAACATAATATCTTGCTTTCACATGTTATTCTTTGATATTACCTCTCTAGGTTGCATATTTTTGTTTTTCTTATTTTCAATTTTATTCTTGCTTGCTCATTTTTAATTTTTCTTGATGGGAAACTAAAAATGATATTAGGAGGAAGGAGAATATCGAAAAGAAATGATAATTAAAATAGTAAATACTAATACAAAATAAAGTGTAAATGTAAGCTTTTCAGAATAATAAATTTTAAAAGCATTTTAACTCCGAATATAAATAGAAAAAGATATCAATGAGACACAAAACCAAACCCTAATGTCTATTTCCTAATAAAACCATCTAATTTATCCAAAACAGAATAGCTTATAGCTCCAAGGAGTCACCCAATATGCCTCTCATTCTCTTCGCATCTGAACTTAAGTAAACGTAAAGTTGTTTAATTATAACCTTTGGCTTAATCCCTTGAAATAAAATATCTAACCTTTTTCAATAATAACTTGTTATTTTCTAAAATGTGACTGATTAATGTCATTAATATATAAATAATTGCGTGGAAACACCCGCACACCTAGTGCGACTACTGAAATACATTAAATATCAAACACGAAATCTATGGCCACTCGGGCTAGTCAAGATTTTAAATTAGTCATAGTAGGCCACCTCCTCTGCATGGTCTTTATCTTTAGTTTGTCCTCGAAGAAGAATTTACAATTCTAGCTAGTTGCTAGTGAAATAATTTAACTAATATTTTGGTAGCTTCTTTTTTCAACAACGCAAACCATTGTGGAATTTACAACCCAAGTGTTGAAATTCATGCGATTGCTTATCCTTCTTACCGTAGACGGTACTATCCATGTCGGACCAGGTACACGTGCAACGACGTACCCATAAACGTATCAGAAAATGTTAAGAAATTGGTAACTGATGAAGGAGATGGAGACGGGATCTTTGTATACTCTGATTAATTATGTCCAATTAATGAAATGTCGCTTATCTTTCAAGTGACCAGTTCGTTAAATATAATTGTTACGCTCGTGACACGTGACACTAGATCACAGGCATGATACTTAAGTTATTTATGTGAGGCTTTTTATTTTTTATTTTTATCATTTTTATTATAATTATACTAATATTAGTTTAATAAAAATGATTTTAATTTTAATTATAGTACTATTAATTTTAATAATAACGCCCGTGACAATTACGAGTGAATGATTCACTTAAAGTTTATGTAAAAATGACATATTTTAATTAGACATAATAAAACAGAATAATATTAAACAGAGAATCTAGTATTTTGGTAAAGCTATTAGCCTCGGATGGGAGATTTCGATCTAAAGAGTAGATCTCAGGGCTAAGTCATAAATGTTGACGTATACAACTAAGTCATTGTCCCATATTAGTGTAAAATCAAGGTTTTCTCGTTTAAATTAGAAACATAGGTGGGTTATTATTATTATTATTTCTTCGAAACACGAATTGAAATGAGCTCTCAAATTTAAGGAATATCATTAAGGCTATGTTTGATTGAGAGGTTGCAGATGGAATGGAATGGAAAGTAACATACTTCTATCATTTAGAAGGAAGTTTTATAATGGAATAGAATGGAATAGGATCGAAGCGAAGGGTTTCATGTTAAATTCCATTCCATCCTAAACAGTGAAAATAAGAAACCTTCGATTTTGAGAATTTAGGATGGAACTTAAACTAATAAATACAAACTACCTTATATACTCTCAATAATTTTTCGTAATACCAACTGTGGTCAAGTCATAATATTATATTAAATAGAATTAATATATTAAATAGAATAGAATAATATTTAACATAATAAATTTTATT